>JAWWEV010000022.1:16631578-16662723 GCA_035583235.1 Hafferia zeledoni
TTTGCTGTTGGGCTGTACATCTGGTGGAAGCAGAATGGCCATGGCCAATGTGAAGAGGCAGCTCAAGAAGCACAACACTTGCATGTTAGAGCTGCCTCCATCTGACAGCTCCAGAGTGTATTTATTGCTGGGAGTGGAGTCATAGAATGGAGAGAAATGTTGGCTCTCCAGTGGGGAATGGGCACTTAGATTATGTCCATGGGTATCACTGGCTCAGCAGGAATGCTGCCAGAGCACCAGTGATGCCTGCAGGGTCCCTGGACACCTGCACCTGGATGGCCAGGGCAGCATTCAGTACATGCTGCTCTTGCACTGGCCCCTAGAGATAAAGCAAATGCTTCCACAGGGAAATGGAAGCTCTTCAGGCTTGCTTTCCTTAACCTTTTCAAGCCCTGTTGTAGATTGGGTTGTTACTGGTTCTTAATGGATGTTTCTACATCTAACAAATTCCTGGTGAGGTAATTAGTTTTTCAATACTGAAGCATTTAAGTGTCTTAATTTTTCCACTAATGGACTGGGATTCCCCATGGGTTGTCACACAAGCTGTTTCAGCATCACAGAATTTCTCTGTGACAAATAGTGCTGCATCTTTTGGGAAGCAGCAGCAACAGCAGTTGCTTCTCCTGTGACCCTTCCATGCCACTGAACTGGTTGCTCTCTGCTTGTGTCCAGGATGACCTTGATAAACCATTTCCCTTTAGGCAGCAGAGCTGGTCACTGATTTTTCTCATGAACAGTTTTCTTCCAGCTTCCAACCCAAACCACACAAGGCTCCTTTCTCCCTGGTCTGATCCATTCAGCAGCTGCAGCAATGGAAGTGGAAAATAGGTGTTTCTGGGGAACAACCCATCTCTTGTATCCACTATATATGGGACCTGGGGGCAGGATTCATTGGAAAAATCCCCCTTCTCCTAAAATCCAGACAGCAGAACATCCCACAGCCTGCTCAGCTACAACCACTCGGAAAGCTGTTCAGGCAGCAATCAGAGTCTGCATCTCTCTGCCAGCATATTAACAAACCAATTTACTACACTTTGCTAAATATTTACAGCATATTTACACCTGAATTTTAGCAATAAATCCTCTCACACACAAAGATGCTTTGGGCTGTGAGGAGAGACAAAATAACAAAAAAATAATAATCTCAGGAATCCTTAAAATTCATGCCAGTTTTGCCCAACAAAAACATCTCCTCTGCAGTTAAGCTACGGTCTCTTTAACTCAAATAATGTAATTGTCATAAGATTTAACAGGAAGACAAGCAGATGGTTTAGCTGTTTTTCTGTGGTAGATGAAGAGGAAAATCAGGCTGGAGAGGAGTGGAGGTAACACCTGGAAAATCTGAAGGAAAGCAGGGATTTCCATGGCTGAGCTGCATTTGGGAGACTGCTGTTTTGAGGATGTGTCCCACAGTTGGATGTGACACACAGAGGATGTGACACACAGATGTGTCCTGCCAGAGGGGCAGGTGAAATGGATTCTCTGAATGATAGGGGTGAAAATGCTGAGTCAAGGCAGTGTGTCCAGGTGTGTTGTGAGGTGCTGTCAGGAGTTAATGAGGCATCCCGAGCAGCAGGCTCAGGAAATTCAGAGTCAGCTGCAGGACATCTCCCATCAACCCTGATGCTGCCTGGCCAAGCTGTCAGAGATGGGCTCAGCCTGGTGAGCACAGCCCAGAAAGGCAGGGGGAACACCAAAGGCTTAGCTTGGCTATACTGGGCTGCACTCAGCCCCAGAGCAGACTGGTGCTTACTGGTGCACTAATCCTACAGCTCCAGAAAGCAGGGGAAGGACTGGGGACTCTGCTGCTTCCAGGTAATTTTGTAGCAATAGTTTTCTCCTTTTATAAAAAACAACATTGTTGCCCTCACATGCATTTTTGGGACTGGACATGTGGCCACTTGCTGGTATTTGGGGTTAGACCAATTGCTGGTATTTGGGGTTAGACCTGCAGTAGGTAATTCTTACCATCTTCATGGGTCTATAGGGAGCTGTTTGTAATGAGCAAGTCTGGGCTACTTTCCCTTATTAAAAAAAGTTATGTTTGTGCACTTGATGAACTTAAACCTAGTGATAAAAACAGTGGGAGCCAATCTGAATGTACTAAGGAGATGATCACAGTACGTACTGTCCCAGCTTAGAGCCTTAATTACTTTGAACAGAAACTAACTGCAAATTTTCTTTCTGGCTTGAGGAAAGAGAAGTGCCAACCGTTCAACCTTCTTGCACACACAGTGTCCCCTCCTTTGGCTAAATGCACTGAACTGAAGCAACTGGTATTCTCATCCTGAGTAAATGCTTACTGCCAGCAATGTGTGGAGTGGGATTCACAGGATGTTCTCATGAAAGCCTAGATAGCTGTAAACAGTAAAAGCAAAGGGAAGAAAAAAACCCCAAAACACAAAACAAACCAAACCCCAGGGCTTGAATTTACAAATTAAATCGTATTTCATACATAACTGAGAAGAAGTTGTGAAATCTTCCCAGGCATGGGAAGCACTGCAGTCTGCTGTGGATGCAGCTGGGTGTCCAGAGCCTTGCCAGGGCTCCCCACTTGTTAATTCTAAGCAAAAAGCATCGCAAGGGAGGAAGGCAAGCCCCAACCCCAGCAGTGTCTGTTCTTGTGGTCATCTGTGTTCACCTGGGAAACACGAAAGGTTTGAAGCCCATCAGCCTCTCACCAGGACTTAAGTATTTGTTCATAATGTCTAAATACAAATATAGGTAAGAATTAAACAAAACCAAAACAAAACCTGAAGATAAACTGTCTCAGTTTACCAACACAAAGTTTAAATTGGAGAGAGCTCTCTCCTCCTCCTCCTCACCTAATCCTTTCCTGACAGCAGGCTCTTGATTTCTTTCTTTGTGCCCAGGATACCCTTCAGGCTGTTTCTGGGTAGAGGTCCTAATCAGACAGCATTAATTAAAGTGCATCTCTCCCTCCAGAGCCCTCACACCCCTCTCTTGGGCTCATCTAAGCAGATTCAATTTTTCACATTGAAACTTCTTTTGCTGCTTCTTTACCTGTGTGACTGCCTGGCTGTGCTTCTTAATTAAATGACTGACTCATATACTTTCAAATCTTACCCTGAAATAAGATTTTATCAATTCTGCAGAGATTCAGAGAAATATGAAATACAGTCCTAATATTCTATGATTTCACAGCAATTGCCACCAAGGGCTTGTACAATGATGGACTTTATGCAGCTGGAAGGGCAAGTAGTGCTGCAGTTAAGCAGGAGATGTTACAGTTGTGTAACAATCTGCCATCTGTCAGGAAAACAGAGCTGAGAAAGCAGAAAGGGTGGGGTTTGCATCAGGATTGCATCCTTGCAGTGCCTGGTGTCCCTTTGTGCTGCAGAAATACCCCTTGGTTTCAGTGAGGTAGAATTGTGGTTGGCCAGCAGTGCTGGGTGTTGGTGACGATGGGCACACACTGCTCACTGGGGGGTGTTGGGCCATCTGTGGGCTGATGACCCTGTGGGATCCTCCTGAAGTTTGTGCCCAGTGGTAGTGGGAGAGGCTCAGCCACTCTGTGTCTGGCTGTGCATGATCCTGCCATGGGTCAGATGGGCATGGTGTGAAAGGAAAGGAGAGCTGAAGGGAGCACTCAGTAATTCCTGCAAAGTCAGCAGGTTTGAGGACTTCAGAGCAAAGTAATCTTTGCTTTGTCTCATGCAGAGGCCCTTGGCTGGATCAGGGGTGTAAATTTTGGGTGTCAATAGACACTCCTGAAACACTTAGAAAAATCAGTAACAGGAAAGCTCCTAGAAGTCCTAGCAGAGCCAAGCTATGTCTCCTGTCCTGGATGTGACATTCAGAAAAGTGAATATCAGTGCTAGCATTTCCCTCACAAGGTGCCAGGTGTGGGATTTGTTTTCTTTCTGGACTTCCTGGGCAGCTGGAGGGGTGACCTGACCATGCCACAGACATTTGCACTGAGGCACATCGGGCTCTTTGTACCTGATCTTCTAAAAGCGATCCTCTAATTAAATTTAAAATCCAATTAATTTAAAGGTCTGTGCATGCCAAAATTTTGATATACATTAATGTGAGAACCTGCAATTCAGCCCTTCAGCCCTCCATGAGCTCCTGCCCATGAGTCCCATGGGTGCTGATCTGCACCAGCGGGCAAGTGTCTGCTTTAAGTTTGTCTGTACAAGATGCACCTGAGCTCACACAACCCTTGTCATGGAAGCTGGAACTGGGTGTCTCTCTCCAAAGTCCCACACTGATGTCTCTACCAGAAGCCTGTTCTCACCTCCAGCACAGCAATAATGCTGTTCTTTCAGTAGACTCTCCTGCATTTTCAAGCATGGAGCCAGAAGGATCATGCAGTCAATTTTAATGGACTGGTTTGCTTAGAAAATCCTCTACTAATTCCTGCTGTTTTCCAAGCTGCTAAAAAATTTAAAAAGACAATAATGTACGCCACTGTAGACAAGTAAAATAGCACAATTAATTACATTTTAGTTTTTTTTAAACTCTCTTGTCTTACAGAATAGTGAGAAGATTGAAAACTAGAGGAAAGGATGTGAAAGAGAATAATTAAGAATAATACGAGGTAGAATTTGGATCAGAACAGGTTTCCCATGGGATATGTCAGTTTTACAGTGGGATATATCAGACATCTGCATGTAGGAACATGTAGATCATTTGCTTTTTGCTTGTCTAGGATCAGCACAAGCCTGTGTGGTCCCTCCTGAGCCTTCACCTCCAGGTACAGCACTGTGGCAGTACCTGTTTTGGACAACCCAGCTCCGCCTGAGATGTGCAGGGAAAAGGAAAATAGAGTTTTACCTGGCCATGGTTTCCCCAGTGAATCTGTCTCCTCGATGCAACTGGAAATCTGATGATGCATTTCAATTAATCAGCTAATTGGGAGATGAGTTAATTTTTGTGTCAAGCTGTGCAAACGAGTCACTGAGCTTAGAATCCTTCCAGCCCAACACCAGTCTGTCTGACATGCCTCTGATAGCTTTTTCCTTTTCATTCTCTACACTAAAAGGGAGTTTAACATTGTTGATTCTTTCCAGAAAGAAAAAACAATATCAAGTGTTTTGAAAGCTGTGACCTGAAGGCTTTCATTGTGCTGTGCAGTCAAGGGCAAGGCTTGTATTCAGAATTACTGAGAGATAGACAACAACATGGATCAACATAATAAAAGTTATTCAGCTGAAAGAGAAAAAAAAAAAACTACACCAAAAACCCGGAGATCAAACATTTGCTGGTAAATGCAACGAAACAGGTATAAAGAGGTGGTTGTGTTCAGAGTTTTAAAGACCAAATTACCTTGCCAGCAAAGGGCCACTAAGTGAGGTTTCCATCCCACCAGCAGCTGCTTTCTGCTGATGTCAGTGGCTTTTCTGGGAAATAATGGGGCAATTATGCCTTGTTGACCTCAGGAGTGATTGTAGGAAACAAGAGGAGAAGCATGAGTTGGTCAGGGCATACTGGCACGGCAGCAGAGCATCACCCACCAGCAGGAGTTCCAGGCTGTCTCTGGGACCAGAAACTTAAATTTTAGTGCTATTTTTTCCCTTGCAAATAATGCCCCCAGCTGCTCTGACTGTGGCTGTTGAAACCCATTCAGTCCCATGCAATAGCTCTGACCTGTGCAAAATGAGCAAGGAGGTCCTCAGGCTGGGCCGGGCTGGTGGAGGCAGTGGCTGTCCCTGTGCTGGGGAGCAGGAGCTGCCAACTCTCCCTTTCCTGGCCCCGAAGGGCAGCCCAGTGTGGGAGCTGTGGCAGCGCAGATGGGCTGAGCTGCAGGAGGGAACAGAGCACTTCCCCACATTTCCCCTCCAGTGCCTGAGCTTCTGAGGCTAATGAAGCTTTGAGGGATAATGTGAATTGCTGCATAAATTGATATCCTTTGCTAATTGCATCAGCATTTTGCTTTGATGAAAGCCTACTACAAGGTGCCAAGAAACTAATAACATACAACATCAATTGCTATTTTACGAAAAACAAATGCTGATGATTGATTGAATGTCTGATGATTCACGGAGCTGTGAGTTGGGTCACCAGGAGATGTTTTTAAAGGTTCAGTGGAGGAATATTTCAACATGGTAAAGGATCATCCCTTTTTTAAAAAAAAGAATCAAACTCCAAACATTGTCAGAACATCATTCAGGCTACTAAGATGGAGGTCACCTTGTTCTGCTCACTGAGATGAAACTTATCACCACTCACAAGTTGCTTCAGTCCTCTCTTGCTTTTTCCCCTCCTTGACCATCAGCCAGTCATCTTATCCCAGTTGCAGAAAATCAGGTGGTCAGGAACACTGTTGATGGTCTTCAGAGCCAAACTGCTCCCAGGACGGGGCTGCTGTGAATGCCTCACAAGCATTTTCATGGCCAAATTGGATTGAGGCAGATAGTTTGTTTTTAGCTTGGGGCCTGACAGAAGGAAAAGCCCTGCTATTCTTGCATGGTGCTGCCAAGCACCTCTGTGTCAGATGGTTGGTAGCAAACAAATTGTTATTACCTGGCAGTTGGTGGGAAATAGAAACTCACTCACTCTTTTCTAAGGACATAAAAAAGAGCTTGGTGAAGTGATGCCATTCCCAGAGCTGGGGGCTGCATCCTGCACTGCCATGGCCTCCCTTGCTGCTGGCTGCCAACTTGTTACCCCTGTTTGGGACACTTCCACCTTGCCCTTGCTGCAACCTCCTGTTACTGCTGTGGTGTAGACAAATGCAGTTCATACCTACAACTTGTGTGCTCCAGTGAGATCCCTCTGGTCCATCTCCACTACCCACACCAGAGATGTTTGCAGGTCACAGGAAAGCCAAGAGTTGGTTTGGCTTTCCTGATGAGGGAAAATCCAATAAGGATTCAACACCCTTGTTTTCTTAGGCATAGTCTGTTATGGAAACTGTTGGTGATGGCTGTGAGGAAGGATTGGCTGTCCAGTGGCATGGGAGGCAGTGTGGGTGTTCACCCAGCCAGCAGTGCAGGAACAAAACAGACACCTCAAAAGATGCTGCAAACATGTAACTCCTGTAAAAAGGGATGGCATGAAGTGTGAGAAAGCTTGAACAAGCAGAGAGTAAGAATGAGCCCAAAGATGCAGAGCTGTGGGATGACATGTTAGGGATGTGCACACACCCACCTTCTCGTGGGAGCCAGGGGGTAAAACACGTGCCAGTGCTCTGCAAAAATGCACCCAAGTTGCATAAATGCGTCGCTCGTGTTCGAATGAAGCAAGAACTGAATAATTCCAATGAAGCCACCTAGGGAACCACAGAGAGATGCCCATCAGGTTTCCTCACCCTTCAGCCCCTGGCTCCACTGGTTCACCTGCATGACTTTTACTCCCATATATTCCTCTCTTCATTGGTACCAAGCATGTTACTGGAAAGCCTTATTGAAAAATATATAAATTTCTACAGGAAAAGACATTGCTAAAGGGATTTCTGAGAGCAAATAATTTCAAGCTGTTCTAATTTATTTCTAAGATAGACCTGCAGTATGCACTGATCTGTCTGTATCCTCAGAGGACTTTTGATGTTGTGCCTGTGACATTCCTTTAAAACAGTAGCAGAAATACAGGCTAAAAAAAATTACACCAAAGTGGATGTGTTGAAACAGAAAGCCTGGTCACAAAGAGCAGCAAGAAAAGGTCCCATCACCACAGTGCTTTAGAGGCAAAGATTGTTGAGTCTTGTTATGCATCACAAGGGAGGGGGAGAAAGAAACCCAGAGGAAAAATGACAAAAATAATTCAACCTTTCTAAAAAAATCCCTTATCAGAAATTGTTCTTATCTAGAACAGGGTTTGTTTAGTTCATGAGGAAGACAGCTGAGCAGGGGCAAAAACTTTTTGGCTGAGATGACTGGGGGTGAGTGATGGGGAGCAGGAGGGAGCTGGCATGGATGGGTGGGAGGTGCAGGGGTGAGGCAGCTCACTGCCCTCTCGTGCCAACACTGGGATTTGGTGCTGCAATGTGCAGAATTTCTTTAAATTCTCCTGTATGTTCTACCTGAGTCTGCCCCAGTGCAGGAGGTGGGAGCCCATCTGCTCTTGTCATCCCATATCCTGCAACTCTGCAAACCTCAGCTCTGAATCCCTGAAAACCACCCAGGGAAAACTTATGGGTGTTTTGTCCAGGTGCTCAGGCCATGGTTGTACTGGAAGAACTCAGTTCTTACTTGCATAAAGGATTGGCTGATTAAATGAAGTGTATTTGAAAGTTCTGTGGTCCTGGGCAGTGGTGTCTAAATCACACTGAGAAGTGTCATGAAGTTCTGCCAATATGAAGAATTTGCCCTTGTTTAACCTGACTCCACTTTTCACATTAATTTAGCTAAACGAATGCAAGACTCAGTGTATTGGGTGAGTGGCTTATTTTAATTAATCAGTTCCAAGTCAAATGAAATAACTAGGAAAAAGACACTAAAACTGATACAAATGCATCTGTATAGGAATTTCCCTGATTAACTAAATGGGGTTTAATCATGCTTTTATTTAAAAGGATGCAATTTTTATGTGCAAAGGTTTGGATCATTTAAGTAATCTTAAAAATTTCACTACAAAACCTTAAAAATTAACTAAATCATCAGAGAAGAAAGCAGGAAAGGTATATGAGAAATCCAGGGTGTTATTTTCATTGTTCCGTTGGTTTAGTCCCTGGGTTTCCCTGCAAGCTGGGGCACTGTGGAGCTGCATGAGGTACGTGAGGAAGGAGCTGAAATCTGGTCTTCAGCTTCTCTTTTCCTCCACATTTCAGCTTTCTCTTGCTTTTCAAACACTGTGAGGAAAGCAGTGGCACTGCTGGGTTTGGTCCAGCTGGGGGTGGGTAACACTGAGGTACCATTTCAGTGCAGCTTCTTTGTGCCACAGTGATGCAATTCCCAAATGAAATCCAGTCCTTGTTCCCCCACAGCTAACTATGGAGCTCTTATCAATTTTATGGTTTGTTCTTTTTTTAAACTGAGCCAAAGGAAGTGTGCAGGGATGGATGATAATTGCCAACAGCATCATTCATAACTCTTCCTCAGCTTCTTCCTCTTCCAGTTTATGCCTCAACACTTGATGTTGCCCATTATGCAGAGATCAATGTGTCAAAATGAAGTAGATTTATAGTGAGGATAATTCTGCTTCTGAGCTTGAAAAAAAGTGTGTGATATTTTCACTGAGTTAATCAAAGGAATTCAAAGGGGGTTTAAATCTTTCAATTTTCTTTGGCTCATGGAGAAGATGAAAAGTGTTTGACCTCCAGTAAACCAACTGAATTCATATGGTGGCTCTGTAGATAAATAAAATGTCCACCCAGACAGAATATTGATTACTTAGGTACTATTTGCTGAATCACAAATAGGTACATCAAATGCAACAGCAAGAAAGTATCAAAAACCACATCAGGGCATCCAAAGGGTTTGGCTTAATGCAAATAGACAAGTTAAAGAAGTGGTGTTAATTAATTAACAAGGCTGAGAAATGGCAAGGTGCATTGCTCCACTGTGCTCCTCATGGAGACAGCAGGTCCTCTGCACCTCCCCAGCACCCCTCACTCCCTCTGGCACTTGCTTTAGGGGAGCAAGTTGTTGAAATTTGGCCCCCAAATTCTTTGTCATTCACCTGGCACTGAGACACCTGGCTTTTGGCTGGGTGATGTACCAGAGAAGGAATTACCCATCTGCGCCATTTGCAGTTGTGTTTCTGAAGTGTTGATTGTGAACCAGAGTTCACAGAGTGAGGTGACCACCTCCTGGGGTTTCTGGTGATGTTGGCAGTGCCATTGCTTGGGACAGAGTCCACTCCAGTGGTGGCCACTCTCACCTGATGGTGTGATCTGTGTATGGGGAAGATCCATCACCTCTTGTTAGACTTAAGGAATAAAAAGGCAAATTTTTTTCACTTCTTAAGAAAGCATGGCCCTGGGAGGACACATCTGCCTGGTAAAAAAAAAAAAAAAAAAAAAAAAAAAAAAAAAAAAGGAAAATAAAAAGGAAAAGGAAATTAAAAGGTAAATTTCAGTGGCAGATCTAAGGACTTTGAGTAATGTCTGATTTCTGAGCAGAGCCCCTGTGACTGACTCTGTGAGGGGTTATCACAGGTGGGAGCTGTGTCTCTGGGTGGGCAGAGGGTAAAGGATCACCCTCCCTGCCTGGCAGGGGGATCTTTTATGTGCTGAGCAAGGGGGTGTGGGAAGGAAGAAAAGAGGATTAAGGGAAATAGAAATGCCCTTCTTTTTGTCTTCCTTATGGAAGTGAGCTCTGGCCAGTCCTGCTGGGTATTACACAAGTTTTACCATCAGAACCAACTGAAGATATTTGGCCAAAGAGGGTAATTTGAAATTTAAATTAACTTCTTAATCCTAAAAGAGGGATATTTCCTTTCCTAACCAGAGCTGTGAAGTGGAGGATAACCTGCATCAACTCCATAAAGAGTAGCAGGGTACAAAGAGACAAAGCTACAGATATTCTTTCATGAAGGAATTAAAATAAGCAACTTTGGTTCCTTATATATTTGCACAAGAAGTCACCATTAAATACATATTGTGCTTCACCTTCTTCTCTACAGAAAATAATAAACTGCAATTAATTCCAAGTGTAGTAGCACTGCTGGAAGGAGTGATCATAAACCAAACCTGACTAATAACCTGGGTAGTAATATTTCTAACTTGAGATAATTTTGGACATGTCATCTTTGGCTGAAGGTCCAAGCCAGGCATATTTTCTTTTGTATTAAATATATTACGTGTCATGAGGCAAAAATTAAAATAACCCTGGACTGAATTTACAAAGCTGTCTTGAGACAGAGCTGTAAGTCTGTTTTGTTTGACTTTCCTTGGAAAATACTGGGCTTCAGATTGAAAGAATCTGTGCTGTAGGAGGCCTGGAATGATCCTTTAAGCACACGTGGGTATCTCCAGTTGTTACTGATGTGGGGTATGAACCTTTAGCTCTGAGCAGAGAAATGGGATGTATCTGGGGCTGATGGGGGTGGGGACACTTTCATCTTGCTATGGAAATCTTGAAGGGAATATATTCAGAGAGTTCCCTATTTACAGTAATTTATGCCTTGCAGGGCTTATCCAAAGCCAGGCAGTCTCACAGGGATCTGCATGAACTGAGGTCAATATTTCAGCTCCTTTGGAAGGACTTTTATTTTGGGCTTTGGTGGAAGTGAGGGGCATGGACTTGCACAAATATCTCAGACCCAAAGATGCAGAACAACAGGACAAGGATGAGCTGGGTGCCCTGGGTTGGGTTTTGTGATAGTATTTGGCCAGTGGGGTAGGATTATGAAAATACCTGTGTTAAAAGCCACCCAACAGGTGGGGATCAGGGTTTTAATGAAAAACCCCAAAGAATTCTGCTGAATTCAGTATCTTAATATCTTAAAAATCAGACCATAGGTTCAATGTCTAATGACAGGCATCTGAAGTAGTACCAGTTCCTCAGTGTTAGGGAGGGGGAGACCATCATCAAAAGCAAAAATGGATTTTTATGCTGGCACAGGTGTGGAAGTTGGGTCAGGCTCCAGTGCTGCCAAAATCCCACCTCTGCCTGGGGCTGCCTTTACATGATTTTGTGCCTGTGAAGTGAGAGAGGAAGTGGATCCTCCTGGGGTTACAAATCCGGTATCTAATCCTTATCCCCCAGATTATGAACTGTGTGGTTACAGGTTAATGATTAACAGTGAAAGTCAATGGAAATAAATGTGTCAGCTGTGCTGACCACTGGAGCCCTTTGTTTTCTGATGGCTTCACACATTTTGGAGACAGAGGAATTCCCAGAAGTGGCTTTGCTGATTTGTTTGTACTTGGAGCCATTTTGTTCATCTCATCCCCAAATCTTCCCTTGTCCACTTTACTGCCCAGTTGATGCTGTTCTCCTTTAGCTGCTTCTCTCCAGGCAGGATGACCAAGCTGGGGGGATAACTTTAAGATAGCAAGGTTGGATAATTAAACAGGGATCTCATAAATTACATTAACAAAAATAAGTTTTAGCCTGATGCTTAGCTAGAAAAACTCAGTTTTTAAAATATGAAATTATCTGCATTCAAAAGACAAAAGTCATACCATGGATACAGGTGTTCTGTGTAAATCCTCTCAGACATAGGACACACAAAAGGAGGAGTCTGGGCCACTTCCCCCTTCTCTGAGCCCTGTGTTAATTGTAATAGGTGGGTATCTTTTTATTATTAATGCTTATTTTCCTCTTATTTTCTTATGATCCCCTATTGGGCATAGACTAGCAAGCAAGTTAAATCCTGGTGACATCTAGTGGCTGCTGGGAATTCGCTGTGGCTTTAGAGGGGAGAATGCCTTCGCTGCACATTAGGCATGCTGGGCACAAAACAAGAGATGGAAATGTTGAGCCTTTCAGGACCAACAGACTTCCACAACCTGAATTTAGAGACCTTCCCACCTTGTTCCAGGACAACATTGCTGGAATTTCTTTGAATAATGCAGCTGTCCAAGCAGTCCTGCTCCATGTTCCTGGTCATAACCAGCACCTGTGATGCCTTGGAGACACCAAAAATAGGTGATGTCACCAAAGTGGCTTTTTGTACCCCAAACCTTGCTTTCCTTTAGAACAGGCTCCCACCTCCCACTGCCTGGCTCTGAGTGGATGATGCACTCACAGACTGGCTGTGTGCTCACACCTTCCACAGGAAGATTAGTTTGCAGATGTCTAGTCAGAGAAATTGAGGCCAATTACAGGAATATTTTGGAAAACCAAATTGCAAGGAACAAAATGTATTAATTACCAAATCCAACAGGAAATACCCTGTGAGCTGGAAGATTTGGGGCGAGTGCTACAACACAGGCTGATTTCATGCCAAGTAAAACTGAAACAAGGAACATGGATGTGATTCGAGTTTAAAGACACAGTTTGGGCAGCCTACAAGAAGAGATTACTGCCAATGTGTATCAGCACTATGTAAATAAGTATGGCTGAGAAAAGGTCTGAAAAAACCACTGCAGGAAGGAAGCAACACCTCTGCATTTCAGAGCTTGTGGCAGCTGTTTCCCCAGGGCAGGTTCAGGAAAGGGTTCCCCTCACTAAGCCTGAGCACAGATCCCACCTTGGTCTTTCCCCTTTGCTCTATGCCTTGAATGGGGAAACATTTTGATTGTTGTAGTGATAAGTGAAATTGGATTTGGGTTCTGCTTGAACAAGTCAGCAGTGAGTTCAGAGGGCCAAAGCTGTGTTTCTGCTGGGGTGCTCTCCATCCCTCAGCATGAAACCACAGCCTGCCCTTAGCTGGTCATTGCCTCACCCAGCCAGCATTTGCCAGGTTGAAACATGGAATAAACACACACAGACAGAACTAGTGGCAATGAAATGTGGTGAGATAAAGACATACCAGGGGTGTGTGTGTCCAGGCAGGTCATTCCTTTCCACACACCATCTGGCTCTGCAGTCCCACATCTCCATGTGCTCCCGTGGCATCCAGCTGGCTTGGCTGAGGGTCCCTGGCAGCTGGGCAGCAGCTCACACGTGTCCTGCACTCATGGGTTGCTGGGGCACTTTGAAAGCGAGAACATTTGGGAAATTATAAGGGAAACTGAGGCTTGTGATGCTGCAGTTGGCAGGTTTCAGCACGGCCAGTCAGCACAACATGTGGTCCAGCTCTTAATGGGGCTGGCCCATTATGTATAATTCATAAAGAAATGAGAGCTGCAATTATTATGTGTTTGCACAGCAATATGCCTGTAATTACTGAATATATTTACACCTATTACAGCTCAGTACAGAGAGAAGTGAACCCCTTCCCCTCTCTGGCTGAGGTTCTCCCAGTCACATCCAGCACCCTCAGCATAGTCAGGGCTCAGACCACCAGCACCCATCTAGGAGGGAAAAGCAAGTAGTCTTCTTTTTAACAAGAACCCAGGTTAAAAGGGATGTTTAGGTACCATCCAGACAGCAGAGAGGCTTTGTGGGAATACAAGAACCCTACAAATAAAGGGGTGGAAAGAAAATCCCTGAAGGGCTCAGGCTGCAGAGGTGGGAATGCAGCACATCCAAGGCAGCAGCAGATGTGGTTGGAAAAGGCTCTTTCCCACCTTTCCCTGGCTCTGCACTGCATGGCAGGAGTGGCACCTCCTGCTGGGAACTTGTATCCTTCTTCTGCTGCAAAGCCAGTGAAAATGGGACGTGCTGGAGGAGAGCAGTGTGGCCTCATCCCCAGCACAGTCAGCCTCGTCTGTGC
The DNA here is from genome assembly GCA_035583235.1 of Hafferia zeledoni. Lineage (NCBI taxonomy): Eukaryota > Metazoa > Chordata > Aves > Passeriformes > Thamnophilidae > Hafferia > Hafferia zeledoni. The sequence continues at coordinate 16,645,751 of JAWWEV010000022.1, forward strand.
AAAACACTTTGATAAGTGAGATCTGTTTATGGGGAGTATTATATCACTCAAGGCCACTTGCATAAAGTGCCAGTCAGAGTGAATTAAGGAGGCAAGATCTGACCATAAATAAAGGTTTTAAGGCTGGGGATTCACTTTCATTTATGAACACCTAATGTTATTTTTGCATTTAAGTCCAATTTTCAAAATGGAGTTGAGAGCAAGGCTCCCTGGAAGCCTTAACCTCGGGGCTTGTCTGCAGGAGGAACTCTACCCACATTTCTCCTGTAGTCAAAATATAAGTGAATTAAAATAAATCCAATTATGGCCACATTTTCTCTGATGGAGTGCATCCACACAGGCTCACCATCTGCTTTCACTAATCTGTGCTACCAATTCATAGCCCTGTATTGTTCAAGTCAGTCTTTTGGGGTATTTCTGGGTAAACAAAGATTAAATCTGTTCAAAAATATGATTTACAGTAATGTTTATATAAGGTTGTTCCACATAACTTTAGTCTTGTTTTGAACTGTTTTCCATGTAATATTAATCTGTTTTCCAACTGATGGAATGAAATGTGTGCTAACTCTTAATGTGCAATCCCTCACTTTGGATTGACAACAGTTTAATGTTGGGTTTTGTTGAAAGGGCTCCTGATTGAGTTGAATTACATTGAAATGAGTCAATGACCTGGAGAGACATTCTTGGTGTAGGGAGTTGCCCATGTTTAAAGGGGCTTAAAGTTGTCACATCTGTAATTGAACTCTTTCAACACATTTTATATATGCACAATCAGGCTCCAAGGTAATTTATGACCCTTCAAAAGAAATAAGAAAATTAATTCAATTCCTTAAGAGGAGCCTTCTATATGTATATGAACAGATCCAGTGAGGTGTTTTCATCAGCTTTAGTCCTTTGGTTTCTCTGTCCCTCCTTGCCTTTTTTACCAGTTAACAAGGACTTCTGTCTACTGGGCAGTAATCTAACCCAGATGTGGTTGTAATATTCTGACAAGGTTCCAAGTAATGCTGTAGGGTCAGCAGCATAATCCTAACATTTGTCTGAATTCAGTGGCAAACTTTTAATGGGCTCTTTATCTTCTAATTTGTCTCATCAGACAAAATGTGGAGTGTGCAGTTGGGTGAGGAGAGTTTGTGCCACTTCATCTAATTAACAGAATTCAACAGAAATTTAGGACTTTTTATGCTGTGGCTGAGACAGAAGACAAAAGGTGTTTGACAGCATATGAACCAACAAGTCTTCTCTGGTGGCTCCACAGAAAAATAAATTGCTTGTCGATAAACACAATTGCTCATATAAGTTCTCGTTAATGAATCCTAAACAGAAAGGCTCATCAAAAGCGAGGGGGTGTTGGTACCACCATGTGAAGCATTAAAGCAGCAATGTCAGGGTTAATAGAGGTGGACAGGCTGTATGATTTGGGTGAAAGCAGCAAACCAGAGGGTGCCTTCATTTGTGGCATTACACCCTGCACACACAGCCCAACCCTTGCTGCAGGAGTGGCAGCACCCTGAGCCTTTCAAACCTGCTGTCACCAGACCAGATGGCTACAAAGCCAAAGTGGATGAGTTCAAAGGGAAATAGGTTGTTACAGACATTTCAATTGGCTTCTACTGAGTGCACATCACCCCAGCACCCCTCTTGCCATCGTGGCTCATGCAATTTCTTCACAGCAAAGCCATTTTTCTGGCTGAAAAGCTCCCCAGGATGAGGCCATGCTCTGCCACCCATCCCTTGCCACTGCAGGGACATGGAGACAGCCGTGCCCCTTGGTCCTTTCTCCCTGCTCACCAAAAGATGCCAGCAAAGAGCTTTGGTTCCTTGGGCTCAGCTGCCAGTGCTGCACACCCAACAACTGACTTTTCTTGAACAACCTGATTTTGGCACATTCCCCAGCGGGACTGGAGTACAGTGTGAAGTCTTATTCTTGCTGATCTGGAAAGTGTCATCAGATCCAAGTGATTTTTAAGCAGGCATTTCCACTCATTTCAGTGGTGCCTCTTTTCCAATTAAACAAAAAAAATAGAATAAATCCCATGTGTGCCTGTGCAGGAGTGTGGTCTGTAATATTTAAATTGCCATATCCCAAAGGCTGAGTACAACAGAGAAATCAACAATTCAGGAAATAGGGAGTGCTGATTTGAGTTGGCCTTGAAGAAATGCAACCTGTAAAATCTCTTAAGGCAAGGGAAAGAGGCAAGATACTTCTATAGAGTTTTCTGAGTTCTAAAACCTGTGGGAATAGAGTAGGAATGGGATGACTGGATGAAAAGGAAGGAGATGGGAAAGTTTAGATGACAGTGAAGGAATGTGGGCTGTGTGTTTGGGGGAGAAGTGGGCTCATTATTAAGAAATGACAACAAGATTTTAAGGGCATTTGGTCATTAAAGCTACAGGGAAATCTGCAGAAGAACCTCCTGGATGTGCCAGCCCTGGTGAACCTCACCCAGCCAGGGCACTGCAGGGCTGCACACACAATTTGCTGCAGGCACACACCCGAGGGATTCCATAATTCAGCATAAAATTAACAAGACTTTCATGTGCTGAGCTGAAACCTGTGTGTTCACCTGTCCTTTCCTCCCACCCCAGGAAACCCTCTTGTTGGGATGGCAGCTGGGTAGTTTTCTGATCACTAATCAATTCTTCAATAGGATTTTACAGACTTGCCAGAGCTCAGCAGTCAGGTCAGTTCAGTAGGGCTGGAGACAGAGTAAAATTACAGTGACATCTAGTGATCACTAATATTTCACAAAGGGGCTAGCAGCAGAAAAAATAAACCTGTATTATTAGTCAGTATTTTCAACACCTAGCACAACCCCCCAGATCATTAATGGAGGCAAAGGAAAGAGGTGGGCTACAAATGAGAGCAGATTATGTGAATGTAAGTGCTGCAGGACTGGCAGAGAGCAAAGTGCTGGTGCTGTGGAAGGGCTGGGGGTGGATTTCCACAGGGATCTTTCCTAGGTCTGCATTTCCCACAGTTTCAGCAGAGTTTGCTGATGGTACTAAATTGCAGCACATTCATTGAAAAGAAACTCGATGTTTTGGAGACTGGGAATAGAACTAATAAAATGATGTGCAGCTCCAAATGTATGTGCTGGTCCCCAGGGAGGGAAGAGCCAAATGAAACCTGTTCATGGCTGGAATATGTGGTGTGGCAGCAGCTCTGCCTCAGCACTGGACAGATACTAAGGAAAAAGCAAACAAAGAGGGAATGCCAGCTGGGCATCAGAGCTATGGTTCAGGTTTGCATCTTGAACCAAAGTGGGGTTTGGGTTTGTACTTGGCAGCAATAGGAACTCACTGTTTTTGTGATGTTGATTATTTTCTACTTCAGGTCACTGATTGACTGATGACAGTTTAAATTTTTTTTTTCTTTTGGTTCTGAGTGTCAGTCTGGCCACAGTCATGTCCACTTAGCCAGTCTGGGCTGCAAGTCTGGTGTCCTGCCCAGGTAACTTTTAGATATGAGTAAATTGTACATTAATGAGCAAAGCATTTAGAGAGACTCTTTCTCTGAGGAGGATGGGGCAGGATGTTCCCTATTTATATCTTCATTGTGCAGTGATGAAAACCAAGTCAGATGTGTTAGCTGGAGTAACAACAGAGAGAACTGATGCAGCTGGTGAATTGATTTTGGGGATTTAAACTGAGTATCACTGTGGCCATATATATATGCAGGCAAATTTTCGTATGATGAAACATTCAGGAGCTGCTTTGACAAAAGTTGAGGAAGCTCTCAGCCAATTTCCAAGCCCTTCCCTCGAGTCCCCAGCAGCCAGGCAGGTTTAGTCCCTCAATTATTAGCTGAAAGTAGAATATCCATTCCCAGTGTCTAATTTCAGATGCCTCTGGAGAATTTCCCTCAGATAGATGCAGGAGGGGAGAGACAGATGCAGACACATCAGAGGCTGTGGCTGCCTCTGACTCTGTGAGCAACAACCACAGAATGGGAGTTCATTAAAAATGGTAGCCCAAATCAGCTACTGGGTTTCTATGATTAGGTACTTGGTTTTCTACAGGGGAGAAATGTGTAGTGGGATTTCAGGTGCTGTATTTCAGTAGGTTGATACAATGTTATCTGGAGAATTATTAGCTATGCTGACATAGGAATTAGAAGAATAATTGCAAATTGAGTAAGGACCTGGCAAAGACAGATGAGGGAACTAGTTATTGCTTTGCTGAGGTTCCTTAGTGCTCTCATGGATGATGAAGGGGGTGGGGTTCACTTTCTGAGGGGTTTACAGACCTGCTCACCACATCTTCTCTGCAGGGCTGGGCAGCACTTGGTGCCCCTTGAGAAAGCTGGAAAGTGAGAAATAAGGACACTGCATCTGCTTTGCTGAGTTCTGCTACGTCTCAGAAATTTCCCCAAGGGTTTGCACAGCTCTGATATTTCAATAGAAAGCTTTCCTGAGTTGAAGGCACTTTCCTTCATCACCATCCAGGTTCATGGTCCCAGACTCCATCCCCAGTGACAAAACTGCATCTGTCAACACCATGTCTGATTCCATTGGATCTGTGCTGGGAGGAGCAGTGCTGGAACACGAGATGCAGCACCCGATGCTGGCTGAGCTCCCAGCACAACTGCTGAGAAAGCAATTAAAAATAACATTACTGTGAATTGACAAATCTACTGTTAGATTTGGGCTCAGAGGGACTTCACAGTGTGTGGCTGAACCAGAGGCTTTTCTCCATGACAGGTCTATTTATTTTGAATAGAGGAACAGAAAAGATGTGTCTCCAGATGCTTAAAAAGCAGGTGGTTACTTTTCAAGGACTATTTGACCAGAATTTCCTGAATAAAGGTTTGGAAGGTGGGTGACAATATTCCAGTCTGACAGCATCCTCAGCATCTGCCTGTGAGGAAACACTGACCTGAGTGTAGCATCAATTTGCAAAGGTTTGATGAGGAAAAGAAAGTACCGTTGCCATTGCATGGAAATTACTTGCCTTTTACATTATGGGAAGAAAATGCCCAGGGCTGATGTCAATTTAATCAGGTTCATCTTTTCACAGCAAAGGCCATTCTCGTGTTCATATGATCAAGGACCAAATTGCTCCTTGCTAGAAAAAAAAGTAATAATATTGTGGGTAATGTGGTAGTCAGCACAGCAGGTGAGAAGCTGTTTTTTGGGAAAGGGCTGCTCCTTGCCATATTCCTGGAAGATGTTTAGGTTCAGCAACTTGAATTTTTTTTATAAGATTCACTCAGTTCCCAGCCAAGCGATGCAGAAGTGGATGTGACTTGAGATCCCACCAGCTATAACAATTTACCTTGAAATTCTTTCCCCACTCTGCACTCCAGAATACGACTCCCTGCACTGACCTAATCTAAAATCTGCTCCCAGTTTTCAGTCCTTCCCAACCCCCTGGAGGGCTGCATTCCTCCTTCCATCCCTCCTTGGATACTGCAGTGTGCAGAGTGCCAGCCAGCAATTCTTCCCAGCTCCATTTGCTCCCCTCCTGCTCCAGGTGTGGCTACTTCATCTCTCCTCTTTTCCATAGACCTACACGTGGTGCACATTAATTTGTGCTGTACATGACTCTGTGGACATACTGGGGAGGCAGAAAAAACTTGTGAAAAGTGTATTTACATGTGCACAAGTCCCTGCAGTGCCACTTGGAAGTCACACCTGTCCTCCATGAGCACATTGCAAGGAGGAAAGCCAATAAAATCCCAATAAAGATAAGTCAGGGGGAGCATTTTGAATCCAGAACATCTCTTCTTTCTTTTCCCCAAGTGCACTCCAAAGCAGTGGAGTTGATGTCATCACAAACATACATTATTTCTGTGATGCATGTTAGTACATTGTAATAAAAATGTGTTTTCCAAAGGCACAGTTGCTGATTTTCCCCTTGCTGTCACTGTAATGCTCTGTTTCCTACTCTTCACTGAGATAAAAGGTTTCCCTCACACCCACCTCAAAAAAAAAAAAAAAAAATCTGAGTAATGGGAATGACAAAACCTGTGTAATTGTTCCTGCTTTGCCTGAATTATGACTGATCCAAATTCCCACTGAAATCCATGAGAGACTTTGCACTGAAGCAACAGTTTGGTGTTAGAGGAGCTTTTGGAGGGGCAGGCTCAAAGCCAGGCATTGCTCAGTGGCTGCAGTGGAACAAGGACAATTTAACCCTGCTGAGTTTGGGGCTTGGTACTGCCACTGCTCATAAATGATGACTGCAGCTGCTTTTAGGCACATACACAAAGGTTTGGGGGTTTTTAAAGATTATAAATATTAATAAAAAATATAATATATACATATAGCTCACCAAAGGAATTTCAGAGGCTGAGCAAACTCTCATCACCCCCTTCTATTCATCCACTTAGTTGGTCATTGCACTTTTTCATTCATTGGGAATATTCTGTTTTGCAAAAATAATTTTTTGCATATGGTGCACAGGCAGGAATACTCAGCCATTTCTGGGCCTGGCAGTGACAGAGACTGTTGACTTGCAAGCCCTGATTGGTTGGCAGCTCATACCTAAATGGGTGGAATTACATGTGCTCAGGTCACAGGTTATTTTATGTACTGGCTTAGCACCTGTACAGAATTTTTGCAGATGATCAGCTAACAGGATGTAACAGGATGTCTTTTGTTGACTTTTGAACTTTTAGACAAACATAACATCTTTATTTTCAAATGAGGAATTTCTGTCCCAGCACAGAATGCATTGCCCTGCAATTACCCAGGAGCTATCCATGAGTACTGGATAATAAAGGTGAAATTGTAGCAAAATTAAAGAGTTTTAAACAGTATTTCTCCACAGACCATCTGCTTTGTTTGCAGGCTCTGCCATGGTTGTCCACTTTGCCTGGCTGCAGCTCTGTAACAGCACTTCAGCCCTAAATTTTTCAAATTTCCAAATTTTTGTCTTTGGAAAATGTCCAGAGTGGGGTTTTGACAGTGTGATGGACAGTTCTCATTGGGATGGGTGAGATGAAACTGTACCAGGGTCCAGCCAGCAAAGGTGATGCCCCCATTACACATTACACTTGTCTTAAGCAATGACATGATGGTCATAATTAACTGGTTAATCATGGGAGCATTTGCACCGTCTTGCTCTCCTTGTCTTCTTCATCCTCCTCTTCAGTGCTCTCCAACACTTTGTCTCCAAATGCCATTCCTGCTGTGGGTTGGAGCCTCCCCAGCCACTTGGCAGCTCTGCAGCCCCAGTGCCTGGTATGCCCAGCATGACTTTGCTTTCCAGCCTGCAGAACTTTCTCCTCAGTGTTTCCACTGTTTGACAACACTGCTGGCATCTCCAGGAGAGGAGGCCCACGAGATGGAAACAGGAAGGGCAAGCTGAGGGTGTGATTATTTCTTGTGAAATAGAAGCAACTTCCTCTTCTTCCTAACAGGCAGGAGTATGGGCATGTTTTTCGTCAGAGCACTTACTTAAAATGTTGTATTTTTCCTTCAAAACTTGTATGAAATAAAGCCATTCATGCAGAAAAGCAGATTGTTCCCCTTGTAATGGAATTTAACTGAATTACGACCATTTACATGTAAGAGATTTGTGCTGAAACCCTCAGGGCTGGAAGGACCTGCAGACCAACACGGTCTCCTTGCTCTGCATTAACAGCCTTGGATTTGGCTTGTGTCAAAAACCTCATATTGGCAGGGTAAGACAAGCAGAGCAGATAAATTTTGACACCTCCCAGCCCTCAGAAAGATGCCTCAGATAGAGGAAACACTAAAATTGAGATTTGGTCCCTTCTCCACTAAGAAAAAGCCAAGAGATGTCCGGCACAGCTGCTCCCTTCTCTAGTCCCATGGGCAAAAGTGGCTCATCCTTTGGCCAGTGGGTTGGACATCACCCAACTGCACGTGGTGGATGCAGAAGGATTTGTTGCCACAGCTTTATGATGTCTAGAATTAAATAAGGAAGACAATGAATGCCCTGCATGAGGGAGTTCTGCCATGACAAATTTGTTTATAAGTGTGACTATTATTTTCCACTCCTGGATTAGGGCAGCCTGCATCTATTAAATTCCCTTTGGAAATGAAAGGCATGAGCCAACCACTTGGCTCAGGGTGTGCAGTGTTTCCTTTTCCAGGAGCTCAGAGCTCAGTAGGATCTGACCTTGTGTAAGAATAATTCCATTTAAAACACCTCAGTTGCTTTATTACTTTAAAAGTCTCTCTTTTTTTCTTCCCATCAAATCAGATAGTTAAATAGTTAATGTATATTAAGCATTTTGGTTATGATACAATATAATATATAATATACCTTGCTTTGTTACACAGTGTGCCAGAGAGGTGATCATAGAAGGGAGCAGACACTTGACTTACCCCAAAAAGAGCACCTAATGCTTTTATTTTCCCAGGCACATATTGCAGGTTATAATACTCTGTTAAAGCAGGGAGGGAAGGATATTTGATGAGGCCTCTCAGGAGAGTTAGGATGAGAGAAGGATTTCAGTAATAAATTAAATGCTGCCAGCAGTTTAAATTTATAAATAAATAAAATTGAGTGCAATTACACTGAGGATTTTCTGGAAAAAGCTCAGCCAGCTCCAGCTCCTGCCAAGGCTGGGAAATGGCATTTCTGTGTCCAGCAATGTCCTTCCCAAGGACATTCCCATTTGCACGTTCCCCCTGTGGTCATGTTCCCCCTTGTGGCTCTTGGGGACGAGGGCAGGCAAGTCATGGCCATTATCCACAGCTGGGATTGCTGTTTATTGCCCCACCACCCCTGGAATTAGCCCTGGTGATCTGGCACAGCACTGAAAGACAGACTCCAGCAAGGCCCTTCCTTACCTTCAGCACTCACTGAGTGAGCTTTGCCCTGTGCTGGCCTTGGGCACAGCTGGACAGGATGAGAGCTTGTGTTTTTAGTGACTTGGGGGCCAAAATGTGCAAGGATGGGAAGAAAATGGAGAGTGGTGCAGGAATGATGGCATAGGGCAGTGAGTTGGGAGGAGAATTTAAAAGACATGGAAGAAAATGCTCAGTATCAGCTATGTTTTAGGGAGAGGAGTTGAGAAAAGCTCAGTATCAAAATACCAGGGGAAAAGGGTTTGCTCCTACTTGGTTGTGACTTAATGGGACCCCAAAATTAGCTGGAACAGATCTCCAGCAACTCCACAGGTTTGCCTGAGGGAGGACACAGCAAGTGTGCACCTCTGGCACCATCTGTGGTCCCCACTGACTCTGGGAAGGACCACTGCAGGTCTGCTCACCACCACACAGTGATGGGTCCAAGGGCTTCTTTCAGTACAGCTCGCACCAGCACTGTGGTCTGGCTGCTCTGCTTTTGGCTTCTCTGCTTTTGGCTTCTCTCTGTCAAAACGAGGGGCTTCGAGATTTTGTGAAGAGAAGGGATTATTCCATGTACAGCATCTGCCTGAAGGAGCCTGGCAAGGGCAGGTTATCCCTTCCTTTCTGTGCCTCTTGGCTTGGGAATTGGTTCTTGCTTGTGGGGTCAAACACCAGCCCCTGACGGGATGATAAAGAGCCAAATTTTGATATGGGAGTGGAGCTGTGTGATGGGTTACCAGAGACATCTCTGTTTCATCTGATTTATTATCTCTGCTAATTATCCCAATAAATCAGTGTTTGGTTGAAACTTGCCACTGATACTGAATGTGAAGGACTGGAATTACTTTTGGAGAGCTAGCAGGAAACAAATCCAGCTGTATATGTCAGAGAATCAGTCAGACTAATCTTGGCAAAATGCAAGCAAAGTTGGTGGATACAAAAGTGATATTAAATACAGTGAGAAGGTGGAGCTTCCTGTGTATTAGCACTTCATGGTCATCCCTTTGCCAAGAGCATCTTCACCACCATAACACCCACAGGTGATACCTGTGGGCAAGGACTGAAGAAGACACCCTGCTGTCCCAGTGCTTTCTTATATTCTATGAATTTACAGTAATAAAATATACATGTAAATCACAGAGAGCAAAGGCAGTGCTGGAGTTCTCGTGCTGCTGGCTGGGGCAAGGGGGTTGCAGGTGCAAGTTCCTGTGCAGAAATCTTGCTGATTTTCAGAAAACAGTGCAAAATCCTTCTCAGATTGGATGTGTGCAAGATTTCCTTCCCACATTTCCAAACAAATAGTAACCCAATACCTGGGAGAAAAAAGAAAATCACCTGAGTGCATTTGGCAAGCTACTGGAACAAAAACCCTTCTGGTGACAGCTGAGACAAGTGAAAAGGTGAGGCAGCCTCTGCCCTACCAGCCAGCTTTGCATGTGTGTGCAGCCACTGCTGTTGGCTTTGCTGCCTCGCTCCAGCTCTCACGCTCCACCCTTTGAGGTTGTTTTTTTTTTCAGGTTTTGCAATCTGACAGAGGCGGGTGAACACAAGTTCAGGGAAAAGACACTTCCCTGAAGAGCAGTTGGAGAGCAGTCCTAGCCCTGCCTGTGCTAGGTAGAGGACAGCCAGCCTCACCACTTGCTTTAGCCTAGAACCAGCCCCCCAAAATCCGGAGGTGTCCTGGCGCTTGGCTTGAACTGATTTTCCAGGTAAGCCTTTATCTTAATGTCCGGATCTTGGCAGCTGAACGCTCTCCAACCAGGAAGTTAAACCTGTTTGGAGACAAAGCACAGCAGAAATGGTGTAAGGGCAGAGTGGGGAGAGCTCAGTTGTTCAGTGTTGTAGGTACTCTGCTTTATTTACTCAGTTGTCTCTCTGAAGCAACTCAGGCATTTGTGCCATCTGCCTTATTTCAGTTAAAACAGCCTTAACACACCTGCAAGAGATGGACAGACAGACAGACAAACCCCACAACATTTTCTCTGTAAGTAAAAGTTACTTTTGCCTGCTGTGGCAAAAGGAAAGGACAGAAGACAGAAAGGGAATAACAGCTCATTGCTGGTGATGCTGCTTTAAAATTCACACAGCAAGAACTAAGCTGATGCCAAGTTCTCAGAAATGAATACAGTTGTAGTTCTGGGGCTTTGGGGAAAACCTTGGGAACAGCCAAAGCTGAACAAAGAGAACCCCCTGAATCTCTTGCTCTTAACCCAATAGTGGATCATTCAGGCCTGTTTGTTGGATGTTGAGATGTGGGAGTGGCCATGATGCAATAGTTAGAATTCTGTAATGCTCCTGTCCTAAAGGGTAAGGAGATGTGGGGAGCCAAGCCAAGGCACCCTCTGCTTCTGCCAGGATATTACACCAAATGGGAATTTTTCATTTTCATTGCTTTGTTTATGTACTGAAAGTAACTTTCCAAAATTCCCCTATAATTTTGGGTGTGCCATTTTTCATGAGATTGAGAATATAATCCTGTTGGAACAGTTGGAGTTTATCTTATGATTTTACTTGGAGTGCTGTATACAGGAACTTGAGAGCATTTTGGGACCTCTCAGGTCAATAATCTGAACAACATTGCTCCATACTTACAGATGCCTGAATTTTAGCAGTGCCTGGGGAGGAATAACAAAAGTACTTGGCTTCATCAAAATTCTATTCCTTCCAGCAAGGGCTGGGAGGGCTCGAGCTGCTTTCCACCCCTGGGTTTGTGAAACAGCCTCACTCTGTCATCCTGGGGTGGGGCAATGTCTGCTTCCTTACCCACTGCTGAGGTGACCATGAGTAGAAGAAGGAGCAAATGCATCCCAAAAAGTCATGTCAGAAAATCTGAGCTCCCCTGCAACTTCTAGTTTTGGCCCAAACCTTTGGATTCCTCCTGCTGCTGGCATGCTGGGGAGCTGAGCTGTGCTGGGGGGAGGCAGCTCACAGCAGATGCAGCAGAAAAGCCTCCCACAGCCTTTTCTGCCCTAAAAAAGCCTTTTGCACTCGAGGTCACATCTGCTACTGCTGACACAGAGAATAGGAGCAGGTGAGACCAGCTCGTGCCAGGCTGTCTGAATAATGAAAGGAAATACCACAGCTCGACAGACTTGTTTCATATTTGATGGCAGAGGAGGCTCTGGATTGCTTTGCAAGAGTGGGAGGGTTTGTTTTCTGCCTCTGCTTCGATGAGTCAAACCATGAGCAAAGCAGTTCAGATCTGGAGAGTCTCAGTTCCTAAAATTTCTAGCAGGGAAACATCACTGCTACTGCTTTTGTTCCTTCCTACGGAGATTTGTAGCTTTGCTGGGCAGGAACTCTGCTGAAATGTGCTTAGCACAGCTGGAGCCTCTCATCACAGCTGTAAAAGAAGCAAATAAAAATAACATTTGTGCTCATCAGCAGCATCCCATTGGCTTCTCTCAGCACTAATACTCTTCTGCCTTTGATACAGACATTAGTCAAATCCCACTCCTCTTCCATGCACCCCATTATAAGGGATGGGGAAGAGACTTCCATCACTTCTGACACAACCTATTATTTTTTCCCACCCTTCTCTCAGAGGCAGCATGGACATCAAGGAGTATTTTGCCAGAATTTCTTACCGGGGCTCCCACAATAAGCCAGACCTGAGTACTATGTCAGATATATTCCAGCACCACATCCAAGCTGTCCCTTTTGAAAACCTCAGCATCCACTGTGGGGAAAAGATTGAGTTGGACCTGGAAGCAACTTACAACAAGATAGTGAAGAAGAAACGTGGGGGTTGGTGCATGGAAAACAATTCCCTTTTGTCTTGGGTCCTGAAAACTCTTGGCTATGACGTCACCCTTCTGGGAGCACGAGTTTATTTCCCGGAGTATGAGGCCTATGCAGAGGAAATGGATCATCTGCTGCTGAAAGTGGTGCTTGATGGCAAATCCTACATTGTGGACGGCGGGTTTGGGATGTCCTACCAGCTGTGGCAGCCAATGGAGCTGATTTCAGGGAGAGATCAGCCACAGACTCCCGGGGTCTTTCGCTTCCAGGAGGAGAGCGGGATCTGGTACCTTGAGAAGGTGAAAAGGAAGCAGTTGGTTCCCAATCAAAGTGCCTCCACTTCCCATAACACAGAAGAAGAAGTTTGTCGGCGGATTTACCTCTTTACCCTTCAGCCACGAGACATCGAGGAGTTCAGGGACTGCAACGCCCACCTGCAGACAGCGCCCGACTCGCTCTTCGTCACCAAGTCCATCTGCAGCCTGCAGACTGCCCACGGCATCCGGGCCCTGGTGGGCTGGAAACTCACTGAGATAACCTACAACTATAGGGATAATATGGATCTTGTGGAAGTCAGAATCCTTGCAGATGAAGAAATAGAGAAAACACTAAAAGAGAAATTCAATATAACACTAGACAAGAAACTTGTACCCGTCAATTCAAGCAGGTTGTCTATGTTCTAACTCACTGCCTGAATTATAATTCAATTCAGGGGCATTACAGGCAATTCCTCCCTCTCTTTCAGACAAGCATCTAAAGGTTAAGATTTTTCTTTCCATCTACTCCAGTGTAAGTCAGAACATACTAGCATGAATCTGGAAAAGAAATGAATTTTCACAACCATTCCTGCATCAGTTTTTGGTTTGGGTACAAGTTATTTCTTCCTAGCTCAATCAAATCACTGTCCTTCTGTTTGTGCCTAGTGGGAAGCACACTCTGCACATTCCCTACTCCTTTCATCTCTTAAAAGCCTCTCTAAACACAACCAAAGTAGCTGAGCAGAATGATGGAACTGTGTGTGTCTTTCTTTATTACCTGGTGCTGCCACCTGGGGAAAATCATACCCACCTCTTAAATGAACACTATATTATTTTGGGAATTTAATAGCCAGAAAAACAAAGACATCCTGTGCTGAGTGTGCTCCATAAGGCTGTTCTTTTTGTTCCTGCATCCACAACATCCCTCCCACGGGGCAGTCAGAGGGTGTCACACCTGTGCTGCACTGTGAAAATACTTAAGGACAGGCTGTTTATGGCCTAAACTCATTGACAAGAAATATTAGTGACAATTCTGTATTGTTTCAGACTTTACATGATGCCTGTTCTCTTGGTGACATAACCAAAAAGCAGTATTTCTTTGAACTGAAAGCATTTCCTGAGCATTTTGTTTGCCACCACTCAGCAGCAGACTGCTGGGAATACACGTTCCTCTCATCATTCTGAGTGTCATTGCACATTAATTATTATGGCTGAACCCCAAAAAACATGCACAGAATTATTTTTCTGAAACTTATCTGTTCCACTGAGCATGTGTTTGCAGTGATACAAATTATATTGATATAAGGAGAAACGATGAATCTTAATCACATACCTAAAGGCTAAGATTTCTAGTTGGAGAAATTACTCAAATGTGATCACTTTGCTCATTGAGAAGATACTTGATGTTCCTTCATGTACAAATCTTGGAAGCATTACAGCTATGCACTTATAATTCAGTAAATTATATAAGCGAATTACAATTAAATAAAAAAAAATTAAGCATTGTGTGGTAGAATTATTCAGATATTTTTCCCTCAAATTACAGCATGTATTCCCAAAGTAAAAAAGTCATTAATCACTGCAGTTGTCCTGATTATTTTTTGTGTGCTAATATTTTGCAGCTAAGGCTTTTAAAACCACAATAACTCACTGAACCTTTTTACTTGGTATGCAGTATGTGCAGCTTTCTATAACCAGCAATTTATGGTTAATAAAAGCTGCTGCAATTCTGCATGTTCAAAGTCCCCAATTCCCCAGAGTCAAACCTGGCTGCAGGTGTGCAATTGTCCTTTATAGCACGAGGCTCTCTCATCCTTTAGGGAAATGAAATGTTAATGACATCCTGTAGTGGGTTGCACAAGAAAAAGGGGATTGTTTTGCTGTGGACCAGCAGTTTGCAACGGACCAGCAGTTTGCAACATTGATGGTCAAAAGAAAATGTCCCTTGTTTGTGACCTGTGTCTTTTTGTGGTCCCCACATTAGTAGAAGAGCTAAAGGAGCTAAACTCGGTGGGTTTATCCTTGCAGCAGCCTGGCAGCTGGGGTAAAGCTTTGGGATGCAGGCAAAAGTCCAGGCAGATCTTGCAAAGTTGGAGAGCAGGAGAAGATCAATGCAGAGCCAGAAGCTCCAGCCTTTGTGGGAACTGACATAGGAAACGCCCAGAAGGGGCTAGGCCCGATCCTCTCTCTGTGCCTGGGTGTTTCTTGCACTTTGTGCTGTTTCACAGGCTGAGGGGAAGGAGGAAAAGAACCATAAAACCACAGATCTTTAAGATCAGAGTAGGGATTACGTCCCTTGCCCCAGAGATTCAGCATGTGAAAGGCAATAGCAGGGAAAACCACTTTTCTTTCTGCTGACTCACACCCTGGACCGTGCCCTGGTCGCTGCCAGGGCTGCTGCCCCTCCATGGCACAGCTCAGCACTTCTGGCCTCCTGCTCAGCACACCCATAGAAGCAGATTTTATTACTGAGCAACCAAATGAAAATTGCTGTTGGAAGGGAAAAAAAAAAAAAAGGAGACTCTTCACCTCTGATTGCACTGGTTTGTTTTTTCCTTATCACTAACTTTGGAGGCAAATGCTTAAAGGCACAGCAGGCTCAGGGAGCACAGAGTTCCCACTGCTGAAGGACAGGGCTTCTCCCTGGGGAAGCCAAGGGGATTTAAACAGCTTGACAAATCTGACCTTCTTGCTTTGGGGGGGGGCCGGTATGAGCCACGAGGAATAGCTAAGCCTGGTGTGATTAATTCAACAGCTGTCATCCTTGTTAATAAAACAGCAACTTCTTTCCTTGGATTACTCTCTCTCTCTCTCATAAGTCACTTCCTACAAGGATCCAGACCACATGAGTGTCAACAACGTAAAATCTGCATCAAAATTTGCACCATTTCTTTGCTGCTTGAGCATGGGAGCACCCATCAAGGTGCCCTGGAAACTGAAGTCCCTGCATGAGCTGCAGGGTTGGGATGGGTTTACAGACTATAACCACTAACAAAAGCTCCTCATGATACCTATAGTGCTTTTTTTCCTTTGCACTCCTGGAGGGCTTCTGTTCTCATTCAGTAACTTGGAAGGTTAAAATCTACTTGATATTATAAGCAATTTGGGGACTGGATCATTTTCAGGCAGCTTAACACAATGAATTGCATGAAAAGCTTCCTACACATCTGCCAATACAAACAAACCAATAAAAAACTCAGAATATAAGCTATCAGAAAATAAGAAGATAACACTGTCCCTGACAGGCAGTAAAGGCAGCCTGGACCTTTAAGAGCAGCAGTTGCCAGTGCAGCAGTTCCTGGGAACTTTGGAGCACAGCAGGGTGGGAAGCCTGAGCTGACTGCCTGAGAGGTAAGAGCTGAGTGCCTGATCTTTAACTTCATCCTGCAGCCTTGGTCAGCCCGAAAGTTCAGTTTGGGAAAGTCCACCCCTGTGTATCTGCACACCCTGTGATTAGCACTGCAGGCACATTAGCAAAGCATAAATTACAGGAACACTGGGGCTAATGGCAGTTTGTTTCATTGCAAGGGTGTTTTCCAAGTACAACAAGTGTTTGAGAGTTGAACTCCTTTATGCTGAGCCACAGGGTATGAAAAACACAGCTACTGACTCAGAGTAACTTAAAATCAAACAAATAGTACAGGCATGTGCAAAAGGATCCAGCCTTGGAAGTCCCTGATGATTTTTAGCAGAGAAGAACTGTTCCTAATATTCACCCTAATTATGGAAGGACACAGAGATCCCCAGGGACTCTTTCAGACAGGCAGAACTAATGTCTGAATCTCACTCCCCACCAAGCTGCACGAATGCTGAGTGAAGCTCAGCTGCTGCAGGAGCAGAAGCAAACAAGGCTGAACTGAGGCTTGGGATATTTGGCAACTCAGTTTTGAAACAAAAACCATCCCCTGGGTGAGGGCTTGCTCTCACTGCTGCTGCCTCATCGCTCGCACACTGGGAATGGTGTGCCAAGAAAAGAATCTGCCTTCAGGAAGGCGAGGGAGTAAACGCTGATTGAGGTGGGTGCTCCCTGATGTCAACGATGTTGTAGTGCAGCTTTATTATACTTAAGCCTCTTTAAGTATTTATTGAGATTTGAGCATGTTTTGTCAGGCACCATGAGGCTGTCTCTGAGACAGGTTTTAAACTGATTAGGCCAGAGAAGGGGCAGCTGAGGAAACTGAGGCATGGGCTGTGAATTTCCCAAAGT
>JAWWEV010000022.1:16662823-16683771 GCA_035583235.1 Hafferia zeledoni
AGACAGGTTTTAAACTGATTAGGCCAGAGAAGGGGCAGCTGAGGAAACTGAGGCATGGGCTGTGAATTTCCCAAAGTCTCATTGCCAGCACACCATGGAAGTTCTCTCATGGCTGGAAGAGGGGACCTGGTTATATGCTGAGCTCTCAACAGAGCATTGGGAACAGCCAGGCCCAGGAGATGGGTTAGAGGGTGTGCATCAGGTCCTCTGCTGCTGGCCCAGGGCAGGGACTCATTGGGTTTTGCTTGAAGGCAAATTTCAGTCATATCAGACCCCCCTGGAGCCCTCCTGGCCTCAGAGATCCAGCTCAACACGGTCACAGGGAAAAGATGTTTCTATCTTGCTATGCAAAATTGCTAAAGGAGGGAATAGAAAGAAAAACAAGGCAGAGAATCACAGGATGAGCCTGCCAGTGTACACGTGTGCTGTGTGTTGGGGAACAAATGGCTTCTACAAGTGTTTCCAAGGAGATCCTGCCAGAGATGAGTGCCCTTGTCCTAAAAAAGGGATGGAAAAAAAGCATAATATGCAGTATCAAAGAGACATTACTGTTTTTTCATGTAGCCTCTTTGGGTCCTTTTGAAGTGAAAATGTTTGTTTCTTATTCCCTTATTGGGATGGTTCTTTATGCTATCATATTTTTCTGTGGCTCTGCATCAGCCAGGCTGAGTGCTGGTACCAGTCAGATCAGGAGCAATACAACCAAGTCATGTGAGTTGTGCTGCTGCCATCAAGGATGGGCTGAAGTCTAGAGATCAGGTCATCTGACGTTCTCACCTGCTGGGGTGGTGGCATTTCCACCCATGGATCTGAGGTGGGATTTTCACAAGCTCACAGCACTCACTTGAGTGCTGGAATGGACACGAGGTCAAACTGCTGGGGGGGCAGTGGGACCAAAGCTGAGAACAGTCACTGGAAGGGAGTTTCTTGCATCTCATCCCCATCAAATGACTTTTGGAAAATATTCCCAGAGAACGTGTCCCTAATTTTGAGCCAGAAATCCTCAGATTTTTTAGAAATGAATACAGTCCTTAGCAGATTGTGAATTGTTCTGAAAACTAATACCCTTCCATGGAAAAAAGCCAAATTAAACCTAAACTAAAGGCAAAAGAAATCCTTGCAGAGACCAGATAAGTCAGTGGGTTAGAAGTGTTAGAGGGAACCTTTTGCATCTGGACCATGTAGCCAGTACCAAAATAAGTGTCTTTCTGATAATGAAAGGAAAGGGGATCAAAGATACAAAATATTTCCAGTATTTCGAGCTGAGATGGAAGTCTTTGGTTTGTACAAGATGGTAAAAACCCCCAAAAGATGACAAATATATTCTTATTAATTATCAATTCCTGTGATCTTTAGGTTAGAAAAATTAAAAGTTCCTTCCTTACACAGCCAGGGCCAAACCCCACTCCATGGGGACATTTAAGCAGTTAAGAAAACAACAATCTCCTTCCCATGGAAGCCTCTCTGAAATGGTGCCACACTGAGATGTTAATCCCAGTTAAATGAAGCCATGAATGCAAAACCTTCTGCTTAAACTGCCTGTGGGACAAAGAAAGAATTGCTTACCTGGTACAGTAAAAGAAACAGTAGGAATTTGCTGTGACTTTTATGCCATATGGTCTATCAGCTTTTCTGCAAACCTGTTGTTTGTCAGTTTTAGAAAATTTTTGTCATGTGGGATCCTCATCTGTGGCCAGAGATTCTGCTGTGTCTTCCCATAGGAAAGACATTCACCTGGTTTGAAGGCAACACCTGAGAGAGGGAGAGCATTATTGTCACCTGCTCCTGTCCTTGTCTCTTTTTTAAGAAATACAAATGCCACAGGCAGAGTCTAGCCTGCATTTGTATCCTATCAAGGGCAAAATTCTCTTTCAAACCCTCAATAAAATGGCCCAGGCTACATTTGCAGGCTGGTTAACCTGTGCTGCAGCAATAGGAGTGAAGCCCTTGACAGCTGCATAGCAGTAACTTGCTATTTTTTTTCTCACACAGGCAAAATGAACATCCAAGAGTATTTTGGAAGAATATCTTACACCAAGCCCCACAAGGATGCAGACTTACAGACCTTATCAACCATCTTCCAGCATCACATCCAGGCCATTCCTTTTGAGAACCTCAGCATGCATTGTGGGGAGACCATCGAGCTGGATTTACAATCTATTTACAATAAGATTGTGAGAAAGAAACGTGGAGGGTGGTGCCTGGAAAGCAACCACCTTTTGTTTTGGGCCTTGCAAGAATTAGGGTACGATGTCTGTATTCTTGGTGCGAATAGTTATGAGCCGGCAAAGAGGGTGTACAGGGCTGAGATGAACCATATCCTGCTGAAGGTGGAGATCCAAGGAAATTCCTACATAGTAGATGCTGGGTTTGGTGGTGCCTACCAGATGTGGCAACCATTGGTGCTGATCTCTGGGAAGGATCAGCCCCAGGTTCCCGGCATCTTCCGCCTCACAGAAGACAATGGCACCTGGTACTTGGAGAAAGTCAAAAGGAAGCATCATATTCCTGAGCAAAGTGAGACTCCATATTTCACTGATGCTCCAGGAATGGGGAATATCAGGAAAATACATAGATTCACTCTGGAGCCACGACATATAAATGACTTTCAGGAGTTAAACACATACCTCCAGGTGTCTCCAGATAACATCCTTCAGAAAAAGTCAATCTGCAGTCTCCAGACCACTGAAGGGCTCATTGCCTTGGTTGGATGGACCTTGACTGAGATGAAGTATAACTACACAGAGGACACAGACCTGGTGCACATCACAACTCTTACAGATGAAGAGCTTGAGAAGACACTGAAAGATAAATTCCATATAGTGCTGGAGAACAAACTTGTACCAGTAAATGTTCGGGGTTTGCCACCTAATCTAGTGGATAAGATCTAATTCTAGCACTGTGTTAGATGGATCTTTAAATACTCAATAGAAAAATTCTAAAATTAGCATTAATTACATTGAATTCTAAAGTTCAATTAGTCATAAAGCTTGGTAAATTCAGGTGCATTGCTAGATAACTGCATATACTGTTTGCATCCTTTTTTCTTGAACTTCTCCTTCTTTAGAAACTAAGACATCTTACTACCTCTGATTTGCTCATATGGAAATTGCTTTTTGACTCCTTAACATTTTGTTCCACCTCTCTGGAACTCATTTTATTGCAGGTATATTTTGTGGCAAAGGAGACCAAAATGATACAGAAGGAGAAGCTGTGTTAGCATTTTACACAGAAGCCCTCTAACCTTTTTTGGTGTTATTTTCAATCTTCTCAGCAGAGTTTTACAAATTATTCATTTCCTTTAGAAGTCTCAAAATTGAGCTGAATTTGGCTTTCAAAGACTTACTAGGAAAAAAAGAAAGGTTAAGGCTTTCTCAAAACAAGACACTATTAGGTGCTGATTAGATTAAGATGAGATAAATTGAAAGACTTGAGTCCTATTCTCTTACCAGGAATTGACTTAAAGTGAGTATTTATACAAGGGCACCTAAACCCCCCCAGAAGATGTCTAATTTTGAGCACCCCATTTTTAATGAGTCTGACTTTTCTGCATCTCTGAATTTGAAGCAAAATTCATAGAAGATGAGATGATTCAACTGTTCTTAAAAATCAGGTTTTTGGTATCAAAACTGGGAAAAAAACCCCACTAAGTTGATCAACGTTTGCAAACTATAAGCTAAACTTTTGGGACTAAACCTTCTTGTGATGTCAAGAGAGCAGGACAGTATTATAGATAAAACTCTTCATATTTATTACAAAGAAGTATTTTGGACAAAAGCTACCTTAAAAAGGATAGTGTAGATGCAAAAGAAACCACTGGGAAGTTAGGACATGCTACCAGTGTGGTTTCACAGCATGATATACAAAACACAAAAGCTTTTTACCTTGTGATACCTGAGGCAGGTACTGCACAGGATGTGCCATGAAAGAAGAGCATCAGTCTTCAGCCCAGGAAAAGACTGACACTTGTTTTAGTCAAGCACACAGACCCACAGAGCACCTGATGTGCCTAAAACACAGGTGCTTTCAGTCTCATGTGCTCTTTGCCTTCCCAAAAGGGACCTGCTCGGACATTCCACCTCCATCAAATGAAGAGGAGACGTGTTTGACAGAGAGAAAATTAAATAAACAGCACTGCAACACTTTGAGGATGCAGAAGGCCAAGTTTGGAAACGAAAATGTGCAAATAAATATTTCTCATGGTATTCAATAGGTGTGGCAGCTCCACAATAACAATCTGCTGCAGGTGAAGATTTGAACAGATAGAAAAAGTTCCTTTGTGGGCAAAGAAGGAACATGCACAGAGCACATCCATGGGGACACACAGCCTGACATACCTTGACAACTCAGTGTGCCCACCAGGACAAAGATACCATCCTCAACCACAAAGTGCTGGTTTGCAAAATAACCATAATTTAATTCTAAAAAGTTACACAGCCACTTGCAACTGCCTACTGTAATTATTCTACAGGGAAAACAAGTTCATTCTGGTCTTAACCAGGGGAAGACATAAACATCTACTAATAGAGAAGAAACAAAGTTTAATTTGCTCATGGATCAGTGAAGTCCAAAAATGTGCATTCGTTTTGGGTGGACTCTGCCCTTTCTTGGAATTTAAGATTCAGGAGCGAGGGCCAGTGGAGCTTAGAAAGACAACGCTCACAACCTGTATCCACTCCTGGCTGCACTGACTGTAATAAACCACCAGAAACTGAATACCTCAATAAATAAAAAGGGATCTCTTAAGAGGTAAGTTTATTTTCTTTTAAAGCCCTTCAAAGAAAGAAACAAAAAACCTGCTTTCTTTATGGTGCTGAAGGTCATGGGCAATAACATAAGCAATATTCTCTAGGAAAAATGTTCTAAAAACGTGTGGATATAGAGCTAAAATATCACCTGCTAAACAGGGGGTCTTAAAGAGGGCAAACAAAGCAATATGCAGTTTCAATTCTTCTACCTTTCACTCTGCAGAAGAGACTCCACTTGACTATGAGATAGATTCTTTTGTTTAGATACAATACTAGACATAAATTTAGAACTGCAACCTCTTGTTGGAAGTGATGCTTTTAGATTTTTAAGTTTATTTAAAAGTATTCAGAGTGCAAAGGAAGCAAAAGTGCAATCTAGTAATCAATAGATTCTGCTTCATGGGAATAAAATTGCAGTTCTTTAAAAACAGATTTTAAAAATATATTACAAACTGTGGGTTGCTTAGCCCAGAAAATCCATGTGCTCATGTATTAGGATAAAGGAAGACAAATAACATATTTTAACAGTGAAATTGCTAATAGTGTGTGTAGTCCCGGTAAGGAATATTTTTGCATGACTACCTTCATTTGCACATTTAGAAACAGCTCTTTAAAGTTGTTCTGCTGATG
Organism: Hafferia zeledoni; assembly: GCA_035583235.1. NCBI lineage: Eukaryota > Metazoa > Chordata > Aves > Passeriformes > Thamnophilidae > Hafferia > Hafferia zeledoni. The sequence continues at coordinate 16,668,202 of JAWWEV010000022.1, forward strand.
TTTTGCTCTGCACAAATCAGAGCCACATTTGTGGGGTTATCTTGTCAGTACCTGCCTTTTCATCTGACCTGTTCAAAATTCAAAAGAGCAGTAGCTTTCATCTCCTGCAGTCCAGATCTAATGCTGATCCATCATATTATGAAGCTGCAGAGAGAAATCACAAATAATATAAACTCCAGCTTTCTGCTGGTGTGATCTATTTAGCATTCACAGTCAGAGCAGGGAGGATTAGATACACTTGGATTCTGCAAATCAAAAGAAAGAAGTGCCATGAATCCTGTGTTATACTTAACACATACTACATTGAAACTATCTTCCAAGAATACACTGAGATACCCCTGGTGAAACTGTCTTCCAAGAATACACTGAGATACCCCTGGAAGCTGAATTCCTTTCTGTGGCAGAACTACTGGAGTGGTTTGTGGTGGTGCCCTCCATGCACTTCGGGCAGCTGCCTCGACACCAGGCATATGCACAGCATGGATCTGCCACTGAGAGTCATCTTGAGAAATTCTAGTTGGCAGTAAACATTCAACAGTTCACCACTGAATTTATCTCGATACAATAGTCTTCCCTAGTCACTATTACCTGTCTAAACCTGTGTATGCACAAAAAACCTCCAAGTAGCTTTGTGTGTTGTCAAGAAGCTGAAGTTTTGCAGTAGCTCTGGAGTGCTTAAGTGCTCAGTGTTCTCTTTGCAAAGGCTCAAACCTTCAAAACCCCTTGTGCCCAGCTCCAGACCCGAGCAGATGATCTACAGTGTATTTTACAAACAGCATCTATCAGATACCTACTGAGAATCCAGCTCATAACAGTGGCCAGCAGATTGTGATGGGCCACTGTGAAAGCCAGACACCTGTGAGTGGCTTTTTGCAGTATTAGAAGGTAGAAAATAAGTTGAGTAGGTCCTCATCCAGAAATCTTGTTCATGAGGAGTCCTGCCAAGGCAGGCCAGGAGATGGGCACTGCTGGAGGCAGGACAGGCCATGGTTGCACTGGGTGAGGCTTGGGAAATTCTCAGTCATGCCTCCTCTGGAAGGATTAAAGACAGTTTTGACAAAGGCCTAGAGAGGTATAAAACAGCCCATGCCCTTTTTCAGAGCACCCTGTGAGATACAGGGCACAGGAGGGAAAGGAGATGTATTCTTTGTCTCTCAGGTCACTCACCTCCATTAGGATTCATTATTCCAACACCCAAATGAGTTTCTACAAAACTGAGAGCAGACAGAAGACTCAGAGGTCTGTGCCTCTTTCAAAGGTCAGAGTTTTTCCAGTGAAAATTATCTGAATAAAACTTGACACTTTACAAAATGTGCAGGAGTATCATCTTAACTTTTTGTAAGTGGTGGAAGAGCGGCATGTACTGAACAAGCAATTCACTGTCACGTCAGTCAGTGGCAGACTCATGAAAAGAACAACTGAATCCTGGCTCAGATTGTCTTCCCTCCAAGTGGCAAACAACACTGCTTCCCCCACTGGCACTCCTTGCACTGAACAGAGGATTTAGACCATTTTTCATGAGCCCTTGTACACACACCTTAGCATGATCTTTTTTTCTTCTTCTTAACCCCGTTGTTGAAATGCAAATACAGCAAATCCCCATTTCACAGCCACCACATATGAAGCTGAAATGGCATCAGCTGTTTGCTATTGGGATGAGTCTAAGACAAAAGCAAACCCTCACATGCACTGCTCTTTGCCTGGGGAGCCATTTGATGTGAATACTTGTTACCTTTAAAAGCTGCTCTGATGAGGTTCAGTAGATAAAAGCATCTTTTCTGGCAGAGCCAGGGCAGTTTTTCACAGCATCATAAATCACTCATGTAAAGAAACCAAACCAAAATGCAATTCCTTCCCTTACAGGTGACATGAACCTTGAAGAGTATTTTGCGAGAACTGGCTATAAAGGCTCCCTTGAAAAACAAGATTTGGAAACCTTAACCGATATATTCCAGCACCACATCCGTGCTGTTCCCTTCGAAAACCTCAGCATCCATTGCGGGGAGAGAATTACTTTGGAACTGGAGCAGGTTTATAACAAAATTGTGCAGAGGAAGCGGGGTGGCTGGTGCATGGAAAACAACCAGCTGCTGGGCTGGGTGCTGAAGTGCCTGGGCTACGACACCACCTTCCTGGGAGCATACGTGTTCAACCCACACCAAAATGCATATGCCACCATCATGACCCATCTGCTGGTGAAGGTAGTCATTGATGGCAAAGCCTACATCGTTGATGGAGGCTTTGGTGTATCCTACCAGATGTGGCAGCCCATGGAGCTCGTGTCGGGCAAAGACCAGCCGCAGGCGCCCGGCGTCTTCCGCTTCACGGAAAAAAATGCCGTCTGGTACCTTGAGAAAATGAGACGGAAACAATATATCCCCAACCAAAACTTCTCCAATTCTGACCTTCTGGAGAAAAAAGAGTGTCGGAAGGTTTATATGTTCAGCCTGGAGCCACGGACAGTGGAAGATTTCCGTTTCCAGTGCATGTACCTGCAGACCTCTCCAGATTCCCTCTTTACAAAGAAGTCCATCTGCGCCCTCCAGACCACTGAGGGCTTCCGAGCACTAATTGGGTGGACGTTCACTGAGACCACATACAACTACAAGGAAAACATGGATCTGGTGGAATTTGTAACTCTTGAAGATGAAGAGGTGGAAAAAACCCTCAAAGAGAAATTCAACATCACTCTAGAAAGAAAACTTGTGCCAATTAATGTTAAAGGACCTTACACAATCTAAATGATCAGGATGCATGTACAGTACCTTCCACCATCTTTGCAATCCCTTCTTCAAGGTTGTGGGATCATTTGCAGCTGACTGAAAGACAAAGATATTAATATGGGATTGAAGTGAATTTCACTTTGGGGAAAAAATCAGGAATTTAAGACTCTTGAGTCAGTTAGATAAAATTACTTGCTGTGAGATGACTGCTGTTCAATTTTTGGCACAAATGTAGGATCTGATTTGAATCTGGATATAAGCTTGGATAAGAAATATGTCTGGGGAATATTGGACTGCCTGTAGCATACAAATAGGAGTATGGATTATTAATTGTGATATGCTGCCAACACATTTTCTATGGTTATTACAGGGAGACAAGTCATCTGTGAGCATTTAGACAATGAAGTACACATTTAAAACTTCATTTTTCACAAGATCCAAGCACTCATAGCTCATGTCATTTCTCTATCTTTAATATAAGCAAAACTATGTCATCTTTGAAAGGAGCATTAGGAGGCATAATTCTTTCACCATCATCTCCTTAGACAGAACATAGTACAAAATGAAAATTATCATCATGTGCATCCTTTTGGCCATTACTACAATAAACTAAACTACCAAAAAGTAATTTTTGGTATTTATATTTTTTCTGGTGATGAAAATTCTACATATGGCAGCTTTATTGTGGCTGATGGGCTCTAAGGAGAAAACTACAAGCTTTGCTTCTGACAAATAATCATCCTATAAATGGTGACCAGTGCTTAAATGTCACAGCTGGCTTAGATTTACTTTTCTGAAAATGTTGTATTTTTGGCATTGCATTTTATTTATATAACAAAGGTAGAACAATGGAGCTAAGCCCACTATACCCTTAATTCTCTCTTCTTTGTGTACAGCAGACATGACAGTCCACATGGCTGTCCTGAGTGGGTACTGCTTAGCACAGGAGCTTTAATGTCACAAGGGAGTTTTCTCATCTGCATCAAAGTGAAAACAAAACAAGGAGCCAGCCAAATCTAAAAGAAACCTTTTCTTTTCAATTATTTCATAATCATGTTTCCCCATTTAAAAAAAAAAAAATGTTGCTCCTCCTACCATGCTTCTCTGCAAATAGCCCAGCCAAGGAAATCACTGAGAAAGAGGAAACAACTACAGAAAAAAAATAGCAGAAACAGTAGAAAACAATCTTTCTCCACAGCCTGTGATAAGCCTGAGTATTGGTCAAACATTGATTCCTCCCACTGATAGCGTATTTTTGCTTAAAGACATCATCCAGTCATTAATCTCACAAATGCTGTAAGTGTATACCTGACAATAAATAAAAGGAAAATAAAAACATTACAAGTTGTTTTAAGCACAGCTGTGCCCAGCTGCATGAGTCCTGCATGCACCATCTGCCAAGTGAGGTCTGTTCACTCCTGATACAGACCTGCCGGCCAACCCTTCCCACTTCAAAATTCTTAGAATCATTAAGGATGCCAAAGACCATTAAGGTCATCAAGTCCAACTGTCAACCCAGCACCAGCACCATGTTCATCATTAAACCCTGTCCTCTGGTGCCACACCCACGTGCTTTTTGAACTTTTCCAGGGATGGTGACTCCCCCACTTGCCTGGGCAGCCTGTGCCAATCCTTTACAACCGTGGTGGCAGCTGATGGCCTGGGTGCACTCATTGTTGCCCAGGGAGGAGCAACTAAGGGCCAAGCAAGAGGAATAGGGGGCACTGAAAGATCTTACTGAGATGAGAACACAACTGTTCTATTAATAATGGAACTATGGGATTTGTTCAGTAATTTGTGTTGGTATTATTCTCTCATATTAAGGTCCCATTAAGGGGTTTTACCCTTTTCTAAATGATTGATAATTATGAGGTGTTCTCTGAGACCTCAGGGAACATTACAAGCTTTGAAACACTCACCACCTGCATTCTAGCTGATGGAAATTCCCATCTGCACTCACCCAGGTAACCAAACTGTATTTCTGTATGCAGTGAACTACAGTTGTTTTCTGCTGCTGCTCCCTCTTGTCTTGAGGACAGCCATTAACACAATGGTTATTTTGCCTCCCAGCCTCTCTAGAGGTGCTCCTGCCTGCTCCCAGATAATTGCTTGGGTTATGATACCACAAGGGTTTCTTGAGCAGAGGTCTATGGACTTGTATCAGCATTTTTAACAGTGCCTGCAATGATGGAATTCAGCCAGATACTCTGTCTACTTCTCAGTTCACATTAAAAATCTATGGTGACTGAAGCTTCAACCCTCTCTTTGGCTCCATCTGTTGATATCCACTCTGAGTGGGACTCTTCCTCTTGCTGTGACAATTATAATCAGGTCCTCACTGTGAAACATCAAATCACATGATGATATGTCAACACAGACAGCTAAGAAAGCTTCACAGTAAAACTGAAGTTCCCCAAAAGCTGATGAAAGCAGGTTATTGAGGTGTGAAGGCCAGACCCAAAGTGCCTCAAAAGTTTGAGATGAGGATGGTGTAAAACAAAACATAACCAAACAAAGCCAGAGGCTTCATGCTGAGGTTCCATTAACAAGGCATTACTGTGCAAGCTGATGTTCTCCCAGCCTGAAAAGAAACAACCAAGTTCTTAAAGCCTCAGCTCTCACAGAAACTCACATTCACATGCAGAAGGAACTGTGGGAAGTGTTACATCCTTCACCTCCACTGTGCTTTATTAACACTCTCTGAGAAAGGTTTAATGACAGCCTGAACGATTGTGCAGTTTTAGTTTTGGACTGCTGTTGAAATGAAGCAAAACAAATGCTTAGAAACCTCCCTCCATCCCCCTCCTCCCGCTCCCTGGCCCCAGACCTGTCTAATTCCAAATACAATTTGAAAGTATGGTATTCCAATTAAGAGAAAGACAAGACAATTTCTTTTTTAAGTCTGAATGCTGGATCAAGTCCCAGAATCCCAGCCCAGCTGCCCATTACACACACACGCAATGCCCAATGGCAACGACAGTCATTGTAGCATTGCATAATGGGAGTGTCTGATTAGAAAACAAGACACAGAACAGAAGAAACACGGTTCAAACTCCATGGCACCACTGAACATCCTGCCCCTCCCCAAAGAACCAAAGTTTAATCAGCTCATGCATTACTAAAGGCAGGACACAGGATGGCTCACTTCAGTTGGACTCTGGTCCTGGACTTTTTAAGATCCAGTACTAAGCAGAATAAAAGTAAAATGAGAAACATCAGCAAGAAAGACAAAGTTTTACTGTTCAGATTCCAACCAGAGCAGTTATTACAGAAATAAAACTGTCAGTCTGCCAAAGGACCAAACTCCACCTGACAAGGCACAGACTTACCACTGTGAGCCGTCAGTGAGCACCAACTACATCCACGCTCACTTTGTTCACTCCAGCAGGTACCTCAGTGTCACAGACACAAACACTTCTGGTGTCTGGTAACACTTCACCAGTTACATTTTGCTGGCAGCCATTTTCTTTAATGAAAACACTACTTACCCAACTTTTGTTCTCATGGAAGAAACAGTTTTCTCTTAGAAACATGACCACGTGGAAAGTTCTACAGCTTAGGAACTTGCTGTATTTGAGTCTCTGTCAGAGCCAAGAAGGCTGGAATTAATGTAGGTTCTCTTCATGAATATTTCACAGCTACACTTACATCTCTTTCAAGAGTAGTTCAAGCACAGATTTTGCACAGCAGAATGTTTCTACCTTGGATAGGAAACTAGACTCAGACTTATATAAATACACATACATATATATGTACTTATACAATTGGAAATGTAGATGGGTATTTCAGAAGATCCCATCATAACACACCTCCTTGTAACTTTGGGCAGTGAAAGTACATTTAAAAAGTCATGTGGGGCTGATTTTTGGTTTTGTCTTACTCACAATAACACACTATAGACAGTGCTTTCAAAGGCACATTTTACAAACTCCCCATGAATAAAAGATTGTGCTAAAAATGAGTAGCTGGTCTTATTGTAGCATTTCAGTAGCTGCCCGAGCCTCTAACTCAATGTGAACAGCAAAGTCCCCAGATTTAAAGACAATAAACTGAAATCTACCATTTCTTCACAGCTGGTGTTGGGCGTGTTTAGGAAATAGAACTACCCTGCCCCTCTCCCCATTCCAAAATCATGGATTTTCTAGGAAGCTGTTTAGCATTCACTCATGTGCTTATTCACAGAGCATGCCACTCACATTGCCAGCTGTCCCTCAGGAAACAACATGAAATTAAGGACCAGCATATGGCAGAATGCCCTTTAACTGAACAAAATTACCTCCTATTGGACTGGACAGGATGCTGCAATCCAGGAGAGCTCTTTGCACAGAGCCTTGGCAAAGGAAGACTTCACACAGAGCTCATCTGAGCCAGTATCATTACCAAATATATATCTCAAATATATATAATACATACATTATAACCCAAAAGCTCCTTTACATGGCACCACCAGAAACTTCCTCAATCCACTGTCTCTCAGGACATGCAATCGCAGTGACATCTCCTGGTTGCTGGTGGTTCACCAGAACACACTTAACCCCTCAACTATCCAGCACAGCTATGCAGAAATTCACTCTCCATTCAAGAAATGTGTTCAGAGAGAGGAATCATTTTCCTACTAATAAGCAAGAAAGAATAATGGGAAATATTCCAAGTTTTTCTTGTGATGACCAACAATAAATCATTTCTTAGCTCAGGTCATATCTTCCATAGGAAGAAAAATGTCTTGCCATCATTAACTTCTTTTCAGCTAGCAATAATATATGATCAGGTTTTAAGTAATTGAACCAGTAGCATTTAATTAGCTCCAAAAAACTCTCTCAGATCATGAATCACAGCCTTTCCACCTGCATGAAGTCCCCATACTAGGTTAAAAGTGTATTTCTCTTGCCATGTGTGATCCATCTTGCATAGCTAATAAGGTGCTCCTGATATATGGATTATAGTTCATATTTCACATGCAAAACACAGCAGACACAGTGCCTCCTTTAAATAACTGAGTTTCATGTCTTGCTTCACTGAGCTGTTAAAAAAAGACAAAACTAAAAAAAATTAAAAATAAGCCTCCTGCATCCATGACAGAATGGCCATTCCTCTCTTCAATTTAACCAGTTCCTCTTTCTCCAGAGTTAGCATTAAATGTGAATAACTTAGATATCCTGAGGAAATTTAGTAATAGCAATATTTTTTGTTGAAAGGCAGTACATAGAGAATTGCTGTGATTTTAGGTAAGACCACACTGACATTTTTCAATAGGTCCAGAGCACTGACTGACCAAAGAACATTATGATTCCTCCTAATATTACTTCAGAAAACTTCATCATATGCTAAACCAATCAGTGCACTCAATTAGAATTTGGGGACATCTGTGGCCAGCACAAAACAGATCACTCCTTATATCAGATGGTATTAAGCATCATTTTTTCAGAGTAAATAGGCTAAAGCACAATCATTAACCACAAAACCCCACAGTTTTTATTCAGCTTTCAAGTATGTTTCTGAAGCTGTTACTATGCTTTTATGACAAGACTTGGATAATCATAAGACTGGATTTTTTTGCTGAAAAAGAGACAAGATTAGCAAACTTCTTTTGGAAGACAGAAACTAAGACTCACAATCTGCTCAAATGTCAAACTGTAAATGTTGCCCAATATTTGGCTTGCTCTATAAAAAAAAAGTTTCACTACAAAATCCTCTATTTTTAAATAAACTTTATAAAAAATAAAATTCAATAAAGTGGATTTTATCTCTCTGTTCTTTCCCCATCTTATTTTTAGCACAGGAAAAAGCTCACAAAACAAACATGTTTCTGCTGACTTTTTTCGATTTGAAGACAGAAAAGGTTTTCATTTTCATAATAAAGAAAGCAGTGGAAGCTGAACATCCTTACTGAATTGGACACAGCTTGTCTTTACTCTGGAAAGTTCTTTCAGATGTTACCATAAATTGTAAATAACGTTGCTCTCGATTGCCTGTGACACTTGATCTAGTTAAGCACAACATTTAAAGAGACTGATGGGATTAGAGCCCCAGACATTAAAAGCTGCTGAGAGGAAAGGATGTATGACATCCATTATACACACATCCACTTTGAAAAACGTCTGTCGTGGATGGCTGAAATTTCAATGAGAACAGAACAGATTTACAAATCCACCCTGTACATTAAATAGCAAAATCTCCAAACAATGTCCAGTTCGTGGTACTCTGTTTGGTAGGCATTAGGTAACATTTCTGTTGGCTCCACTTGTGCAGTTGACATTAATCCTGAGGTTTTAAGAACATTTTCTTAGCTTTTTTACTAGGTATTATGTTACTATTTCTATCTTCATCAACGTCATCATCTTCATCATCATCCTGGAGTACACGCTGGTCCCTCTTTCTCAAGAATTTCTTCCCTATTGTTCCCACTAATGTTTCGTATCTATAAAAAGAATAAAAGATTTTACACCTTTTATTAAAATCAGAGAAAAATTCAATGAAGCAAATCATAAATCTAATCAACAAGTTAAGTGGTGTAAAAAACCTGGTCAGTAGAATCCTGAGAATCACAAGTACTACATGATGGCTTATTATTCTTCATTCTGACAGTTTGAATTTGTTAGCAAACAAGGAGGGAATTAGCATGGAATACCTGGATATCAAAGGGCATAACCCCCCTACAACTTATTTTATCCCCAGAAGTGATGGAGATTCCACTGAATATACACCAGCATTCCTGGAAAATCAGTTCTGTACAGTATCATATCTGTTGTGGGTTTTTTGTTTGTTTGTTTTATTTTGTTTGTTTGCTTTTTGGGTTTTATTTCCCCAAACATAACAGAGTAACACATCATATTCCCAGCTAGTATTGATTATGTAATAAAATATAACTTACCTTCTGGCCATTTCTTCATCTGACACGTCAGCCTCCATTTTATCATCCACTTCAATTTCTTCTTCTTTGCACTTAGAGTTCATTTGGATCATTAACTTCTGAAAATGAAGTAAGAAGGAGCTTAAATACCTAACCATGACACAGTGGCAACTATGCTGAAATTCACTGCTAGGAAAAGTGCATACAAGGTAAGAATCAAGTTTAGTAATTATTTGCTGTTCCGGGTCAGGTTAGAGCATATTGTTACGAAAACTCATGAAGAGAAGGCAATATGCCTGTCTGTTGCTAAGCTGAGCTTAGAGTTTGCCTTTGGGAAAAGAGGTGACACAGAGAGAGTGTTTTCAGTGTATTGTAGTACTCAAACATCCTAAGGGGCACTTCAAACATCTTCAGGAGAGCAGAGAATTAGATTAGAATTAATTTTTCATTGTGATGTTAGCACATAGTCCTTGAAATCATTAAGAGGAAAAAATATCAGCAAGGATTCACGGTAAAAGCCATGACACAATCAGATGCTGAGTCACAGGAACAGCAAGTTCAAAATAACTAAAAGAATCCCCTAATAAATCACCCTGCAAAGCCTTCTGTAAACCTCTTAGATTGTTTACCTTCATCCTCTTGCTTCAGTTCAGTGTAACCTTTTTATTACTGTGCCCATGTAGTTCTATCAGCATGATTCATGCCAGAAAGAAATTAAAGACTCTCTTGCCCAGCACTTTTACTTTGGAACTCTAAGCCCTTACTTACACAAGTAAGTGTTGGATAAATAGGGTTGAATGTTTGTAGATTTGACTCTGCATTAAATGTCAGGAGAAAAAGCAAGCTCTTGTTTTGGTGAGCAGCGTGTGGGACCATTTCCTCACTTCAGGGAGGGAAAATCTGCAGGAGTCGTGCAATTACTGACTATCAACACCGGGAGGTAAAAAGCTTCTATTTACCAGATGCTGCACTGATCAACATTTTGGATTGAACCATGGAGTTCCTGTACATGAGAGGATTTATGGAATGTGCTGCAAAGGCCTAACAGGACACAGTGTAAACACTCAAATCCCCATCCCCAAGGGCTTCAGTCATAATGTGAAACCACCTCAAACCAGGACATTGGAACAGTACCTCAATTTCTGGGTTGAATCCTTTGAAGGACATTCTGCCATAAACCAGATCCTCACATCGCATAAAGCTTCTCTCTTCTATTATACAGCTCCTGCATGAAACCCCAAACCCAGCATTTTGTCAAATGGTGCACTTTAAAATAATCAAATTAAACAAATGCAAAAAGGATTTGCTGTCTTCCCCACACACAAATAAACAAAACCACAGTGTACTTTATACCATCATATACTTTCTGAAGCTTAATTGCTCTGATAAATCTTTCAGTACGAGGAGCTTGGAGTGCAAAGGAATACTTTTTCCCAGCAAGGCTGTGCCAGTTCCACACACAAAATTAACTCTCCTGACAAAAAGCACTCTTTGCTGGTATGATTCCACCTACATTAATACTTTTGCCAGAATAAAAATACCAGATAACTATCACTCTCCTGGTGGCATTACTATACCAGCAAAAGCTTCTAATTAATTTTTCATTGTGCTGTTAAGACCTGGCACTGGTTGAGTCTGTCAGGATATAAAACACTGTGTCATTCTCTGTTCAGCAGGGACAGATTTCCCTGTTCTCCCTCCTTTTTTTCTTCTTCTAATGAGCATGGAGTGAGAAAAGAAACATGACCCTGAGGTGTTCATAATAACGTGTTAGATGAAAGTATTTCCATGAATTGTTCCATCCTTCTTTTCCTCACACATGTATGTACCTCTTCATCTCTCATGTGAAACAAACTCTCATGATCATAGGAAGTTGGGCTGAAGAGACTAAGCTCATTCTCCTGCCTCAAGGCAGTATCAGTTAAACATGTACCATGAACAGCAGAGGTCCATCTAACCTGTCCTCAAAAGACTCCCAATGATGAAGAATCCAGTGTCTCCTCAGGCAACCTATTCCAGAGCTTCAATAGCCTTATTGTTAGAAAAATTCTCCCAATGTCCAGCTTGAACCTTCCTTGCTGCAACTGAAGCTCAAATACCTTTTTGTCATATCCATCAAGAGTAATGGAAAAGAGTTTATCAATGAGCTTATTCAACTACAGTTAATTCCTTGGGCCTCAGCTTTTTCAAAATTATGTACGTTCTCCCTCAATGGAATTTTTTTTACACTTTTGGAAGGATGAAACCCAAGCAATTTTAAAAGTAGTTCTCCTGCTATTTAAAGCACCTTTCTAAGAGCAGGACATTTGCTTCCTTATTAGCTAAGCCTTCCTTTATTTTTGCCATTATCTCTCCTATTTCAAAACCAGGATTTGAAGTGAGCTGGACACAAGAAGACAGAACTGTCCTGAACGGACTTAACCGTGTGACGGGAGCACAATTTATTAACACAAAGTTTCAAACTTCTTTTTCCAAATAAAGGGAAAAAGCAGCAATGAATGAATAGGTCCCTGACTGAAAGAAACTAATTATATGCAACTAGAACAACGTGTGAGTGAAAGAAAGTAACAGAAGAATTGGAAGTAGGTCAAACTACACTAGGCAACCTTGAGAACAGCCCTGAAAATAAGTAATAAAGTTGTAATGCCAGTCTGTCAGTATTTTTGCTTCTATTAACTGGTTATTAATAATACTTATTTTATAGAAAAAAATATGAATATATTATTTCCATTTCAAAACAATCCAATTCTGGTAAGAAATACAAAAGGTTACAGCTTACTCTTTTTCCTTTAGATCTGGTACATCGAGATACCAATGTTCTTCACTAATTATCTTCTTTTCTTCCTCTTCTAGTTGTTTTTTAGTTTGTGAATCCAAACCCCTTTGCATGAACTACAAAAAAAGATACATAAACACACAGATTCAGTTTTTTCCAACGTGAGGAGGTTCTGAACATGTACTAATTACAGGATGGCAATTATCCATTGCACAATATTTAGCATTTGATAAAAGCAAATGCTTCTTGTGATTCTTCTCTGAGTTTGGTCTAAGTTTGAGCAAAGAGGCAATGGAAAATTAAACAGCTGCTGATCACAGCAAGTCAACAGTCAGTCACATCTGCACTTACATATAAGGAAACAGATCCTTCCTGGTTAGTTTTGATGTATTTAAGTTATCCCAACTCTGTGATTTTGCCAAGGTTTGTCTAATGTTTCAACAAAGGCCAGAGAGAACATAATGGTGTTGAAGTTGTTGCTGCACATCAGAAACCAACTCCATCCACACAACTCAGAGCCAGAGGTAGGTCATACCCAGCTGGCCATTTTTTGAAACATCTACACTTTCAACCATTCTCTTTCTTTTCTCAGATTTAATTTAATGAACTGCATTGCATTTGTAGCTCAGGAGGCACAAACCTGCCTTTGGAAGTGGAAAATAACTGAGACTCTGAAACCAGACTGTGAAAAAAAATCTTCTGCATCCAGCTGTGCTAAAGGAAGATGTTACCAGCTCTTCACTTCCCATTGATGATCCACCAAAGCCCCAGCTGAGCAGCATATAAAAGCACCTGGAACTCACTGCAGGAACTGTCTGCCAAAATAGTTGAGAGCAATAAAAGTGTAGGGTAAGACTCTATTTATGCCTAATACAAGGACATTGCTGTCAATCCCTTCCTCGGTGATAACCTCTGTCAGAGGATGGGGACAGGCAGGTAGGGACAGTACCCTCCCAAGAGCTGGGAGTAGTACAAGACATCTGTCACAGCCCATGAAAAACTGCTGAGAGGGCAGAACTACAGACCTGAGGGCTGAGAAAGATCACTGTAATTTCCATTTGTCTCAAGCCTGAATTAAATGACAATTAAGTCTCAACAATGTTAATGCAACAAGCTGGAAAAAACAGAACACTTCACTATGTTATGGAAATAATCCCTGTATTCCAAGTTGGAACCTCCCTTAGGATCTACAGAAAGTGTTGGAATAACTGTACCTGTCTGAGGTCTACATTTATACCAATGTAATTCTCAGAGAGAGACAAGTCTACCTGTACAGTTTACATGCAGTCCTATAAAAACTGTTTGGTGGCTATCAAAGCATCCCTGTCTGTGCAACAGGGCAGAGGAATTTTGTATCAATTCATTTTATGCCTCTCATTTAGAGCTCCATCATTGTTATGTTTAGGTACATAGTTTAGGTCCCAGCTAAAAAGGGCTTGGTTGGAGATAAAGCCCCAGAAAGCATCACAAAACATTTCCCTCCCACAAAACCCTGCATTGCTGAGCTTATTTAAAATATACATATAATATAGACGTCTAACATATGTATTATATACACCCCACACATCTTTTTAGTCTTTACAAAACACCCCAGCAAAACAAACCAAACTCTGAAGTAAAAGCCAACAGACCTAGTGTCTCATTTTCCATTTATATTTCTATTTGTATTCACTGTACAAGATCTTTAATGAAAGAAAAATTGACTTTTGATTTCTGAGTCAATTCAGAATATGTCAAAGCTTTCCAATTAAAATTACAGTATCTTTTTGAGGAAAATAAGTGAATCTATCATGTGGAAAACCATATTGCTCAAGCAAATTGGTTAGCCAGTCAGAAATCACAACAGGAGAAATTCTGCTACAAGAGCCCAATTAAATAATCATTTCACACCACATTTTAAAGATTATGTTCCTCAAGATTACCACAGGAATAACTAGATAAAAATGATGTGATCACATCTACCTAAAACGAAAACACACAGAGATGAATTAAAAATATACACATTGTGGTAGGTCAGTAACAAAGTAAGTCAGTAACTGAGTGGCTGGTTGGATTAGTTTCCCCAAGCAATGGCATCTGGATCAAATGGTGCAAGATGTGAAAGTATGAGCCATCCTTATGTGGTGAGCACACCTGGCCCAACACTTGGTGCAAATGGTCCTCCAATCGCTACCACTGACCACTGTCCCCTCTGGGGGCCACTTCCCCCACCTGTTCCTTCTCGTGATACATCGTATCACCACGTGTAAAGGCAGCTGTTAAAGGCTTCATTAAAACATTTGTAAACATGAAGATGTGCAGAAGGAAAGGTCTGTGTATGACCTTTTCAAAACCTACTCATCTCTTCAAAGCTGCCCGCACTGCAAACCTGCAAATGTCACAGTCTGGTTCTTCATGGCCTTCCATGGAGGAAAAACCTAAAAACCTGCTTTTGAAATCTCCAGGGGGTTAATAAACTGCCAAACAACAGAAATAGGAATTTCATTTTAAAAGAGAGTAAAATATAAAAATAAAAACCCACAATGATGTTGCAATCCATGTTATAAGAGTCTGACTGTCATGGACTGCTGCTCAACACCTTCTGAGCAAGGCAAGATGTGTTCCACCCCCTCTGCATACAAGTTTCAGCCTTTCATTAGCAGCATCTGTTAATTGGGGTAAATATTCCATCATCTTACTGCAGCAGAGTGTACTTTATGTTAAAGATTGACCTGAAGTCTGCCAAACTCTTTTCATCCAGAATGTAAAATATAGCCCCATATAAATATGTGGGGGGGAAATGGTTAAATGAAACACCACAAGCAAGAAGCCACAAAGGCCCCATCGTATTCAGCTACAAAAATTGAATGCATGTTAACATTAAAAAAAATAATAATATGAACTCAGTTTTTCCTGGTTGTCTTCCAGGAATAAGGAACCATCAATCTGAGGAGAATGGACTCTACTGAATCAGGAGCTGTTGTAGTCCACTGTGTGGAACAGAATCCATCAGCCAGCAAGCAGAGACTAATTTCACATTGGTGACATGAGATGCACAATTCAAAGAGTAACAGGCACGTCAGGATGTTACCAAGACCCCTGGCATTTATGAACTAGGAAGGGAGGTAACTCTGCGGGAAACAATATAAAAAGAATCATAGAAATGACTGGGTTGGAAAAGACCTCTGAGATCATCAAGTCCAACCCTTGGTCCAACTCCAGTCCCTTTACCAGATCATGGC
>JAWWEV010000022.1:16686441-16705161 GCA_035583235.1 Hafferia zeledoni
CAGGGATGGGGAATCCACCCCCTCTCTGGGCAGCCCATTCCAATGCCTGAGCACTCTCTCTGCAAAGAATTTCTTTCCGATCTCCAGCTTAAATTTCCCCTGGCAGAGCTTGAGCCCGTGCCCCCTTGTCCTATTGCTGACTGCCTGGAAACCTCCCAGCTCAACAATTCCTCTGCAGGCACTGCTTACAGCCCCTTTGGGATGAGGCCACAGCACGTACGAGCTGCCTGATGGCTTTGTAGTGAAGGAACATCATACCAGCAACTCTCTGGGAGCTGAATCTAATAATTTACAGCACCATGCAGTGTGTAACTGGGAGGAGGAGAGTGCAAGGGGTTTTCAGCTCATCTAACCATGAGGGTTGTTCCCTGATGAGTGAGAGCTCAAAATGCACTGAGCCCCACTGGTCCCCATGTCTTGGTGCCAGTGTTTGTTTTGAGTGTCGGCACATCAGCCAACAACCTGCCTCAGTACAGGCAGGGAAAACTGTTTTGCAGTAAAGGCAGTATAGGCTTGTGATGTTTATTTAGAAAAGTGGAGATTGTAAAAAGGCTGCCACAGAATTTGATCTATTTTGGCAGTAAAAAAGTCTGAAGGAAATTTTTGGATTACATCTCCCATCACTTGAATTGGATGGGGAGTTATAGATAACAATCAGCTGTCTTGTGGACCGGATTATACTGTCTGGTAAATCTGAAGACACTCCATTGATTATAGGAGAAATTTTTATGATTTACTGCTGCTGGTGGAGGCAACTCAGAGAAGAATCCAGCCCTGTAAATACGGCTGTTTGTGAGGTGGAATGAAGGTGAAGAGGAGAAGTAGGAGAGAGGCTCTGCTTAGAGAAGAATCAAGGGTCATTGTAAATGCAATTAGACACCTCTCTATAGCTCTGACTGCTGTACAGCAGCTTCACTTTCAACCTGGAAATCCATTTCTTTTTCAAAACAAAAATACTCAGGGAAATAATTCCGTGGAAAGGAGCTCCATCTCATCAAAGAGCTCCATCTCATCTCATTAAACAAGCAGATAAAAGATTTCCCTTCCTAGGACATGTGGTCCCTTCTCCCTCTAGTAATTAGAGAAGTCAAATCAAAGTTGTCATTAACATTATTTAAGAAGTAATCTCTCTTGGAGAAACACAAGTGACAGCTGTGAACTAATTTCACGCCAATGGGATCTAATTTGAGGGAACTCGTGTCTTACTTGTTCCACAACCTTTTATTTATTCATATTCTCATAGTATTGTGATGTTAGTGCAAAATGGATATCTCAAACCTTACACCAGCCTGTCAGCTGATTTGATTTTTTATAAGCTCTCTTTTAATTCTGAAGCAGCTTTTTACAGCTCTCAGAATACCTGAAGCCTTTTCTTCTCCCCCCTGCAAATATAGAAATTCCTATGGTATGACAGGTGAGTCATTAATTTGTGTCAAACTCCTCCACTGTGTTTTAAGTAAGGATAATATGTGTTTTTCTCTATGAATGAAGAAAAGAAAACGAGAAGTAGAGCTGCCGGAGGTCTGTTTGCAAACCTGAAAGGAAGGTGTGAAGTGCTGTGTACGACTGGGTGGGATCAGAAAAGCAGTTTCGTACCCTGTGCTCCCTACAGAGATGGTGTGAAAGTCTCCGAGTGGTACAGGCGCCGTTTTGAAGTGGAGGACTCGTTTTTTATCTCTCTTGCTCCCACCAAGCTCTGAGCCGCTAATACATGCGGCGTATTGACAAGTGCTCGGTCTCGGTGCTGGCGATTTGTTACAATATTCATCACCCTTTGATGAAAGAGTGTGTAACCTGCTGGCCCCGCGCTGCTCAGCCCGCTTTGTACCTAATCCACGGAGGATACGGGTTAGCTACAGCTCTCAGCTCAGCCTGCACTGACTCATCCTCTTAGCTTTTGAAGTCCCCTTTTTTGGCACTGACACCGGTTTAGGTGGCAGCTGACACACGCAGAGTGGTTTAAATCCCTGCCCCGTGTTCCCCAGTTGACCCCAAGTCCTCCTGTGGGTGGGACGATATGGAAAGAATGAAGCAGAAGCCAAACTGCTGCTATTTGGATAACATGGGTCTGTAAACACAGTTCACGTTTCTTTTAATAGCCTTAGGTGGTTCACAATCTATGCAGCGTGGAAAGGCGTGTTTGTGGCAAAACAGAGTCATGAAATCTCCAGAACAATCAAGATGTGTCTTTGGAGAACTGGCTGTTGTCAGTCTGGGAGAAGGGAATTTATTCTGAGTGCTTTTGGCTGTCCCCGTGACAGGGTGACCTTTGTATGAATAAATACAGTAATTCCTTTTTATTGTAGAAAGAACCAGCTTCATAATGGTAGCTCCCTATCTTGTGCCATGACCTAAAGTGGTGGTGGGAACACATGCCAGTCTGTCATTGTGCTGGCATGTGGATAAGCCTAAATATTCGAGCCTAAACATTTGATCCTGTTTTGCAATGATTTGGTATATCCCCATGCCAGGAGTCAGAGCAGAATGACTGAAGAACGCTATGGAGCGTCCTTCTCTTTGCTTTCCTTTAAAATTCTGGAGGCTTTTAACTTTTTGGATTTGATGGAATCACAATTAAAAGAGAAAAGGAAAATATTGCCTTCCGTTTGTTAACTATAAAAACGCAATCCAGCAGTGCTGCTGGTGCTTTGCTGTTTCCCAGGTCAATAAACGACTCCCCTGACTTTAATAAACATTGATGCTCCAGGCTTGTTCTACAGTGATTGAACCTTTTTATAGTTTCAACCACTTGCATTGCATGAAAGCTTTAAGATTTCTTTTTTTCTTTCTCCCTCTTTTTCGGGAGGATTGGTTCTGATTGATTAAATTGTCATTTTCAGAGTTGGTTGCTGAATTATAACGTGGCATTTGTAACCATGCGGTTTGTTTAAAGAGACAGTTTTGATACAGCAAACCAGCTGAGGATTTTTAAGCAGTAAAAAGAAATTTTCTTCACTTTGTTCTCAGCCTTTCATCACTGCCTGACAAAACTGCTCCTGAAAACAACATACAGACTATGATATGAAGAGAAAGTACTTAGATCTACGCTCACTTCTTCTTTATTCCACCATGGAGCTGATCTGTGCAGCACTACATTGCTTTCGATTAGTAGTCAGATACCTCGTTGTTGTTCACATGTTTATCTTTCCAAAGAGAAGGGAAAAGATGGGAAATTAGAGACATAAATGTGAGTTCTACCCAAGGTGATCTTGAGAGTAAATGGCAGCACTGTACTTTGGACCAACTGATTTACCTCTTAATAAGCACAATGGATTTCTGTGCACCCAAATGATGGGCTCTGAACACACCTGAGTGAAATAACTGCAGGGTTTTCACCTGAATCCAGACTCAGCCTTGTTCAAAGGGACAAATAGCTTGTAGTTCTTTCAAAACTGAGAAAACACATCCACATGATGATGCATTCACTTTTTTTTTCTTTAACCAGCTGCCAAATGCCTTCTCTCTGGATAGCGGCTTGTTTGTAAGGTCTGATTTTTTAACTTTCCTTCACTTCCTCCCAGTTTAAATCTGTATTCAAGACACTAAAGCTGAAGTAAATGAGACTCACATAAAAAACATGTGTGTTCAGAATGTGTTTGGAAAGAAAGGCCAACAAAACTGTCTTGTAGAACATAACAGGGTGTCTTTTGCTTTTGATTTACAGTGCCTGCAGAGGAAACGGAATAATCTAATGGCCTGAATATGGGAGATCTTACACTGCAGTGTTACCCTGGTCAGACTCTGAAACTGTGCTTAGCAGTGGAAGTCTCAGGGTATCAATATGAAATACTGAAGTCCAATTATACTTCTGCTTGTACACTTTCCCCTCTCTGGCCATTTCAGCTTCTGCTCTGAAATAATAACTTGCAACAGCGCAGAGCTGAATTTCAGCAGTGAATTATATCCCTGGCCTCTAAATTTAATTGTGTGGTACTGCAACTAACCCACTATCCCTCTTGGTCCCTTGAATTCTTTTTGCCTCTTTTCTTCTGTTTCTGTGCCATTCATTCAAGACCTTTAAAAAGCACAAAATAGGTGCCCAGGAAGAAGGCGAATTGTGAAGTGAACATTTTAACTTCTTACCTGCCATCAATTCCTGACGGTCTTTAACTAAAAAGATGAATAGACTTCAGTAACACTGGGGTCAGGAGGAAGTGCTGCAGGCTGTGGCTGCTTTCCTGCTGGATACCTGGGGTCAGGAGACTATTTGCACGCACCAGTTTGGATAGATCCAGCTGGGCCCGTGCTCTACAGGATGTCCATTTCCACCCAGAATGCCTGGAGACAGCACCAGGGTAGAAGTCAGACCAGTGCTCTGATTCACCATAAAAAATCTGGTGTTCCCAACGCTGCTGTTCCTATCAGCTGAAGATTTTACAGCAAGATGTTAATGGATGAGCAAACCTTTAATAACAAAAGCAAAAAGATATTCTTCTGCAGTTGTTGTAAATACAATATGGTGACATTTTTAGGACAGTTACTCATGTTCATTTCAAAATCATCTTAAGGCCATTTTATAGGTTGGGAAATAAGCTGTGGCATGAGAAAGAGTGAAATATTCATTAATGCTCTAATGATTTATATCATAACATTATGAGCCAGCACACTTTACCTCAGTACAGTTCCTCAATGAATGTTTTTCTAATTTCCATAAGTAATTGACCTCTCATTAGCAACTCATTAGAAAAATTGAGGTGATGTGACAAAAGCGAACCCACTGCAAGAGAAACTCTGCATGTGAATAAATTATTAAAAACTCTAATGGATTCAAAATAAAGGACCATAAGAGCCTTGCTTTCTGTGGCTGGAAAAGGTTTTCATTTAAATCTGTGAAACGAAACACTTTTCTCTGAACTTATATATATATACCTGCATATCCTACAGTCCTTAAATCCATGCATGGCTGATTTCGAAACACAGGGAACATTCACTTCTTCTCCTTGTAAGTACCTTCATAGGAAAATAGCCAAATGTTTCAGACACATGTGTAAGGTCCTGGTACAACTATAGACACTAAAGCTGGAAAAACAGAATACAAATTTTGGAATGTGGACTAAATACATGACAATTTTTGAAGGGACTGAACAGCAACTGGTGGATGTAGATACTTTCCAGAAAAGAAAGTGTGCTGAATTCTTGTCTATGAGCAGTTGTTTCAGAGGGGAGGTGCCTTCTTATATCCATAGTTAACCAACACATGAATGTTAACAAGCTCAAATAATAAATTTTGCACGTATTGAGGTATTAACTTAGTAACCTTATGTATCTGTCTTTTTAGGGATCAATAAATCAATTTTGAACTAGTTCTTCATCACTGCAATATTATGAAAAGTGAAGCTGATATTTAATATAGTTTTATGAGTCCTGGATGGTACTGGACAAACCCAGAAAGAAATCCATTTCTATTTTAGTATGTCCCTGAAAGTCCTGATGCCCATCTGAAACTTATTTGAAAGTAACTGGATTTATGGGATCCAAGTTAACATTTCATTACAAAACTACATGAGTATGAGAAAAAAAAAATCACTGTCTGAAAGTTTTGTACAGCAGGGAAAAGCTGAAGTGATGAATCTCCTTGCTCTTATGCAATGCTGGCTAAGAAACTGCAGGGTCCAAAATAAGGGTAAAAGTAGCGGAGTAATATTGTAAAACAATGGGAAAAGCTTCTGTCTTAAGTCTGCCCTGGGAAAAAGGCTGGTGAGAATCTGCCTTTTTCTCATTTGGGAAGTGTATCTGTTATCTGGTTACCTTTCTTACAGATTCTTTTTTTTTAGATTTTCTTCCTGAATTCTCCTGCAATGGACCATTGCACAGCACTCCTTTAGTAGGGGTGAATATGTCTTTTGTTTTGCCAGCTAAACTGTGGAAGAAGGGAAACACAGGAGTGATCATGAGAAATTTCCTGTTGGGGAAGAAAAATGTATTTTTAAAAGCTCAGTCAGAAAAATCAGACTGCTTAGCTTTCCCTGACATTTAAAAAGAAAATATTGACAGGAGATGGTAGTCAAACAATGAAGTTTCATGGTGTATTGATTGCTTCATGCCATGGGTCTGTAGCAAGTAATTAGTTTTGTAACATTGCTCCTGTGTCTTATTTTGTTGTTGTTGCAGAAAACATGGTTACAAAGTTAAGCCCTGATGGGTCCAGTCCAAATTTCCAGTAAAATCTGATCTCTAATGGCTTTTAGCACCTCTTCCTAAAGCCATGACTGAACTGAGTTGCAGTGCTAGTTAAGAGACCAAACATGATACAACAGAAACCTGAGACTCTGTTACCCAAACATGTGTCTCATGTTCAACATCTCCTCTAGAATTTCCAGAACTGCTGTAGAAATGAAGCTTTTAAAGTCCTGGATAACCATTAGATTGGGGCAAACCATCATCACCAGGTTTATTTTGATGTCTCTCTGCTCCTTTGCCCCAGTTACACACTCCCACACTGCACTACCAGCATGTCTTCTGGGCAAAATTCCTTCAGGATTTAGGAACACATTTGGATTTCAGCCAGGTGTGGAAGATATACATCCTTCCTCTTATACCCACGCACGTACTCAATATATTTCTTTACATATGGGATCTGAATCAGTGATGCTAAAAGCCTGAAGTTGAAGGAAGGACAAATGCTTTTATAACCATGTTCCATCATAAGGTGTTTCTTTTTTTAAATAATTTATTCAATCATTTTGTGACAGTGAAATACCTGATACATTGCAAGGTGGAAATAACACACAAAAAGAGGTAATTCTCCTTATATAGGTTGACTTTAAAGAAGTCATATTGCTACTTTTAATAATTTAACTGAACTAGTTAAAAACACTTCCCCTAATTTCATTGAAATGAAAAAGCTCACCTGTGGCAAATGTATATTTTTTGCAAGATTTTGGGGGTACCCCTGCAGTGCCTGTTTGTGGGTCCTCAGGTCACCCTAAGACTGGCTGCACCTTCCTGCTTTATGCTGAAAAAAATGCTAATGGCAAAAAAGAGAATGTTATGGGTCCAAATTCAATTTTCAAACCTGCAATATCATATCAGTGTCCTCTGGGGCTAGAAAAACTGTAGATATTCAGGAACCCACCAAAATGTCTGGAAAGTGTGTCCTTAATGACATCAACAGCAGAAAACAGCTTTTGGGTTTTGTATGCAAAGTGGTTTAATATCACCTTAATCTCAGCTTGCCATGTGAAAAATGACCCTGTGAATTTGATACAGGAGAAGAATATTGGGAAGTGGAACATTCTGGCTAATAGGGAAGAGCTGACAAAGACAGAATAACACTTAATTGGATAAAACTGACTTGATTGTGAATTCCAAATGAAATTAAAAATATTACACTAAGATTTATAGGGTTTGATTTCTTTCTTTTTTTTTTTTTTCTCTCTGTTTGCTGGGCTTTGCCTGTGTCAGTTTAGCAGCACCATTATATTCTTTATTGATGAAAGCCAAAGGCTAAATATTGCAAGACATTTGGCAATGCCAGTGTAAATGGGAACTCTCAGTTGTGTGCAGCCCAGTTATTGATGTTTTTATTAGCAATCTTTATAAGGGCACACTCTCCTTCCCTTCTCCCTGCCATAACGTGGAATGAGACAAATGCTTGTTGGACTCAGCGAAGTGTGAGGCAGTTTTGCCTGTGAGCAGCCCCACAAGCCCCACGAGAATCTGTGAGCACAGGGCCAGGGGGTGCCAGCCTTTTGCATCCTTGCCCATCCATGACTCTTCTCCTGTCCTTGATATGGAAATGGAGCAGATTAATTTTCATCAAGGCAGCACTTGATGTAGGAACTCCCATCCCTTATTTCTCCAGCTGTTTAATAGGGCTCTCCACAAATCCTGAGTTCCTGCAATATGTATTATCATATCTATTCATGGCAAGGTTGAGCTGTGAGGACACTATAGGGAAATCCTTTGAGAAAGTGATTTTCTTAGAATTTTCAGTAGCCACTATAAAAAGTTTTATCTGTGTTATTTTTTCTCCCGCTCTGCTTTATAAACAAACATGACACTTTATTCTACAAAGTGATTTCTTTCTGAATTATAGAACCACAGGAAAAGCATATAAAACCCACAAACCTTATTATTTTTGGTTTCTTGAAACTCAAAATTGATTTAAACCGAGTTCAGGCAGCAATATTTCCTCCCCATCCGAGAAACTATATCCTGGGCTTCAGACTAAAGTAAATTTTTATAGGCATGTTGTAATTATAAACCCTTGAGAAGTGGATTTTGTCACAGGGACACTGGCCCAAAGCTTCACTGTAGTTCCTCTGCTGAGCACTGATGCAAAGAGCCTGAAAATCCATTCTCCCAAGAAGGAGCTTATTAAAAGACTGCAGCAGTTTTAATGACATTTCTTGTGACATCAAAATTATTTCACTCAGAATCACAGAGCATTCCTGCTTTTGCAGTTTGGAAGGTCCAAGGAGAAAATGCTGCTGCAGCCCCACAGCTGCGAGCAGTGACTGAGGGAAACAATCCAGAGAGATAAATCTGCTCTGGTGCTCGTGTTCTCTCATGATGGGAGATGTAAATCAAGCTGTTTAATTAGAACAGCATATAATAATCATCACCAGGAAGGCAGGAGAAGTGTTTGGAAATACCATACAGGTTTTGAAAACAATCTGTGTTCAGCTTTTCCATCTAAATTGATGAATAACAGCTGAAAGGTCAGCGAGAGCTGAACTCAGGAGGAGGTTTGGCTTACATCAGAGGTGTTTGGTAGCTTGTGTTCTTAGACAGTTCTGTAGAGATCCTGGATTGATTTTCCTGCAATATTTCAAGCCAAATGGGTATTTTCAAGCCTTTTACATTTCTGATTGGACTGATCTTTATACTATTTATGTCATTTGTACACATGAATTCAAATTAAATTATGGCAGGGTACTTGGCCCAGATTCATTGGACCATAAGAGACTAAGCCCTTCTCACTTGTTCAGCCTTAAATTACACTTCTCAGCTATCAGGTATGCAAACGCTTTACAAAGATGGGTAAATAACTTTATTGTCATTTTAGAGGTGTTGAAAGGCAACAGTTGTCCCCAAAACTTACTGTCTCAGGGGCAGAGGTCTGAACTGCAGTCTTCCTACACCATCACAGGTAACCCCATCCAACATCCACTGAAGCTGACAGCAAAAGTGTCACTTCCATCAAGCAGAACACCCAACCTCTGGCACCAAGTTTGCTTGGCTCTCTTCTTGTCTCCCTGGGGTTACTCACAGGATGAAGGGGCTAAAATCTTACTTGGTCTCATATGAGATGTGTAAAACAAGTGGTGACAACAGCATACAGGGAAGGAGGAGAGTTTGGTAAGGCAGAGGGACTGTTGCAGGCTGTTGAATGTGGAATGGCACAGGTTGTGTTACAACCCCTGAATTTTAGGAATTTTTAATCAGTCAGACAACAAAGCGAGAAATGGAAAACACAGAAACTTCAACTTCATCCGCAGTGCATGTGAGTAGCCAAAAATAGCTGCATGTGTTGGATAGTGGGGCTAGGGAAGTTTTCCAGAGTTCTTCAGAATCTCCAAGGAATTTTTGGCCCACATTATGAGAGAAAAAATCATATTAGTCTCTTTGAGCCAGTTAACTTGTACAGGCTCAACTAACCCAGGCACCTGGGACTGAACTCAGCTCCTTCTGAAGTCAATGGGAAAACTCCTACTGGCTTCAGTTGGAGGCAGGATTCATCCCTTTGTGAGACAATCATATTTATATTCAATACCCGGCAAGTTAAAATGAGGATTAGCAGAATTAAACTCTCCTAATTTGTATATCTCAGACTGCCAAACTGCAATTAACTTTTGTGCGTTTGAATTAACAGCGAAAATTATTAACCACCCTTTCCTCACACAATTATCATTTTACACTTCTGGAAAAATTCCTGCTAAATATGAAAAGAAACCTGCACCCCTGTGACCCCATCCTTCTTTATATCCTTTAGCTAGTAGAGTAGAAACAATTTTTCACCCTGTTGCTTCCATGTTTGCCCAAAGACACTGCTGGAATGTGGAGCCTTGTGTTGGCCACTTCTCACAGGGGGACAGGACTCAGAGCTTTAGATTCACCCAAAGGTAACACCTGCCTGGCAAATATTGCATCCAGCTGCTATTTTGTGTTGGTTTTAACCATGCATGGCCAATATTACATCCAGCTGCTATTTTGTGTTGGTTTTAACCATGCAATGTGCAGCCTGACAATTCTCCCTTTTCTCCTGTGCCAGTCCAAGGAGGACACTCTGGTTCTCCCTGGGCACAGAGCTACAGGTTGGCACAGCAGAATGAAGGCAGCACAAAGCAGAGTTTTCTTCCTTGTTTTCTGCCCTTCTTTTGCTTGTACTGACTGAACTCATTAAAACTTGGTGCTAATAATGCCAAGGTCATGGATTAAATCCCCTGTGTGGGCTGTTCACTTAAGAGCTGGACTTGATGATTCTTGTGGGTCCCTTCCAACTCAGAATATTCTGTGATTCTGTAACTCTGCCCTCACTGGTGAAGGTCCAGTTGGTGCCAAAAGCTGGCAGAGCATCAGTTCCTCCATGGCACTTTTCCTTGTGCTGCAGCACACCCTCTTTACTCTATGAATTGATGGTCACTTACCATTTCAGAACTTTAGTTTCCTGGGAAAAGTACAATCTTAAGGGTTGTTTATCTGTTTCTTTGTTTGTTTTGGTAATTGGGGGTACAGGGAGATAAGCAAAGCTGGGTGTCTTTGGATTGTATCCTCCTTTTGTAATAAATATGTTTGTAACAACATAATGAAATTGTTGAACAAAAGTTCATTTCCAGAAGAACAGTCTTTAACTGGTGTGAAATACCTCACTGGGATTTTGTCAGGTTTTAATTTCAGTTTGAATAAATAGCGTGAGACACCAGGCTGGGGAAGATAAAGGTGAATTTCATCAGCTTCCTGCTTGTCATAATGGAAATAATAACTACTTTAGCTAAAAACAAGTTTCCAATTAGTTTCTCTAAAATAATACTATCCCCCCTTTTTAATAGACACGGCAGCTCATTTTAGAACCTAATTTTGATAATGTATAAACATTTCTAAAACAGCAATTTCCACCAAAAAAAATGACAAGCACAGATTTTGGCAGCACGTGTGGGGAGCTTGTCTATACTGAAAAACAGTCTTTGCTTTTCTTGAGCTGAATCTTAAACATTGAGAAGTAGAAAAATCAATTTAAAGTCTTCTTTAGGATGAAGACATCTTTCCTGAAAGACTTTATTTTAAATGGCTGGATAATGATCATTAAACAAGACATTCTGAAATTATAAAAAATGTTTATTCTGGCAAACAGATAGGCTATTGTTTATTATTATTGTTTTAAGAAAAATTAGTGTGCTTTATGGTGGGTTTCAACACACAGGAAAAGTGAAACAGTGCTGGCTCTTAAATGCAGCTGAAAATGGCTGATTTATGTATCACATTAAATTCAGAAATCAACAGTAATGTGGTTCAGAGAAAAGTAATCTCAAGACCAGGGTAATGTGTTTGAAAGGATCCTTTGAAGGGATGGGACAGGACTGTGCTGTGTTCAGTCCCACCTTGTGACCTCCCCTCTGACAACCATCATCTCATATGCTGGTACAGTGGAAATAAATGGACTTTTACTATTTAGAAAGGTGCTTTTTTTACACCAGAACAAAACAAAACCCAAGCTCTGATATCCTACACAACGTACAATTCAGTCCTTACTGAACTAATGTTCCTGTAAGGGTACAGTTGGTGTAGGATCTCATCTGGCACTCTTTCCAAGCTCCTCTGGAATCTCCATCTGTTCCATGGGCTGCTCAGACCTGTTCCTGCAAAGCCCAAGTCATGCTGAGCAAAGCTCCAAGGTTTGTCTTGGATCCACCTGGCTCTACCCTTTCCCCCAGACATCCCACACCTCTGACCTGCTGCTCTCTGGGCTGCCACTGCTTTTCACCAGGGCCAAGCTCAGCACTAAGATGAGTTTCAAAATACCCTGAAAGGATGAGTAGTTTGGTCAAACCCACAGCAGTTGTGGGGCTCACTAAGGGCTGCTTGAGGCCATGGGTACATGCCATGACACTGGCTATTTCATTGAACACACAGCACAGCATTACTTCACTAGTTGTTCTGACTCATGCAGAGTCAGGGGGGTTGTTTCTGCCTCCAAACTATGGGAGAACAGGTCTGGGAGACACTGATAATTCCAGTGATTTTTTTAAAGTGTTGACATTTTACAGTGTACTCTATCTGTAATTATGGCGCTATCTGGAAAGATTGATGAAAAATTATCTCATGGGGAAGGACTGGACAAATAGCCAGCATCTATTTTTGAAGAATGTGGATCATGTCATACTGCTTTGGATGTGGGGTCCTCCTTCCCCATGATGTTGTGTCTGCCAGCAGCCAACATGAAATACTGTGGATGGAAGTGTAAAGATCATGCAGGGAGAAATTTTCAAATAATTCACCCTTCACTCGAGGTTTCAGTCTTCCTTTGTGTTTGTAAATTCTTGCTACTCATGTTTTATATTGCAAAATGATTACAGCAAGTAAACCTCAAGCTTCTGGTATGACATGGTGTTAACAAGAGACTCTTTCAACTTTTGTGATGATACAAAAAAAGCCTGTCATAAACTGCCATCAAAGATCTTCTTCTAAACACTCAGCCTGGTGTTTGCCCGTGAAGTCTTTCAAACAATTCTGAAATAATGCAAACATCATGTGCTGTTCTCTGCAGATCTCTGACAAAACCTCACTAACACACACATTTTAATAAATAATTAGACCAGCACAGGTACTTTTGCATGAAAAAAAAATAAGAAAACAATAGCAAGGCCAGGCAGAAGTTGGATGTAGCAGTTGCTCTTTGTATAACATGTAAAACATACCAGTTCACCTGGAGGAAAAAAGGTGCTTTCATTTGCTTCATCCTCTGCTGTAAAAGGAAAAGATATTCTATCTGTGATTTACAGAAGTCTGGTTTTACACAGATGAAAATACACTAATGAAATGGTACTAATTTTTGCCAATCTGAGCAGGGTAATTTTTGCAATGAGGTGCAGAAGATTTTGTGAAACCTCCTCTGAGATGCCCAGTCATTCCTGGCTCAGACTGATGTGGACCTTTTGTAGCTGGTTTGATCTTTACTACCCGGGTAAATAGACATTATAGGGCAATTCTACAGTGCCATTTACATCAACTTCTGATGTAAAATGGTGTTATAGAAGCTGATGTAAAACGGTGTTGCAAGGGACATGCAGGACTGTGTGGAGCCTTTTAACAACTAATCAGGTCCCTACTCACAGACCTGAACTTCTTCCATGGAAATACAATGGGACCAAACTCAGCAAGAGCAGCAGCATTCCCAGATGGGATTAGCTCATAGGTGTGGAATGCTGAAATCTCGCCTTGCCCAGCAGAAAAAGAAGGTATTTTTTTACAGACCTGTGTATTAGTCAGCAGCAGGTAAAGAAATCCGTACTCTAGAGCTGGAATGTGAACTTTATATTCCATGAAAACTGTCTCATGAAACTGTGCACTAAATAGATTCTTAAAAATGTGCAGCCCAATAAATAAAAGCAGTAATTCTACCCATACAATAATGAAATGAGTCGGTGATGGTGTGTAAAAGTGAAGGAATGACAGGGAAGCTCCATCACGGCTACGCTGAGGGTCTTTCCCACTGTCATTTTGTCAAGCTTGCAAGTAGAAATCACTGGCTGGAGAAACAGCCAAACTTATGCTTGATAAAATGGAAACTTAATACCGGCATCAATAGAGCCACTCAAAAATAATGAAATGAAGTTTTAAAAGGTTTTATGGCACTCCAGGTTCAGCACCAGCAGCTGGATTTACATACTGCAGAAAAGCTCTGCAGAGGTGGAAGCAAATGCTGTTAAAGATGGGAGTGCAGAGCCAAAGGGGTCCCAGGAGAGTGATACCAAATTCAGAGTTGCTGAATGTTTCAGGGTAATCCTTGAGGATTTTGAGTTTCTCATAGTCCCTTCCATAAGGAAGGAAAAGAGTTAATAAATATTGTCAGTGCCTGGGGAATTGTTCACAAGGGATCTTTTGGAAGAGTAATCTTCCTATTTAGAAGTATTTTCTCATTATGGGTAATAGGATGATGAACTGAGAAATGATCTCAGCCACTTATGATTCTAAAAGCCCCTAGCCTGAATAATCTATGCTGATTTAGAGATAATAGCATCAAAGGCATAACTCATTTAGCACAATGTCCATTTACTTACTCTGAAGACTTTTACTATCCTGCACCTATTTTATAGATGCTTATAAAAAGTTGATAATGACATTAAAAAAAATGTAATCAAAACAAAACTGACAGGGTGCCTTGAGAACTACTCTATCCCAGCCTCTGCTACACACACACCACAAAACTGCTCCTCATGAAGTGCAACATAAATGCTAAGGGAGAAAATAGAGAGCACTCCCCTTGTGGTGGGTCACAGCCTCCTTTGGGCACCATCCAGGGTCTGTAGGGGGATCTCTGCTGCCCCAAGGACCCCCTTGGGCTGCAGGGGCACAGCTGCCTCACCATGGGCTGCACCACAGGCTGCAGGGGAATTGCTGTTCTGGCACTGCAGCATCTCCTGCCTCTCCTTCTGCACTGACCTTGGGGTCTGTAGTGCTGGTTTTTCCCCTCAAATTTTCACTCCTTTCTTCAGCTGCTGTTGCACAACAGCTTTTTCCCCTGCTTAAATCTGTTATCCCAGAGGCATTACCAGCCATCCTTTATGGGCTTGGCCTTGGCCAGTGGTGGGTCCATCCTGGCTGGCATTGGCTCTGTTGGCCTCAGGGGAAGCTTCTGCCATCCCTGTGGTACCCCCTGCTACCAAAACCTTGCCACACAACCCCAATACACCCATTCTGCATTCGTTAAAGTAAACCAAACGAAAAGAGAGGATGGTTTTGTGTGGGAGATGCTGCACAGAGCTTAGAAATGGGAGTCTCTCATGCCCCATGCCAATGAGAGCACTGGCTGCTTTGCTGCTGGGGTTCCTGCAGGTAAGGGAGTGATGCTAAGCCTTGATTTCTGCCACTGCTGAACCTGCTGAGACATTCAGAGGCAGAAGGCACCTTTTGTCTCATCTCTGCATGTTCCAGAACTGCATCTCTGCATCAGGCTGTACATTCTCCTGCAGCACACACTGGCCTATCAGCAGAGGCAGCTGTCCCTAATTGCTCAGGATCACAGCCAACACTTTCTCCATTTTGCTTCCAAGTCCTCATGATTGTAACATCTTATTTTCACTGAAAGTGTTTTCCCACACATGGGACAGCAAATGTCAGGCTGCCCTGAGTTCTTTTTTTCTACATTTCCCTGGGTTCTCTCCTCTTCAAAAGGTGATGATGAGCTCTTTAAAATACCAGTTATATCACCATAAATATTTCACTTTTTTGTTTTTTTCCCTACATCACAGAGATTGTGCTTCCACATGTCCCTTTGACTTTAGGCAGTTTTTGTGTCTCCTGAGGTGATCACTTGAAGGGGTTACTTTGAAACTGCATCATCCTGGGTCATTTGGGTTCAGGCATATGGACAATGGAGTCAACACTTGCTGCACTGCAGTAACAAAGGACAAGTGTTGGACAAGTGTTGGACAAGTGTTTGGCTTAAGAGGAGGATATTAAGAAAGGAGACTGTGAGTTATTTCTCTGTGTTTGTAGGACAGAGCTTTGGATACAGCTGAGGTTGTTTTCCCTTCCAGCTTCTTTCAATGAGGATTTTTGACACCTTTCTTTCCTCTAACCAGCTCTTCTGCTGTACAAACACATTCTGGCCCTTGCAGATCAGAGGTGGAGCAGGCTGGTGGTGCAGGGTGGGTGTGAACAGCTGTCGCTCTCCCCCTCACCTCATAGCCTGAGGTTTTGCATCCTTCCACTTCATTTTTTCCTGTGCTGTTCCCTCCTGTGCTGAGGCCTTCTGCAGTTAGATTGTTCTTTGATTGCATAATAAACCCATGAATTATTAACAGTATATAAAATATTGACAAAGTGTTCTCTGAGATAGAACAGCTTTGAAGTATTGATTACGAATCCAGAGAATTATAATTAGTTTCTGCGTAAGAGATAATTAAGTTATTATTGTTTCTCTTTTCTCTAATATAGTGATGGATAGAAGGTATTTATACCAAACTGTATGTAATCTTGTTAAAATTAAGGTAATAGGTTTGTGAGCGCTCAAGATAATGGGAAAATAAAACATGATTGGGAAGCATTTACAATCCCAAATAGCTCAGCTGGCAACATCCCCTTGTTGTGGAAAGAGATAATTTCAGGTTTGCTCTGAGGAAACTCCTGGGCACAGAGATGGGATTGACTTCAGCAGAGTCAGAATCTTGTTTCAGCTTGGTTTTAGCAGAAATCAAACCATCTCCACTGTGCTTTGTGTACTTCTGCACATTTTGAACCCCAGGCTGAGTTTGGTCAAATTTGGCTGAGGGGGACAGTGTTAGATATGTTTTGTTTCTCCAGTTTTCTGTACAAGCTTGCTGGCATAGCCTCTGCAGTGTTAGTTTAGCTCTTATTAGGCATCAGAAAACTCATGCCAGAGCTCAATTTCCAGCCAGCATGACACTGGTAATGAGTTTTTATGGATTCTGCTACTCCAAAGTGATTTGTGCATCTTTTAAGTTGGATGTTTTTGCCACAAGGCTGTGCCTTATGAAAACCTAATTTTATTCAGTGGGACTTACAGAACAGGCCGAGTGTTCTCAGGCAGAACAGGGGCACATCCTGCCTTAGTGTCTTCTGCTATGGAGCTCTTGGCTACAGGCCCTCCACAGTAAACCAGAGAAGGGTTTTCTTCCAAAGTGTAATTTATCTGAGCAAGTTTGGGAAGAGAAAAATCACTGTAGGCATTTAAAGTTAGGCCAGGTGAATGCCATCCTTGGAGTGTGGTGTTGCAGTGGAGCCAATATAAATGTCAGCTGTGAGAAGCTGCAGGCTGTGCCAGGGGAGTGTGGTCTTTCAGGGGTTCCCTGCCTGCTTCTGTTCTCTTTGACTTTTCCTCTGTTTGCAAGGAAAGAACAAGCTCAAGTGATGTACAATATGTCAAATCCAAGAAGTAGATGAGAACAAAAACAATAGTTCCTGGGACATACTCTCTTTACTGAAGCTCTCCTGGTGCTCCTTAAATACCTATTACCTGTTCCTGGGAACTCCCCTCTCAGGCTGGTGTGTGGTTGGCCACTGAGAGAAAATAAAGTAAAAAGAGAATTCAAGATGATGATCCTCCACCCCTGTGCACCAGGAATGGACCAGAGATGTCAGAAACCTCCTCATTATATGATTTGTTCCTCACCCTCTCAGAGGTGGAGGTTCATCACCTCCTCTAGATAATAAATTTCATTAGTTATCCTTATGGTTGCACTTCCTAATGTATAACATTTTACAGCCAGGAACCTGAAGCAAAGAGAAATTTAGGGCAAGTTAAATTCACAGGGTGAATTAGTGCTCCAATTTATCTTATGAGAAAGCACAAAGAACAGTGTAACATACCAGAGTACTTGCTGCTCCACTTTGGACAACACTTGCAAATTCACAGGATCACACAATATTCTGAGTCGGAAAGGACCCACAAGGATCATCAAGCCCAAGTGAATGACCTTACAGAGATCTATGGACATCACAAGATGGAAATTTAATCCAGAGAAATACTGTATTAAAGAAGCTGTGAATAGAAGAATGTAAGGAATTTTTTTGCAGATCTCAAGAACTGCCTTCAACAACTCAGCAAATACATGAAGTTTATGAGTGGACACTACCAGAATCTTCACCAAGTTTGTAGGAACAAACTCTTAAATCCCACCTTCTAAGCCAAATCCACTCTTAATCTCTGAAAACAACACACCAATGGCAAACAAGCCTTGGATCCAGGCATTGCTGATGTAGGAGGAGTCTGGGGGGATGGCTGAGCCACACACACACGATGAACATCTCCTGAACTGTGGAATGGAGTTGAAAGCACAGCAATCTGTCGGGAAAGCGGCCACCACAGCGCTCTGTTGGACATTAACAGGCATGTGTGGCTGCTTTCATTGTTTAACATCTGTTTGATAGTGCCTCTTTCTTTCCCTTTCTAGGGAGATTTGAGCATCCTCGCAGAGGGCGCCGGTTCTGCACAATCCCTGTCTGCCTATGGAACACATCAAAACACCTCCCTGCCCTGCGAACAGAATAGGGCACCTAATTGAAAGCCACACCACAAATGCTTCTCCATCCCCCTCCCTCCCTCCCCAGCACCACATCTTCATTGCATCTTTTGTCTGCTCGACATCAGATGCACCTTTCTGGCTTGCTCTGAATAAAAACAAGCCCTGCTTCCCCGCAGCGAGAATGAAAACCTCTCCACCGAGCGTGAGAGCTGCGCTCGCTCTGTGTACTTTGGGAGGCAGGAATATTTTGAGGTACTAAATTAATCCCTCACATTTTCACAGTGCATGGAACAGTTTTGAACTTCAGCTCCCACAGTGGTTAAGGCAAAGGAGAGGAGACGGGGTCCCCTGTGTTTCATTCCCACTGAGCCCTGGCGCAGCTCTGCTGCATTCAGCACCCTCAGGCAGGGATGGCAGATGTCCATCCCATGGGATACATCCTCCCATTTTCGCTTTGGGGAAAGCTTTTTTCCCAATCTAAAGCCTGCGGAGATGAGGTTTATGGCCTGCCAAGACGACTTCATAGAAGTTAGCAAGAACAGGCACTTTATTCCTCTACGCATACAATTAT
>JAWWEV010000022.1:16705261-16737923 GCA_035583235.1 Hafferia zeledoni
GTCACATCACCTAATTACATATGCAGTTCAGCACACAGCTTGCTTTTTAAGCCAAATACCAAATAGAATTCCAACACCAATCCCCCAACTGAAACATCTAAGCTGTTGGGAAAAGGGTTACAGGCAAAAAAAACAAATGGTGTGACAATTTGGGAGTACACACAGTGCCTCCCGCTCCTC
The DNA here is from genome assembly GCA_035583235.1 of Hafferia zeledoni. Taxonomy (NCBI): domain Eukaryota; kingdom Metazoa; phylum Chordata; class Aves; order Passeriformes; family Thamnophilidae; genus Hafferia; species Hafferia zeledoni. The sequence continues at coordinate 16,705,442 of JAWWEV010000022.1, forward strand.
CGAAATGTGTCGCGTAGGCAAAGCGCGCAGCTGTGCAGGGTTGAGAGTTGCCTCTTGGTGCTCTTGCCTTCGAGCCAGCAGCATTTATGGGCTCAAAGGACAGAAGAGGCAGGGGCTGCCTTGGCACTGGGAGAGCAGTGGCCAAGAGATGACTGCAGAAAGCAGCTGTGTCCTGGCTCTGCCAGGCAGTAGGTGCCCTTGTGGAGGCCAGGAGCGAGCTGGAAAGCCACCGATTCAAGCAGGGCTTGCCAGGATGCCTTTTATGCAGGCGCTGTTTGCAGGTGTGCCAGCCTGGCTCCCACCCTCCTGGCCATGAGCAGAGCCAGCATTATTCACCCATGGTTTGGTGCCATCTGGGGCTGCGTGGTGACTGATCACGGGGCCCAGCTCAAACACACAGTCCCAAGGAGAATCTGGGTTTAGAGTTTTCCTTTGGCTTTGCTTTCTCTGACAGGTTTTTCTTACGTGATACTCCCTGCTCCTTTTTCACAGCAAAGAAATGTCAAAGCCCTAGCCATGTAATTAGACCGAGAAATTTCAGTTCCCCACTCCCAAATGAGTTGAGGGTACTGAATCTACTGAAAATCAATGTCCTTTATCAGCTGCAAAATTGTAGTTGAAGGAAGAAAGTCACACACAGCTGCTGGTTTTGATGAGTCCCTCTTACCTGGCTGCTCACCTGCCGAGCTCAGCTTCTCACTAAGAGGGAACAGTTTCATCCAAAACAGAGGTGGTTCAGAGAAGGTTACCTCGGAAAAGAGAGGGAGAACCTTCTTCTCCAAAGACAAAGTGGGAGTTTTTGATCTGACACAGACTTCTCCCCAGGTTGTCACAACAAGCAGCTTCTAATCGAGGTCACCCTCGCAGAGTGCAATGTCTCTTGACAGCAAAAAGGCAGAGATGTGGTGCTTCAAAACAGCTTTTATTTGAAGGCAGCAAGTAACTCCATGTCTTGCTGCATTTTTCCCAGTTTGGCTACAAGTACTGTGTTGCCTGTGTCTCTAGGCAGAGGACACACTTGAACAGAAACCCTTGCATCCCACAGTGCTGCACGATATGCTTCAGATCATTAGGGAGCCCCCCAGCTCTAATACTAATTGCAATTGACTCTCCGGGTGTGAATAATGAAGATGGGATCAGCAAACATACACATCACTAGTATTTTCCGAAGGCTGCAATGTGCAAGTGAGAGGTTCATGTGCTTCCTTTAATTTCAGCATTGAAATTCACCCCTTAGACCAGATAAAAATTGTCCCCATTGTGGAGGGGGTGGACTTTGCTAGATTGGTATAAACAAGGGTTTGGCCACACTTCTTTCAGTCACATTGTGGAAATCAGTGTCTTCCCTATCTCCCCTTCCTTCTCAAAGATACACAGATGCATCTGTCTTGATGCCATAAAGCCAAAGCTCAATTAATCATTGTGCTTAACATATCATGCATTTTTGATGGACTGATTTTTATCAGGTTGCTCACCTCATAGAGCTTCACCATGTCTAACTTCCTAAAAAAATCCCTCCTGTACTCTTCCTTAAAGCAGGATGCAACAGCAACAGTTACCACCTGCCTTTTACCATGTGTTCTTTTTTCTCTCTTCTTTTCAAATGTTTGACACAACTGGGCAGAGTCAACTTTCCATTTTCTCCATGTGTGACATTGCTCAGTGGCAGCTGCTGAAAGAAAAGCCCCATCATAATCAGTGTGTTTTGCCTGTAGCATAAGGCATTTCAGAAACACTGAAAAGCTGAAAGGAAATAGCAGATAAGTTGGAAATCATGAGCTGAAATGTGCATTTCCATTTTAGAGATTAAATTAGAAAAATATATTATCATGAATTTAAAACAGTATCATCAGCCAGCTTGACAGCTCATCTGGGTTCATGCTGGGTTGTTAGGGAAGGAACATGGGCTGGGATCCAGCCTCAGGATCCTGATATCTCTGGTGTTCAAAGGCTGGATGGAGCTTTGGGGCAGTGCTGCTTGGTGGGGAGCAGAAGAGGTTTCTGCTGGAGCAACCTGCTGACTGAAGCACTTTGTGAACTCAGTGCCATGGCCAGCAGTGCCATGTTAGAGCACTGCTGACCCACCCAGAGTGAGCAGGGAAAGGAACATAATGGGGAAAGATTTGCACAGCTGGAATAACTGAGATCAGATAAAACAGTCCTGGTGAGAGCATAACAGGCAGGTAAATGAACAGCCATTTGCTGGCCACCAGGAGCACTGCAGTCCCACTGCTTAGGTGACCCAGCTGCAGTTTCATGGGTTTGGATGACATTCAGACATTTCCCAAGGGACAGGAATATAAGAAGAAAATGAGAAGGTATTTTAGATATCTCAGCTGATGTATTCATAGAATTAAACCAGGGGTCAAACCCAAGACTCCCTGTGGAATATGTGCCCCCTTGCAGCAGGGAACTCTGATCTGGGGCTTCTAGCTTTGTTCCTTTGGTGATCCCAAGGCAGGGACTCTCAAAACAACACTGCAGAAAAGGTGATGTGAGAAACCTTCAGTGTTCCCTCCTGCTAGTAGTAAAGATGAGGAGCGAATCTGTTCCTTGTTGTCACTGTAGGATATTCCACTGTCCAGCAGGAATTCCTCCACGGGTTATCTTTCCTATGCTTTGGCCCCTTTTTGACCATTTTCTCCATGTAGACAATGAAATAGGTGAATAGATGTCAGATTAAGCTCAACCCCTCTTTTTGGTGAAAGCAGGAGAAAACAGGTGCAGAACGTCTCTTTTATGATTACAGATCATTTCATCATCTCTCAAATGTGGGAAACAGTCTGGCCTTGGCTAATAGGGCATCTCCTCTGCATAGCTGTTTCACTGAACCTTTTGAGATGCTCAGTGTTCTTGTGGAGAGTTGAAAGTCCTCAGGAAACATTCAGTTCTACACTGATGAAACAATCAAGCTGCAAGGCTGTGTAAAGAAGGAAGAAGGTACCTTCAAAAGCAGTTGAGGCATCAGATTAAGAGTCTAGAAATACTATTTACCAAGGTTCAGCAGGTTCCTACAGTGCACCAGCAGAGAGAGCTGTGCCTACCATAGTCTTTGGCTACGTGTGTGTAAGGTAAAATATGTGAGCTTAAACCTCTCATTTCTGAGAGTTTTTTCCCTCCAAGTAGGGAATTAACGCATACAGAGTATCAAAATAACTTCCACAAGTTGAGCCAGAACAAAGAAGTGTTACCCAGGAAAGTGGCTGTTTCACAGCTTTTTTGGAATGAGATATGCTGTTCAAGATGGTTTAATGAAGAGAAAAAGAGGAGATGTCAGCAGGCTGTGCATATGGAATAGGGTTAGTTGTCTGGAGAGAAATTAAAAATAGGTAGATTATTGTGCCAGTTTTTCCTGTCTTCTATCATAAATGATCTCAATATCTAGCTGGGAACCACTGGGAATATACACAGACCAGAGGAGCAAAAAAGCACAAAATGTGCAACAGGGTCAGTGTGTGAAGGCCACACTGAAGATCTGAACCTTTGACCACTGGTAGGAACCAGAGTCTGGGTAAAGAATAGGCAGGGCTCAGAGTTTTTTCCTTTGTTCAAGAACAGCTGAAGGAAATCCTTTCTCCTTTAGCAGTACAACTTTATGCTCGACAGTACAAACCCATGAGAGATGCCATTCCTGTGCCAGCAGGTCTGCAGGGTGGTGGAACCTGGGCCAGCATTGCTGGGTACAGTGACAGGTCACAGGGAGAGCTTGGCATCTGCAAGTTGTGTAATGCTGAAGGAGGTACCAGTGCAGAGGGGAGGTGTCTGTGGGCAGGATTCTGGCTCACACACCAGCTCCTAGAGAATAAATTGAGGTTCAGCTCTCACAGAAGAGTCAAGTAGAATGTGAGATTCATGTGTGGTGTGAAGAAAGAGGTGCTTCTGCCTGAATGGCAGCCTGCAATGCTTGTAAGGTCATTGCCATAGGCAGAGAGGGAAATGCATTCCCACAGGCTTAGCTGCTGAGAGTTCCTTTTATTTGTATTTCCTTTGATCTCCCCAAAGCCAGTGTCAAGACTTTATGATGACAGTTTCAAAAGAAGATGTGATGCCATATTAGCACAAACTGTTGAATTTTGGCTTTTCACAACCAGTAGGAAAAGTCACTGAAGATCTTTCGTCATCAAGAAAACACATGGAAGTCCAGAGAATGTTCAATCAGTAGCCAAACCAACAGAAAGAATCTTGTAGGAGAAGACTGAGCTTGCCAGCCTTTTGGTTGAGAGCCTGTGTTGTCTGGCTCTGTCACCAGATGTGGTGACACAATGATGGGGATTGTGATGTTACACCTGGAAAATATCCCCAATTCTTGCCCATGTACACTCTGTCAAGGACAAATGTTTTTGGGCACAGTTAGAAGTAAGAATACAGGGGAGGTGAAGCTTAGATGAACTTTCCTCCTATATCAGAATAAAGACACAATTTTCATTAATATGTGCTGATCTCTGCATGTCTTCGTTATGTGATTATATGCATCTATAATTATTTCCTGTATAAATGACTGAAGGGACACTTTTCTCAGAATTTCATATTGCTTGCCATCAAGATGAGCTTGGCTGGAACCACCCACACAGCCCAGAAATGAAGCATTTTCTCCTGTCAGCTGCCTCCTAAGTAAAATCAGAACACTGTATTTGGATGTGCTAATCCGTTTTGGGGGTCTGGCCTTCAAAAGAGAGAGCACTGAGGTAAGGGGCTGGGGTAGGGGATTGATTTCACCACTTGCATTGCCCTAGAACAAGGAGTCTGGTGCCTGCCATCCCCTCTGATGGAGCGAGGCAGCACAAGGAGAGTGACAAGGTCTGGCAGCAGCTCAGTACTGTGTACACCAAGTGTACAGCATGGTCCTTCTTGCAAGGAGCTCACACAGACTAATTACAGCTGCCATCTGATTGATTTTTTCTTTGACTGTTTCGTATTTTTCTAGTAGAGCTTTTAGGATTATAAAGGCCTCCTAACTTTGACTTTCCTGTCTCAGATGCATCCTGGGCTCTATTCAAAATTATGATACAATCCCCAAAGCTTGAATGTCAGCCAGGCTCTCTCCTTCCCAAACTGGCAGGCTGCAGGGAAAGCAATGAACACATTTTTCACAGTTATGCATCTTGCATCTGACTCAGGTTGTTGTTATTATGCAGTAAGTGTTTCAGTCTGAACATTAAAGAAAAGAAAAAATGTTCAGGTCCTAAGGGGAGAACGAAATCCACTAATCCAACATAGGCTTTATTTGCTTGTTGACTACCAACTGGTGTTGAGAACGGCGGGACTCCCAGAGCTTCAAACAAGATTAGAGAGTAGGAAATAAGACATTTATTTCAACTCAGATTCTTGTTTAAGTCTCCATTCTAGCTACACAGCTAGGTATTTGGACATCTGGCAAAAACTCTTGGCTGTACACAAGTTCTGAAAATGCTGTTAATCTTTAAAATCAATATTGCATTTAGGAAATTGCTCACCTACCTGCATGTTTGTGAGTGCTAATTCATCCATATGCCATTTCTTAAGTCATTAACTATGTAGGAAAAGGCATTACTTTCTCTTTATCACTCTTGGACTACCTATACCCCTCCCATATTAATTAATGTATAAAATACATTATTACTATTTATTCATATCAATTGGAAGATTTTAACAAGTTTTATGATTTCCGTATCTGGGACCCAAGTGCTGATTTAAAAGCACATGAACACACCAAATTCATTATGTGAGAGAGTCTGGGCTTTGAGGAGTTGCACTGGGGTCCATCTGACCTAAAAACAACCAGTTGTCCCACCTGTAGTTAATGCTCTGAATCTCATACTATTAAAACACTAAGCTGAATCTTTCTTTTCTTAAGAAACCGAAGGCTTGAAATAGAGACTGTGGAAGTCAAACAATGGGGTGGTGGTTGTAATTTTCTAAAGCTGCTGTATTTGATTTGCCTTTAACTCAGTTAAGTATCTTGGCAAACCTTTGATTTGAAGTCTGTAGAGGCTGAGCATCACACCCTGCTAGGCCTATCAACAGATGGAGGAATTACTAGAGGCAAAATCTGTATCTTTATGCTACTTTTTTTCCCCCATTGTCATTATACTAATCATGCATTGAAATTATTAGTAAGCTCAGAGACTGACAGATTTGTCTGCAGCAAAGGGTGGCCCTGGAAAAGTGTGGGACTATCAGACACAGGTTGGGGTGGGGGGGGCCGGCGGGTCCCAGCACGGGCTGTCTTTTGTTGTGAGAAACTTGGAAGCTGATGGTAAACAAGGGAATCAGGTTTGTGTCCCAGGGAGCTTGGAACAGATGAGGGTGTTTGGATTGCAAATACACAGTTGTGCAGAAGATGTGACCTGAGCTCTGCCCTGCTCCTGAGGTCAGAGGAGAGCAGTGAGCCCCGTGGGATGGGTTAGGCATGGAAGCTGCAGGGATCTCATTCCTGGTCAGTGCCTGTTCTGGAGGAGATGAAACCTGTTGCTATCCTTGTGATGCTCTGACACTGATCCCTCCAAGCCTGGACACCCATGTCAGCCCTTCTCATTCTCATTATGACACTTAGATCTTAAAGGAGATCCTGAAAACATCAGGTTCATTTAAGGTTTGTCAAAGACACAGGAAAAAAACACTTAAATTCAGTCAGTTTGCCTCCAGTGTGCATAATCTGCCCAAACAAACTGCAAGGAAATAAAGAAGTCCATGCTTTTCCCCTTTACTGAGCTTGCTAACCTTTTCTTCATTAATCATTAATCATGGAGTGAACTACCTTACTGTGGGAGTGAGCTTCTATTATCCTCTCCCCCGCCCCAGATAATGGTGTTTTGTGCAGGTGCCCACACATTTGTGGAGTACCCAGTGACAGCACTAACTGAGCTTTGCTCGTGCACCCTCAGGGAGCTGTCAGGATTGCAAACACAGCCCACAGCAAACTCCTCTGGTTTCCCTCTCACACAGTGCATTTCACCTGTCCTCCCCAAAAGGACAATCCTATTTACAAGCAAACCTCTTAAACAGGACTCACATCCCAGAAAATTATTTGCTCCCATTGCCCTCTGTGTGATACATTTTATTTAAAAAAACCCCCCATCCATTTTTCAAAATAGTCTGTGAACTAAAAAAAAAAAATATACAGGTTCAGGTGAACCTTAATATACAACCCAGATATGAAATGAAATTCAATCATGCAGAAATTGCCAACAACTTATTATAGATGAATGGGATGGGAAGTACATTTTGTCTAATCCCAAGGCATTTTAAAATAACCATTCAGCATCTTCTCACCTGAAATGTATCATCTTATTGATTTTGAGCTGACTTTTGCAGATTGACTCCGTCTGCCTATTTGGCTTTCATGCTTTCAAGTCCTCAACTGCCCAGAAAATGGTGCCACTGCCACTCTCAAAGATGTTTTTAGTGTAACTGGTTTAAGGTGAACTGGAACAATAGCCCGGAATGAGAGCAGCTGAATAATGACACCAGCCAGCTGGGAATGATGAGCACACAGCCACAGCTGAGCTCCTCTGCTGGGGGATGGAAAACCTGGCTATCTTTAAGGATTAACCACAACCAGGAGAAAATCTTTTCAGTTGTAACGGGATTTTGTCAATTTTTGCTGTGCAACATGGTCAAATGTGAAAGAAATGTCAGGTCACTTATTGCAACGATTTATCTGCCAGCGAAACTGTTCCTCCTCAGTCCTTCTGGCAACATTCAAGACCTCCCAAGATATCTTCCATGCTGCCCCCAGATTGTCTTTTATCAAGTATATAACTCCTTGCAATGGAGAACAAGTCCAATCAGGGCATAAACACCAGGGCAGAAAAAGAAAAGATAAATAAAAGAAAACTCTGCAGATATGGGAGTGAAATGAAAGCCTATCTCACTTTCAGGGTTGGAATTGCATTTCAGGGCTGGTTCACTGAATCATGAACTTGGCCTGAAAGAGTTCCTGGTCTGAGCACTTTACAAGTCCATTTGAGTGAGTGGAGGAGGGAATGCTGGGGATGAAACTTTCCTCTGCGAGTTTATGGTTAATATAATCTTCAATCCTGACAAATTTATGCAGAGTGGGAACATTTCAAACACAGCAAGCTCAAATACTATCCAAATACCTCTCTGTTGGACAAACATCATGGACAGAGCTCAAATATATCTTGGGGAAACAGAGAAGTGTGAGTGAGCATCAGACACCTGAGCTTGCATGGCAGGTCCCTGGTGCACCTGACACTGGCGTGGGAAGATCCTGCTTGGAATGTCCATGGAAACATGTTTGAAGAGTGGGATGTAGAAGCTCACACTCCTTCCAGCACCCCCTTTTGCTGGGGCACTTAATGGGGTACCTGAGTGCCTGAGGAAAAGTGCTCTCAGCAGCAAGGCTGAATTTCACTTGGAGTCTGAAGGGTGCAAATTGACCCCAAACACTTGCTGATCTGCAAATATCCAGAGCAGGATCTGACTCTCATAAAGCTGGGTTAGAGCAAGTTTTCTGAAAAATGGGATGTGTCTGGTATTAGAGCTGATATTCCAGCTTGTTGGCCAATTGTGCACTGGATATGCAAGGTGTTCAGATGTGTGACTCCAGTATGCTGCAAATGCTTGGGCATAAAGACACAAAAGTGACAATTCAGGTTTGTAAAAATGGACTGACAGCCCTGCTGATTTTTTGTAAGGTGTTTCTTTTTCCTAATTAGGCAGAAAAATTTCAGTTGCATTTTAGGAAATAGTTTTTCACTCAGTGGGAGGTTTAGCACTGGAACAGGCTGCCCAGGGAAGGGATCACAGCACCAAGCCTGATGGAGTTCAAGAAGTGTTTGGACAATTCTCTCAGGCACATGGTGGGATTCTTGGAGTGTCCTTTGCTGAGCCAGGAGTTGGACTCAATGATCCTGATGGGTCTCTTCCAGCTCAGCGTATTCTGTGAACCTCTGCCCCACTGCAGGGGTGTGGATGGAGTCCCTTGCTCTCAGCACAGACCTGTGCCAGCCCTCAACCACCTCCTGCTCTGTAATTTGGTGGGTAGAGAGAAGAAGATGGGTCCAGCAGGTCAAGGCTTGGGGTGACCATGTGGATAATCTAATTTTGGCTGATCTGGCCATTCCTTCCCATCTGTAAACTCTCAGCAAACACCTTCACAACAGAAGATGAGGTGAAGTGATTTTGGCACCTGGCAAAACAAAGCAGGTGACTCTGAGAGCTCAAGCTGCAAAATCCCAAGCACAGAGTCTCCAGTTGTAGTTTGACTATCCTTCCTTTCATCCTTGTTGGAGAGAATCCAGGCCTGCCCAGCAGCTCTTGTAGCTCAGCAAAATGACAGAACAGCACGCCAGTAATTCTGACATAACAAGAATGACACATTAATCTCCCAGCTGGGCATCACTAGCAATGGCCCAAACTCTGAGCAGACAGAAATCAAAGGAGAGTTGCTGTGTTTGTAGGTCACACCATTCAAGGGAACCCAGGGGACCCGTTCCCCAAAGGGGAGCAGTGGGTTTGAGCACAGTGTGGTTCAGGTGATGCAGAGATTAAAAATGGAGCATTTCTTTCGTCTGAATTGTAGCTTTGGTTTTCAAAAATTAATCACAGCAGGTTCGAGGGCCCAACACATTTTTAGACAGACACAAAAGCACGGTAATCCTTGTAAAAAAAATAAAAGCAACATACCCTGTTGTAACAGCAACACTGCCAGCATTACATGCAATGTGGAGCAACAGGGGCTCTGCTAAGCAGACATCACTTCACCTTAAGCTTTCAGCTAATTCCCCTGTACCATCAGGAGACAGCCTGCCTGTCAATCACTTCTGGGTGCATGACAGCTTATGGCTTAACTGCTCCTATCTTGTATCATTTAACCAGATACTATCTGTTTTGACATTCATGACTGAGATACTCAGCTTGTAATTGGGAATGAGTACAACAGAGCAGAACGGAGTGATTTCCTTCCCCAAGGATGGTTGTTAGGGTGATGTGGCACTCCTGTGCTTAACTCACTGCACTGCAGGAACCCTTCCACAGCTCGCACGTGATTGAAAACGCCTTGGAAAAAAGAGACTTGCCCTGGAGGTGCACAAGCAAGGTGACACAGACCTGGTGCCAGTGGATTCACCCATACTTGAGGGTTGGGCTCTGCATCAAGAGGATCCAGAAACTGGCACAGCCCTGGCACAAATCCGTGGAGCACATGGGTGCTGTGAGGCAGCCCTGAGCATCAGCACACCATGGGCCTGAGCTGCATTCTCTGCTTGAAGAGTGTGTTATTTGGGGTTGTTTTATATCTTTAGGAAAATTTCTGGTTTATGAAAGTATGTTATCTCTGCCTTGGTGGTTATTGGACCTCCTCTGTTCACTTAATGGAGCGCAATGTGCAGGCACCAGGATGAAAAAACTGGACATGGACTCTGCTTCTGTCTGAAGGGGAAGTGTCTGGTTCCCGAGTCAACACTGCCCTACTTCACATCCACCACACATCTGGGTTTTTCCTGAATTCAAATAAGTCAACACAAAAACTGATGCTAAATATTTGATTATCACTTAGATCAGAACCAAGATGTAGAAAGAAAGGATTTTAAACTGCATGTCAGGACAACACATTATTCTTCTGCAGTAGATATGATAGAAGAAAACTGATAAAGCTATTGACAACACAAACCAGAAAGAATTATGAGACCAGAGGAGGAGATTGAATTCCTTGAGCTGCTTGATGTAACCATTACTGTCAGGTGAGTATCCTAATTAATGCAGGTATCTCATTCTAATTGCATGGATCAGGCTGCTTTGTCTTTTTAATAATCTATAGAGCTGTAGCTGGCATTAATCTTATTAATGGGACTATTACACTGCTTACAAATTAATTTCCAACTTGAGATTATCTACTGGATGTGCTTGTGTGCAGAGGGATTTCTTTCCTCTCTAAGAACAGGAATCCCCCCAAAGTTCCCTGAATGTCAAGATTTACACTTTCAAAGTTGACTCCTGATGTTGTGACTTCAAATGGAGATTTTGAAATTCCAGATACAGGAAATGTAGTCTTTCATTTCTGCTCTTTGCAGCAGTGCTGCTGCTTGTCTCACATGGTGTGCTGTATTGGAAACAATCCTGTAGATTGCAGTGTAGTGATTTCAGATTAAAGTTTAATAATGCTGCTGGGTGGAAAGGTTTTGTTGACTGGTGTCTCTGAGAAAGGGAAAACAGCCTGTGGCAACCACTCATTGAAGCCAAAAAGAGTTTTGGTTTTTAGTCCAAGAAAAGGGAGTCCAAATGGGAAGGACTTCCAACCTCCATTTAGTCATCTCCCTCAAATGAAGTCCCCAGTTGTCAAAATTGTTGCCTTTAATGAAGTTTCTGCCTTCTGAAAAGAAGACTCTTGCAGTGTAAGTGACTGTCAAGGTGCCAAGAAGCTGTAGAAACATCTCTGGAGCTGAATGTCACAGCCAGGAAGAAAAGGACACATGAAAATGAAATTAAGCATATGAAGGAAAACTCATGTATTTTCGTGAGTCTTCTGAGCATGTTTGAATGCATGTACTCAGGTACCTTCTTTTAAAAAAAACAAACAGAAAATAGTAAATTGAGTTTACTATGCACTTATTATTGAAAAAGAAAAAAGCCCTGCAGCTGTCAAGTACTTTCCTGCATTTTGGCAAGTCTGTGCTTGGACAGACTATGTATTTTCCAGGATTTATTACAATTTTTCCACACAATCACCATATAGAAAAATGATTTTCCTGGAGGTGATGACACCTCAGATGCTGTTTTCCTGTGTGTCTTGCACACTTGGTGGCACCGTGTTCCTGCAGGAGTGAAACAGCCCAGACAGATTCAAGGTTCTCACCTCTGTCCTCCTCTGCCTGGAAAGAAAGACTTCAGTGGGTTCTCCTCCATGTAACTTGGGGTGTTAAGTTTAAGGGGACTCTCTTCTCATGGATTCTGTGCTCAGAAGGCTACAAGATGAGTAACAAAGCAGCCACTAGAGTGGAAGCTCACTCGGAGACAAGCTCACAGCTTAGCCTTGCTGACAGCAGTGGTCGTGGCTGGGATGCCCAAGGGCACAGAGATACGGCACTGCCACAGGCCATATATTCACCCCTAAACAAACCAATAATCCATCCTTCTCTCTCTGCAGATAATCTGCCCAGTGAATGGAGGCCCCTCACACAGGGAGAGACAAATAAAGTGGTGTAACCCAACAGTTGAGAGAAAATCCCCTCTTCAAAAGTGCCGTTTCCAGAGTGCTAGACCAGAATATGGGTATTGCACTTTTTCTGCCTCACATGATGGACCATGAAAGTTAAACACCTAATCATTTAGATTTCTATTAGAAACACCAGCAAGAATTGAAATTACAGTAATATAATAGCACTATATTTTAGCCACTGTTACCACTGATGTTTGAAGCTTAAAGCTGTCAGCAACTCTAGTTAAATGAAATTGAAGTGACAAAAAGAAACCACTCCTTCTTTAAAGTTTTAATTTCTGCACACCTCCTTGGCTGCAGCTGCCACGTGCCTAAACAAGCAGAGATGGGGAAGGCACCATCCCAGCCATGCTGAGACCTTGTGCATGGGGCAACTGATGCCCCCTGTGTGAGCAGAGGGTGCTGCAGTACAACCCTGGGAACAAACCTGTGTGTCTTCATGCCATGAAGTGGAGGTGGACACAGCCTGAGTAGGTGAAGGCACTAAATTTCATCCTGAAAGTCACCGTGCATGTAGGACATGTATTGATCTCCGTGCTGTGCTAGGACTTTATGAGTGATTTCTTATGTAAGTGTCAGGTGAGAGACATGAATAGAGACCTAATTAAAGTGTATACAGAGTACACGCAGTAAATCTCTTTGGCAATGTCAGCCTGCCTTGGAGCAGCCCAGGAGAGCAAACAAGATGACATAAATGAAAGATAAAGAAATACTAATAGTCTGCAGTGTTCCCAGAACAACAGCTAGGCTTGTGAAACACTAATGTGAAGCTGCTGAGGATATTGAAGGAGAAAAAGTGCCATTCCTGGGACATGTTCCACAGCCTTAAAACACAAAACAATGGGAATTTTGCTCTTAACTTAAATAACAGCCCTGTATTTCTCCCCTGTGTCGTAGCCATTATTCCATCACTGCTTTAAATTAATGCTCTCTTTCCATCTACGATCCATCCCAATAGGCTTTTATCCCCACAAGAACATTGCAGAGACAAAGAGAGTGCAGAAATACTAGAGAAGTGAAAAAATTATTATTATTTTACTATTAGAGAACCATCAGCATGAGGACGATGAGATATTGGGTTTTTTATGAGAGTGCTGCTCTCCTTTGAAGAGGAGCAGGCCCTGCTCACTGCGAGCTGGGTAAGATACAGGAGCCTCACATTCAGCTTTTGGCTGGGCTGAAGAGCTCACAGCTACAATGAATTAACAGCTTTATGGCAACATTTTCAAAAGCAAAATGATTTTGGATGTGTCTATCAGGATGGATGAAAACAGATGAAAAGTTTTTTTCTGCCTCCAGTCCTGGCTAGTTGGAAATTCTGGTGTGGAAGTTATACACAGCTGCTCTCTGCTTCTGGGAAATACCACGGCCAAGGTTATAAATACTAGTGGAAATAAATACCACAATATATTGGCTTGGGCATAGCACAGCACTAACTTATCTCTACAGCTTTTTGGACTGGAGCTGGCTTGTGTTTCTGCACAAAGGAGCTAAGGTCCAGGTCAAGGTATTAAAAACCTGACTCCCCCAAATGACTACCCAGGGCTGAATTACAGCTGGTTTGGGTTTGGGGGTGTGGGTTGTTGTTTTCCTTAGCTTCTCCTGAAAATGGGGCTCGAGAGTTGTTCCAAATGGTAACACTTCTCTCTTATAAAAGCCTGGTCCAGAATCTGCACTGTATTCCATCTAAACTACCACAGTGGTCCTTGGACAAGGAGAAAGCTATTCCCAGCTTTTTATCTTGGCTGTGTGGCCTGGGACCTATTTAAATTTTACTAATCTGTTCTCTTCATTAACTCTTCATTGGGGTGAGAGCCTTCTCCTTTACCTCTGGGTTTCCTTACATTGTGCCCCTCCTGGATAATGTGAGGGAACAGGGCACACTGAGGAAATCTGCTCATTTGTAAAGACAGTCATTAATGAGAATCAAGATGGCTTTACCACAGGGGTGCCAGCATCACTTGGCTGACAATGTCCCATACAATCCTGGAGAGATTTTAATGGATTGAACAGGTTGATGTTGTCATTTTCAATTTGCTGAACCATCTGACAGTGTTCCCAACAATTAGCACGTACAAAACATGGAAATATGTTATCTTTTACATTAAAAAAAGAAGACGGGAAGCTGCCTGGTCTCTGGAGTTGTATAACAACTTGTTATGCTGAAGTGCTTGCTTTGACTTTAAATAGATTTCAGTAGAGCAGAGTCACCCTAACCTTGGGATAAATTTAGCTGTCGCCTGAGTCAGGAGCGGGGTTTGGGATCATTAAAAGCCGATCAGGAATTAACACGCGCTTCCTGCCGCTGGTGCTGTGGGATGTGGCAGCTCCACTCACACAGCCCAGCGCTGGGCAGTGCTGGCAGACACGAGGGGACAGGAGGATCACCCTAGAGACCTTCATGCACATTCCCCACTGTTTCACCTCCACTGTTGCACAGCAAAGCGTAGAAGGCAGCAAAGTGACCACGCAGAGGGATGGCCCCAAGCTCCAGTCACCTTGTCCCCTGGCACCTGCAGTGTGGCTGAGAGAGAAGAGGAAAACCAGGGCAAATGAACACTCATGAATCAGGAGGTGCTTCAAAGGAGGTCGTCCACCCTCGGTTGTTGGGATGAAAAGGTTGCTTTTGTTTCTGGAGTGGCCATGAGACCATGAAATGCAGCTGTCAGCTAAGGAGAGACTGAAAGGAACACCTGACATCAAAAACCTGAATGCAGCAGACATATATTTTTTAGAGCAATGGCAGTTGCAGTCATTTTAGACCCACCATATCTTGTATTAAAAAGAAATACATCTTCTGGCTCCTGACAGCAGGGCTGTTGCTTGCACTGCCTGTGACTTGAGGTGACCTTCCCTGAGACTGGGGCAGGTTGAGGAGGTAACTGAGCTCTCCAACAGGATGAGGGTTTCACATGAAATTGCTGGTGCAAAATAGGTTCTGCTTAGGAGAGGCAGGTTTTATCCCCAGGTTTTTGCTTCCCCACCCTCAGTGAGCATATTATGTAGCTGTATGTTGGGATGTGCCTGTGATTTTTGGGCACATCCTTGGCTTCCACCCTGCTTATTTTTTTGCCACACCAGCTGAGGAGGAGAAGGGATCTGGGGGGCAACAGAAGACTCATTCAAAGTGCATATGGCTTTTGTGGGAACCACAGGAAAAATCTTCCTTTAAATAAAGCAGCCAGAACAGGCTCAGTGATGTCTTCCCACCTCAGACAAGGGCAGGAGTAAGACCTTCTCCCACAAACCCCTGTCAGCAGGGAAGTGACCCTTATTTTTCACTGTATGGCAACAGATGATGAATAATGGCTCAGGTTTTGCTACCTGTGGTAAGGCAGGTCCTGTAACCCAGGAGGTCAAAGCTATGCTTGGGAGGCTGCATCCATCTCGGAGCTGAGAGCAGCACTTGGAAACCAAGAGCCAAATACCTCATCTCCTGGATATGCAACCAGGAAAAGTGGACAGAAAGGGGAGAGGGGAGTCCCAAAATTGGTACCTGACCTTCATGTGTGGATTCAGCAATGCTCAGGTGGCTGCAGCTTTTCATCCTTCAGAGTTCTGTATTTTTAACCTCTGGGGACTCCTCCAGGACTTTGCATGGCTTGTAGGAAAAGCAACAAGGAGCATTTGAGCCTTTGAGCATCCTATTCATGAAGAAATAAAAGTCTCCTCCTCAACCATCCAAACCCTAAGCCAGAAGTGTAGGAAGATTTTTGTTTCTTTGCAGGTTTTCATGCTGTTTTTCCTAGAGACAGTTTTGAGAAAGACTGTCAGAATATCTTCAACAAAATACTAAAGAAACACACTGGGAACTGTGAAAGCTCAGAACTGAATATAAATATGAACTGACAAGCTGCTTCATTTGGTATCATTAAACTTCACAGTTAGACTTTTTTTGAAAACCAAATTATCCTGAAAAAATATGCCTGTAGTGTTAAACTTGAGATGAAAACTGCTTATTTTTCTGTTTAGTGTAATAACTAGTAGAAAGAAAAGTTTCTGTGGTCTGATGTTTCACAGGGTTTTGATTTTTACATTTATAACAGCTTAATTATGAATAATATTCATGTGCTGCAAACACATGGGGGTTACAAAAGTGAAGAAAACCAGGGTGATTTTGAAATAATTCGATACTCTGAGGTTTAAACCAAAAGTGGAAGGCACAGACTAACGTTGCTGAGCAGCTGAGTTAGAGCAACCCGAGCAGGAGGGAAGAGCTTGCTCCCAGCTCAGCTCCTGCTGATGCATAAATATCCCGACTTTTAGATGAGAAAAGGGGCTTCGCGAGGTTTCCCGGGCAGGGCAATGTCAGAGGGACCCGGGTGACCGCTGGATGTCACTGTTAAGTCACAGAAGCGCCCCGGGCACCCCGAGCTGCCCCGTGCCCGGCGCTCCCTCCCCTCGCCCCGGGCTGGGGGACTCAGAGCAGGGACCGCTCTGGGCTGGGGACAAACAAACGGTGCTTTTGGTGTTTCCCCGTTATTCTTAAGAGCTATGCAAAGTTCAGAGTGCTGAGGCAAAGCTGTTCAAAGGCGAGGTGAAATTTAGGGCAGCAAGAAAACAAAGTGAGATTTGGTTTTATCCTTCTTTTTGAACAAATCTCCGTACCCAGACCAGCACAGCTGAGGACGTGGGTTTGTTTGGATATACAAGGTGTGGGGATTTGTAGGCGACTTGATTCTCCTGCTGTTAATGCTACAGGAATGAAAAACTGCTGTAATTCATTGGCACAAACAAACAGGCTCAATATTAAATCAGAGCAATGAATCCTGCTGTGACCTGGGTGCAGTCCTCAGAATTTTCTTCCAGTACATGGATATGTGGATAAATTTCTTCCTTATCTAAACACATGCTCAATATTAGAATCATAAATTCATAGAGCCATAGAATGATTTGGGTTGGAAGGGACCTTAAAGCTCATCTAGTTCCAATCCCCTGTCATGGGCAGGGACATCTTCCTCTAGATGAGGTTGCTCCAAGCCCTGTCCAACCTGGCCTTGAACACTTCCAGGGATGGGACTTCTCTGAGCAACCTGTGCCAGGGTCTCACCACCCTTGCAGGGAAGAATTTCTTCCTAATATCCAATCCAAACCTACTCTCTTTCAGTTTGAAGCCACTCCTCCTTGTCCTATCACTCCAGGCCCTTGTAAACAGTCCCTCTCCAGCTCTCTTGTAGCTCCCTGCAGGTATTGGAAGATCACAGTTACGTCATCACAAAGCTTCCTATTCTCTAGGCTTAATATCCTTTCCTCACAGGAGAGATGTTCAGTAGATGTTTAGGCAATGTCTTTCAAAAGGATGATAGAAATGCCTTTTTCCAGATGTCTCCTATTTCCTTTATTCACAGCTCTGACAAGTCTGTTTTCTGTCCCAGCTGTGGACAGAGTGCCCTTCTCTGTATTTTTAATGCCAAACCCATGGAAAATGGGCCCATATTATCACAGCCTCACTCAGGACCAGGCCTGGTAGATGGTCATTTTCACTAGACAGTGGCCTATTTTTTCTTAATATGCCATCACAGAAATTTCCTTTGATAGAAGGACTGTTCTTGAATTCAAAATTGGCTGTGACAAACTGAATTTCAAACAGTTCTGCATTTTGTTGCAAAAATTTGTCACCTTTTTTCATATGAACAAGTCAGTGTAGATGTTTGCTTCAGGCCATTCTAACTCCCCACTGGTCCTGTGGGGCCAGTTCCTGTGCCATTCCCACCGATGCCAGCCCAGGGGACCTCCCCTGATGGCAGGTCC
Source organism: Hafferia zeledoni (assembly GCA_035583235.1). NCBI lineage: Eukaryota > Metazoa > Chordata > Aves > Passeriformes > Thamnophilidae > Hafferia > Hafferia zeledoni. The sequence goes on from JAWWEV010000022.1 coordinate 16,723,353, forward strand.
TTCACCACCATATGACCAGGTTCAGCCTCCAACACATCACATCTTGCTTTGAAATTCCCCTGCCCAGAGCCACCTCAATGTGTCATTACCCTGCTCTGGCTGTCCACAGAGGTCAGTCACTGACACCTTGTAATGTTTTCTCTTGCTTAGTACCCCATGAGGATATTCAAAGGTGATTAATTCAGAGTGATAAGTGCTGGGATTTGAGCCACTGGAAGGACAAGGGTTTCCCTTTCCTTTGGGACAGGGGTTTTGTGACAGTTCTGTCATGTACTAGTCAGTCCAGGGGGTAAGGATTTGCTGTTGGCCACGGGTACCATCTCAGAGCAAACAGGCAATAATATAATCCCTCTGGGACCAGACTCGTAGATGGTCAATCTTTTATGATGGACAAAGTTTCTTTTTTTTCTCCTAACACCAGTTTCCTGTGACCTTGGCTGTGTCAAGAAATCCCAGGAACAGAGATGGTACCAAGCACTGATCCTGCCAGAGCAGCTTTGCAAGGGCTGCAGAGTCCCTTGTAGAGCAGCCCATTCCTCCCAAAGCATGAGGTGTTGATAAGATAAACCTTTTCCTGAGACTTACTTATCCCTTTCTTTGAACGGTGAGTCCAAATTCACTTCACTTCTTCCCTTCTTTTCAGGGATCCCAAATCAAAATTCTCACTTTGTCTGTTTGCCTTGATTGGTGTCAGCTGCAATAAAACACTGCTGTGCCTCAACCAAAGTGTTTGAGTCTAACCAGTGTTTCATTCTCCCCAGTGCTGTCAGCTAAAGTAAGGACAAAATAATTCTCCAGAAAGGAGACAACAATCTCAAGCCCTGACACATGTTTTGAGTGCATGTGTAAAAACCCAAAGTATGAGGAAGGCTTAGAGACAGCTCATCTCACTGTCATCTCACCAATTTCTTTTATCACCAAGCTTCCCTCCAACTACCCTGGCTCTGCTCTCTTGGTTTCAGCCTTGTCCTTCTCCTTCTGATCTCTGACATTGCCATGAATAGTTCAGTCCATCATGCTGAGATAAAAAAATAGTAATCTCATGCTATTTGGGCATTGAGGGCAGCACTTACTACTGCAGTGAGAAATGGTTCATTTTAAGTGTAGGGTACAAGTACCCGATCCGAACAGTTTCCAGATTTGTGTGAGAAACTGGGGAATTTCACCCTGTTAAACCACACTGAATGTGAGGTGAACTGGAGAGGGAGCTGATTTAATGGCACTGGCTGGGCTGCCTTGGTAACTGGGACAGGTGGGAAAGCAGGGCAGCTGGCTTGGGAGACACCAGGACAGCCTCGTGAAAGGAGAGGTTTGCTGGTAAAAGAGCAGGAGTACAAGGTAGTTGAGGGTGTCAAAGCCCCCCAGTTGATGCAGAGGAGATGGGGAACAGAAATAGCAGTGTTTGTAAATCACTGAGGCTGCATTGTGATGAGAAAGGATCTCTCTCACTTACAGGAGATATTCAAGGGAAGGGCCAGGTCCACTCACACTGAATTAATAACAGAAGAACAGAAAAGGAGCATTGTGGGAACCAGGCACAGAAGAGAAATTCAGAACAGCCCAGTGGTGGTGAAACATAAGCAAATCAAACTGAGAAAGGATAGAACCACAGGAGTAGGAGTGGCCAGAGGAATCACCCAGTCCAGCGTGCCAGCACTGCAGATGATCACAGAATCACACAATATGCCAATTTGAAAGGGACCCACAACGGTCATCGAGTCCAACTCCTGGCCCTGCACAGGGCCCTCCCCAAGAGTCACACCCTGTGCCTGAGAGTATCATCCAAATGCTCCTTGGGTTCTGGCAGCCTCGGGGCCGTGCCCACTGCCCTGGGGAGCCTGTTCAGTGCCCACCCACCCTCTGGGGAAAGAATCTCTTTCTAATATCCAACCCAAACCTCCCCTGACACAACTTCAGGCCATTCCCTGTATCTTGTCACTGGTCAGCACTGAGCAGAGATCAGTGCCTGCCCCTCCTCTGCCCCTCCTCAGGAAGTTGTAACTGCAATGACGTCTCCCCTCAGTCTCCTCTTCTCCAGCCTGAACAACCCAAGTGACCTCAGCCACTCCTCATGAGTTTGATTCAGAGGAATCTGTGCAATATCTACCCTGTGCCTCCAGCTGTGAGCTCCCTCTCACCATCTAACAGATACAGACTTGCAGTGACAAATGAAAAAACACAACTCTACAGTGCTGCAGGGAGGGCAGGAAGGATCCCTTGCCTGGGGATCATGCAGCATTTTCTTAAGGACTAGCAAGAAAATAAACCAGAACAAAATCCTGCCACCCTGGCCTGGGGAGCAGCTGTACTCTTGACTCCAAATCTAACACTCAGCTTGCTCCTGAGTGCCCAAAGACACACCAGCCAGGGGCCAGCTCACCCATCTGCTCTACTGAGGGTAAACACTAAGAAAGATGGAGATATTCTTCAAGGGAAGATTGTGTAGACTGATATAATTCAAAGCAAAGGAGTAACAGAGCTGATTCTGAGGTGCCAAGATGAAGTGTTAGAAGCATTCAGGATGGGAATAACATAGAGAAAGACAACCTCATAGGAGCAATTTTGATGAAGATTTGCAAATTAGCAGTGAAGAGGAAATCAGGAGCAAGAGTCTGTGCAGACAGAGACTATTCAGAGGTCTTGCTGCTGCTGTAAAGGTCTGGGGAGGGACCTGCTGCCAGGCTGGTTTGTGTGTAATACCCCTGGGGAATGGAGGGGAAAGCTGTGGATCCTTTAAGCACTCAAATGCTTTCAGCCATGTAATGTTTGGATTAGGATCCTCTCGAAGGTGCAGAGAGCAGACTTGCTTGAGTTCAACACCAGCAGAGATGTGCTGGTGCTTATTATAAGGTAAGAAGGAAAGAGGGAGTGTCGTTGTCACTCAGTCAGTTACCCATGGGTAGAAGAAAAGAGGATACTCTGGATGGGGAAATGAAAATTATTATTATTATCTGTACAAAGCCACTCTTCCCCAATTGATACCAAGGGGGTAAACTGCCAGCAGGACGAGAGCAGACCCTGATTTTGCATTAGGAGGTGTCAGGGGGGCAGGTGGGGCAGCCCATGGAAAACACGACACGGCAGGGGTGGGTGTCGAGCATCCATCCCCCAGGGCACGGCGCGGCTCCGCTCCGGCTCTCGGTGCCCTCATTAGTGCCACAGTGACGGGAGGAGCTCCCGGCAGAGCTGCTGCACTGCCCTGATTAGGGGCAGGAGAGATTGATTTGTGATGAATGAATAAAGAGGTGAGATTAAAGCACGGCTAAATGGCAAGGAAGAGGGAAGAGTCTCTAAGTATTTGAAGGGCGTTAGCAGAGAGAAGGGAGAAATTAAGGTGGAACAAGGGTTTTGAGCTGTGAGCAACAGCATGAAATCAAAAGATTTTATGTAGCTAAATAAGGAGCAGCCCAGAACGGCTGGTCCTCACTCGCTCCCGGGAGGATCCTTGTGCTGCACAAACACTGCTTTGAGCCCTCTGGGTGTGACCAGAGCCATGTGAAACAAGAGGCATTTCTGCAGAATTGACAGTGCCCTTCGCACTCACTTCTATTTATTTCTCACCAACCTCCCCGTGTAGACAACAAGTATTACGAGTGTAATTTCTTTTTTTAGGAGTAAGAGTTAAGCCTGCAAAATAATCCCCTCACTGGACATGCAGAAGGAGCTGCAATATTTGGCAGATGTGAAAACAAATTGGATGACAGAGAAAGGGATTTAAGCAGAGATTCTAAGGGAGTTCAGCTCCTGGGGTGGCAGCCCCAGATTTCCCACCCTGGAGCAGACCATCCACCCAAGCAACCCTGTGCCTGCACTTGTGTGGGCACTGCCTACACAACGCCCTGCCAGGCTGGGCAGCTGCCCAGGGGGAGTTTATGGCATTTCCCCTGGCATTTTTCCACCTGGGTGAGGTTTTCTCTTGAGAGGGCAATACACTTGTACAAGAGTCACAGAGAACAATCTCGTTAGGAATACATAGACTTAACTTCAACTCATCCATCTTAATAGGACTTATATTATTTTCCTTGATGGTTCTGATTTTCTATCCCATTAATAATAAAAAAGCTTCTATGCTTATATTTAATGCAATTCAACAATAAGTCTCAAAGGAGGATCAAGATCACTTTGGCTTTTCATCAATTTGATACTGACGCCTCTCCAGTTAAATAACTCAAGTGTGAGAAGAGCAAAAGGGGCCAGAGATTAATCCCAGCACACACAGCTTTGAACCTGAATTTCTCTGGAAGCAACAGGAATCTTCCAATGGATGTCAGTAGACTTTGCATCACCTCCCAAAGGGCTTATCAGGGAAGGTAAAGCCTCTGTTTTCATCCACTATAAATCAGGTGCCACACAGACCTTGGGGGAGTGAGGCAGATCTCAACTACCTGAGCATTGGGCCAGAAGACACCATGTGAAGGGTCTGGGATTATTTTTCTGTTGCAAACTTTTCAAATTGGTGTCTGGAAAGGAGCTTGTTAGTCAGTGTTTGCCGAATGGAATACTTCATGACAGCGCTAATTAAAATAAATGAAACTTGACTTTTCAAGATGATGCTTTTTTATAGCAAAGTACAGTAGTTTGGAAACATCTTTAATTTAATTGCAAAATACTTTCTCTGGTTATTTACTTAAAATTGTCTCCCATTGCTGAGCTTCACTAGGATTTCTCGATGCACACTCTCGATTTCGACATTTTACATTACATTATCAAGTTAATCTCCCCAAATCATTAACCCCCAGCAGGAAGGATTTTTAATTATGTAGATTCACCAAGTGTTTTTCAAGAACTGTTTTATTTCCATGAGTTCAACCCTAATGTACTGTGGGGAGAGGGAGGGCACTGTCCTACACTTGATTTCATGAAACATCATCTTCAAAGAGGCCTCCAAACATGCAGCAGGTTTCAGCAAATACATCTTATCCACAAGAGAAAACAGCTAATGTCGTGGAGAATCCCTTCCTTCCTGGGAAGGAGTACTGATGTGCACTTCAGCAAGCAAGAGGGTAATTTAAACCAATCTGAGCCTGTTTTTTCCCTCTAGCATGAACCAGCTTTACTCCAGTGTGTCTCAGTTCTGATTTACATCTCAGGATGTGGTATCTGAATCAGGCTGAAGCCAACAAAAAAGTGTTCATGAGCTTACAGCATGGGTAGTCCTGCTCTTATGTAGGTTAGAAAACACATCAAAACCAAAAGCAACACTGAATCCCATTTCCTAACATCACAGGGAATCAAAGATTTGGGAAGATGATGGAGAGAGGACATTACATAAGTTTTTAATAATTAACACTATTAATAAATATCCATTTGAGTCCTTACCCAGAGCCTTCCCTGTCCTGTACAGCTCCCGTGGTGGGCACAGCTCAGAGTCTCAGCAGGGACTCAGCAGCTCTCTCTGGGTTGGAGTGATGCGTGGAAAGGCTTCTCTCTGGGGGACACAAACATCAGTATCGAAATGCTGGAAAAACCAGTGAGTCACAACTGGCAGAACACCATAAAATTGTTCTGATTTACTCATCCTAATCCCTATTAAAAGCTGAGCAGCAGTTGAGAGGAAACAATTGATGAAAGTGTGGTGTTCTCTCTATTGATGTCATTGGTGGGGTCAGGAGTGAGGATTCATACCATATACTGAATATACAGGATGATAAATGATGACAATAATCCTACAGGAGGGGAAACATTTGAAGTGCCAGGGCTTGTCCTCAAAAACAGATGACACCAAATTCTTCTGACTTGTGCAGCCAAGCCTCAAACACAAAAGAGAAATGAAGCATTTTGGAAAGCTGAGTGCATTTTAATTTAATCTGGGAGAGATGTCCCAGGGCTGGAAACTCAGAAAAACGAAGACATCAGAGCATGACTGGGGGCAGAGAGGCATTCTCTGGGCTACTGACTTTACATCTTTGAGAGTGCCCAGAATATTGAAGTGGTTCCCTCTGTGGGAGATCACTATGTGGAAGTCCCCAAAATGTAGCAACAGGTGTCTTAGTATTTTTTACAGTGTAATATGTCAAGGAAACTCCTCTGGTTTTCTGGTACCTGCCTCACATATCTCTCCTTTTGCCCTTTCTTCTTGGGAAGTGAGATGAAAAACAACCAGATAGTTCAGAGCTGACTTAACAAGTCTGAAACTTTCTGCAGGCACATGTTGTCAGTATAGTACAATAAAGATCACAAGTTGTGTCTCTGAATGAAGTAAGTCAGTGCAAACCTAACAATTAGATACTTTCCCTCTGAAATAGCTTTCATGCTCTACATTCTGTAGTGTTCCAGATCCATAAAACCCCAAGTTTATAAAAATTTTATAGCAGAACTACAGCTCAATTGCTACAGTTCGTATTTCTACACTGAAGGATTGGGTGCAGCCACCAGTGGGAACCACATAGTGGCTTTTACAGGTGTTTGAAAGCCTCTTCCACAGCTACTTTTATCACAGAAAGTTCAGCTCAAGTTTTATTTTCTTTTTTTCTTGTACCTGAAGCCTGTGAGGTCTCTAATCTGTCAGCTTGTGTGATGTTTCACCCAGTGTTTCACACTGCTGTATCAAAGTTAGTAACAGCATCTCTATCTACTGCTACAGGCATCATTATTTATTTGCCCTGTGCTGCACTCAGGAGTCCCAGGTGCAATCAGAGTTATCCCTGAGCCTGTACCTAATTTAAACGTCAGTCTAATGTCAGCCAAGCCACAGTGCTGCCTGGAGAAAAATGTGCTCTCTGATCACGGGAATGGAGTTAAACCCAGCAGCCCTTCAACACGTTCCTTTCTTGCTTCACATCCTTCTTGCGTTTCAAACTCACCAGGATCTTACCAGAGACAAATTCGACACTGCTGAGCAGAAACTGCTGGCTCTCAGCTCTTCACTTTCCTTCCCTGCCTGTTGCTCTTCCCAGAGCTGTGGGGGCTGCTCAGGCATGGAATGTGGGAATGGAAGAAAAGAGAGAGAAGATCTAAACACAACTCCTTCATTGCAGGACCTGCTCAGTGCAATGGCTGAGGATGTGCTGTTGCTGTTGGGTTGTGGCAGAGATGTGCTGGACCACCCATCAGCTTCCTCCTGGGAGATCTTTGGAGACAGCATATTCTAGCCATGACAATATGCCATTGTATGTCTGTGTGTGGGAAGACAACATCTAATTTAGAGAGCACCAAAAATTGCAATGTGTGTATAAAGTGTGAGGCAACTTTCCCTGATAGTTTGGCCTGATCCTCCTGAGGGCCTTTATGAAGATTGGTGGATGTTTTCAGGAGCTGCTGGATCTGCAAGATTTATGACAGGTCAGCAGGAATGGAGTGGGTTTGAGAGGTCAGGAAAAAGCAGTTGCTTGGTACTTTGTGTATTATTTGACATAAATGATGTAAAGACTGTATATCTAATGGCAAAAAAAAGAGAAACAAACAAAAAACCTTGAACCCATTATCCTTTTGAACTGGCATAAATCAGGAATAGCTTGGAAATCAGCAGCCCAAATCTTCAGCTATTACAAGTCTTCCTGGGGTTTAAATGAAGTTGAAAATGCTCTGCCAGTTTACAGGAGCTGAGGGTACATCCTGATGGAATTACACAACCATGAATATACTGTAAGCCAAAAGAGAATTAGGCCCATTATTTTTAAAAAAGCAAAGCTTGATTAAGGATGTTCAGTATAGGTTTAGAAAAAAGAGCACTGTCACGCCTCACTGACTTCGCTCTTCTGTTGAAACATGACTACCAGGGAGGTATTACAATGCCCTGGGATTTTCTATAAAACCAATCAAAGGAGCGTGGTTTTGGGGAGGGGAGGGGGGAACAGCACTTTTGTCAGTGCTAATTGCAGGCATTAATAGGAACTGTAGCACAGAAAACTGTCTGGTACTCTGAGGAAGTTGGAAGCACAAGTGCACTTCATTTTATGGGTGCAGACGTACAGAGATAATTCCACTTGCAGAATGGAGAGGCAGGATCTGAGTTTGAGAGGAGACGTGCTGTTCACTCCCAATATGATCAGTCAGAGGTTTGAGAACTGCAAAGAGTCAAGGGGGAAGCTCAGAAGGCATTTCTTGAGATTGAAACATAATTAATGCGAATGCCTCCGAGGCTTGGTTCTCACAGTTGTGAAATGCAGAGCAAGAGCTTTATTATTTTTAAATGAATTGGATAAAACTTGAAGACTTAAGTTCTCAGCAGAGTTGCATCAGCAGATATTTAACAGTAAAACACCATGCAAATGGAGCATGTGTTGGGAAAAAAGTTGGGTCTGGCCCCATGAAAAAACCACATTAAGAGCTGTAAAAGAGGCAACCTGCTGGGACTTGGGTCTGGACCTTACAGCAGCACCACTACCCATGCAGGCACTCTGACAGCAGAGTCACTGGGGTGGGCTGGATCAGAAAAATTCAGTGCAGGGTCACTGTTAGCACTTCTGTCTCTGTCAGAGAGGAGGTACCAAACATGTCCTGTACCAGCACTTTACTTCAAAAGACTTTGAGTCATTTTCTTAGTCATATCTGTCATTGGAGAGCTTCACAGATCAACTTCACACCATCCAAAGTACCATTGTGCTATCAGAGATGTTCAAGCAGTTGAAGTTGATTCCTTTTTTTGTTTCTTTGATTTTTTTGTCTTTCTTTTGAGTGAAAGTTCCCACATAAAGTACTGTAAAAGTGAGACCAACATAGGATTTGACCACTGACATTAGCAGGACCTCTATTTGAATTACCCCTTTTTATCAGTATGGTGCAAGCAGATCAAACATCCTTTTAGATGTGGTATTTTACATTACTTACCATATCTCCTCTTATTCTGCTTTCTATCAGATCATCTTTAATATTGGAAGATTCTCCTACAAAGGAGAAGTTTATTAGAGGCCAATGCCTCATTCCACCCTTGCATCCAGCTTTCCCCTTCTTCTGACACAGCTCCTCAGGCTACCACATACCTTGTCTCCCTTTATTATTTTGAGATAGACAAAACACAGTCAGAACATCACAGGTCCCTGTCTCCGGGAAACCAGGCACTGCAGCTGCCAGGGATTTCAGCTAACACCACAGAGCTCCTGAAAAGTCAAGTGTCTTCAGGAGGGGCAGACATCTGCTGCCATCCCCATGTTTTTCCTCTCTGTTCAGGTTAACTGTCTCTGTCCCACTGCACAATTTTCTTGCTAGGGAGAAAACAGGACTTAAAGGTGTTTATACATTTCCAGTCGCTCAAAGGGGAAAAAAAAAGGTGGGAGCTTAATATAGCCTGAGAAACAAAGACAACAGCATGGGTAGGAAAGAAAGCACAGGTGTAATTTCTGGGCACAGTGAGAAGCCTTTTAAAAGCCCCTAAATGGGTAGTGTGTACATGTTTACCACCACTGCAGCTGACATATAGCCACAGGAGCACTGCACTGCAGGGATCAAATGAGAACTTGTGGAGGGCTATTGAACACTGGGAATTTTCACAGTAAGGCAGAACAGAATTATGCAGCACTAGGGGGGTTCTCTAATTTTGGTACACTTGGAAAATAAAGCAGTGCCTTTGTCCAGGACTAATATTTGCTCACCAATGGCCAAATCCATCTGTTGCTTTTCTTAGCTGTGACCTGGGATGTGTAGGCTGGCCTTTGACATTTGGGCTGTTCAAGGAGATACGCAGAAATGCTCATCCAAGACTTGCAAAAGGAGGTTTTTTTAATTCCATTTTGGTTGCTTTGCACACCTAACTTCTCTGAGTTGTCCCAGAGCTTACACTTTGGCATATATTTAAAACTGTAAATAGATTTTCAAGGCTAGCATTGAGCCTCAGGGAGACTCCAGCAGGATAAACAACTGAGCTGGTGGAACACTTGCAACGTTTGCTGTGAGAGCAGAGGAAAACCCTCCTGAGATTCCAGCAGCATTGGCCATGACTGCAAGGCCATCCTGCCTCAGATTTCACTGTGCTTGCTTGCAAAAGGTGTCATAGCATGACTTTGCAGCCAAGCATGGATTTCATGGAGCAAAAGCCCCAGTCACTCATCCAAGTGGTCCATCACATGCATTTTGCAGCAGGCTGGGACTTGTGCCCGACATCTTGTAGGGCTTCATCCTGTAACCACCGAGGCTGCTGCCATTGATTGGAAAGGCCGCAGCAAGAGGCCTCACAAGATGATCCCATTTTTATGGCTGAAATTACACTATCTACAGCCATTAAGTACCTTTTTCTCCTCATTAAATTTTGATCGTTTCCTCTGATAAAATACGGCTTTGGAAGATTGCTGTTCCAGGTTCCAGCTTTTGCCTTGCTCCTGAGGCGAAGGTTTTAAAGGTGCAATCCTGCAAATTACTCCCTGAGTAAGGATTTTTATGCAAATCGTCCTGTTAACTTTACACAAGAAAGAGTTTGCTGGATCATGCCATTATCTCTAGGCTTACAATGGAAACACAACTGACCTTTAGCTGTAATGAGCACCAGTAAAAAAAAAAATTAAAAAAAAAAAAAAAAAAGTGACAAAATTGCCTGGATCTTTGCAAGCTGATACAAGCTGTGCAGTGTGTTCCCAGGGACAGATCTCCGAACAGGCTGAAGGAGTTCAGTCATTTCACGGTGTTAGATAACAGCTAATTGACAGCAGATATAATGCATGTTGATAACCAAATGTAATTCAGCAGCTAAGAATGAAAGAGCCCAAATATCTGTTAAACCAAGCTGGATGGGAGTTATTATAGGAATGTTCCCAAGGCTTTTGCAGCTGCAGCAAAAAAAAATCCCAAAGTGTGATATAATACAAAAGAAAGAGGAATCAAAGCAGATGGTGCAGTTGGTGTGGAAGGTGCCAGTGTGATGGCACCTAAAGTGTGGCATGTTGAGTGCTGTGGTGGGTGTGCAATGTCAATATGGAGCAGGGATGAGAAATGCAGCTGAGCACAGGTGTTGTGACACTGGGGTTTATGAGATTATGGGCAGGAAGAACTCCTTGGACGAACATGTGTATATGAAAACAGGCCAGAAAGAGCTCTGGTATGGTATCAAATGAAGTTCAGCTGCCCAGAGTTGAAGGGCATCAAGCCAAATGTCCTTGAGCAGATGGCAGGTTAGCAACACCTAAAAGGTGCAATCTGCAGGTGGGCTATCAGACCAGTGGGGCTTAGCCCAGACCTTGGCATCGTCTACCTCATAGTGCTTTCCCTCCCCTTTTAGCCCAAGCAGGCTGTGAGAAAGGCCCAGCATCTCCCAATCCACAGCACTGAAGGAGCCTGACATCAGCTGCCACGGCTCAATCTCCCCTCCAATAACCAGGCATTAACATTATTAATGCAAACACTGGCCATCACTCTGCAGCTCTAAGAAAAACAGATCAGCAGCATCATGGCCACTCCACATGTCCTTTCACTTGATTTCACTCCATTTCTCCTCTTGCTTGTGCCTGCCCATAACTCTGCTCCATCACTCACCCAGGGCCTCTTCTTCATTTCTCTTGCACTGCTCTAGTTCTGCCTTCCCTCATCTCCTCCTTGTCCTTTGCCACCCCATTATACAAGTGGCTTTTTTTCTTCATTTCCTTGCTTTTACCTTTTCTCTCTGTCTTCTTTCTTTCCTTCCACTCTCTGATGGTATTTTTGATGCCTTCCCCTTGCCTCTCTTTTTATTGCCCAGCTGCATTGTCTATTATATTACCTGCCATTATCTCCAAATATATTTTGATATATTTCCCCCCTTTTTCCAGTCCAGCTTTTTGTTCCCTTAAAGGCACCCAAAAGCTCTAAAGGTTAGAGAGGGAAACTGAAAAGCATTCCAGTAGTTTTCCATCAGCCTGTGTATAAAGCACTTCTTTTTCCACTTGATGAGAAAGCAGTAATCAGGTTGCCCCTGCATCAAGCTCTTTTACACAAAGAGGTTGCTGGGAAAAGAGCCCAAATAGATTTCTAACTGGCCTCCTCCTTATCTCTGCCTCAAAGCCTGGTGAACCTGCAGCCTTTTTACTCGCTGTGGCTGCTGCTGCCACGCAGAGCGGGCACAAGGTTGAGGGGCATGAGCAGCATCCTGGCTTGTTGGTGCAGGTGGCAGCTGATCTTGACAGGGCTTGGGGACTGGGCCCTGCAATTCATTTCCCACCTGGAAAATTTAAAGCCTTGGTGGCATAGCAGGGAAAGGAGATTTCTCACTTCACAACACCTGGAATAGCAGCAAAATGGAAGGCAAAGGAAGGAACGCTGCAGTGCTACAGTTATCTTCAGACTGAACATCACCCAGTCTCTCAGGTACCCACCCTCCTACCTGTAACCATGGGGGTCAAAAAATGCCAATATTGTGCAGAGAAGGGTTCCACTTTAAGATGGAAGGACTGTAATGCAGTTTTCAGTCTGTTAACTACAATGTGCTCCCTCCTCAGTGTTGCCTCCATCAGAAGAAATCAGAGCACCCTCCAAGAGTCACAGGCTGCTCTCAGCTCCCTTATCCTTCTGCACCAGCAGCCATGAGCCCAGCTGGGCCAGGCTGCTCCAGCAGAGCCCTTCTCTGCACCACAGAGCTCCTCATCTGGGGGCACTGGGGCTGTCAGAGCCCACCAGATTTGCCACAGACCACCTTACCCCACAGGTGAGGGGCCAGGACCAGAGGCTGCCCTTGTACAGATCTTTCTAGTCCTCATAACCAAGGGGCAGAGCGCCAGGGCTCGCCAGCCACGTGTCCCTGGATCCACCCCATACAGAGAGGAGGTGTGGGGGCTGCAGTGGCTCCACAGAGCTGGGCACTGCATCAGTGGCCTGAGCATTTCTGCAAGTTCAGGAGAAGATGAAACAAAACACAATCCTGAAATTATGCTTAATAAAGCAAAGGGAAAATGAGAACACGCAGCCAGGAGGTGAAAGGCCCATTATGACAAATTTGGTCTCCTGTTTTTCTTTAAAATATAATTTCAGTCAAATGGATCTTATTTGCACAGTTGCAATTGTCATTCCATCCCTTTTCTGCAGCCACACAATACTTTTATCTCTGATGAGGAAATTCTGTAACTGCCTTTGTCTCATTCTCTACCTTTGCTACAGTTCTCTGCTTTCTTCCCTAGCACCAAGAAAAATAAAATATATGAATATGAGTCCCTCATCTAAGGCACACTACAGAGGTCTAATGTTGACAATGTGCTCTGTCACTTTGGCTCTGGAAAAGGCTTACAAAAGCTTTATTAACAGGCTCATTAGCACAGCCTGATTTACTTCTGCAGACTTTACTCTTTTACTAGTTTCCAGGAGCATCAGCATCAGTTGCAGGGCTAATGAATTCACTCAGATTTGCATGCTAATGAAACTCCCATGACTCTCTGTGCTCTCGACTTCAAATCGATCTTTGCTGTTGCTTGAGGAATATTAATAGAAATAAAAGTAAAGGGGAGCACGAGGCATTTTGGTTGGACTTGCTGTAATCCAAGGCTGCTGTGCAATTCATATTTCATACATTACACTGTTTCAGATCTTATTTCTTTCATGCCTTATTGACTCTGGCTGTACAGGAGACAGCACCTTTAGGAAATTCCTAGTATAGCAGCTGGCCAGGGACTCAAGGGACTACTTACCTAAAATCAGAGTTGAGCTCTCAATAAATAGGTCAGTCCCCTAGAAGTGCTGCCATGCACCAGTGCAGTTCCAGGTATTCCTCCCCAAACATATGAAATTAATTTCCCTTTGATAGAAACAGAAAACCATCTGACTTCAGTTGCTTTCGCTGTCTGGCTGTGCAGTGCATCACACAAAAATGGGGGGATGGAGCTCCCCTTAACCAGACCTTAACTCAGCTGAGTGAGGGACCCAATTCGGGGGGGGGCTCTGTGGCTCCAGAGGGGCAGGGACAGGACAACACACTTCCCTGCTCGAAGCAATGAGAGTGCCAAGTTTATCCCTCATCTTCTGCAAACCTTTTGGAGCCATCTTCCGTGAGCTATCAATGCATTGTGTTGCAGCTACCAATATAGAAAGTTATATATTTGTATCATCCTGGAGCATAAGGATTGCCATTTCATGGGCTGAGAATTCAGTTTGTGCCTGAATGCCTTTTGAAAGGGAACTGCTTTGTTTTGGGCTGTTGCAAGGAAAGCAAAAGGGATTTGGAAGTGCAAGGAGGGATTCGGAGCCCCAAATCCTCTGCTCTGGTAGGTCTGTAGGAAACCTTCCCCACAGGATCTCCCTGACAGACCCATCCAAAACAAACAGCTCAGCGATGCGTCTCTGTTAATTGGAGATGTTACTCTCTCACTCCTGCTTCAATTTTAGCAATGATGAATGCTGGTAGTTGACTGAAGCCCTAGAAAGAAATCCCATTGTGCAATCATGTTTTTACAAGAATATTTTTGGCTTCTGAAAGTGCACTTAACACATCCAAATTAATGGAGAAGAGGATTCTTCACTGAGCAGCCTCCCGTGCCTGTTCTTCTTAATTTGATACAATAGCAGAGCGTACATTGAGATTAAAATGCTCTTTTGGATGCTCAATGGCAAGGAATTATTTAGCAAAAACCAGGGCACCATTTTCGTGATATCTCTTGTGAGTGAGGAAAATCAAACAGCTCCATTTTGCTTGCTGCAAAAATAACACAATTCCTCCATGCCCCTTTTTTTTAGTTTTTCCTTTCT
>JAWWEV010000022.1:16737933-16779191 GCA_035583235.1 Hafferia zeledoni
CCCCCCCCCCCCCCCCCCCCCCCCCCCCCGAAGTAAAGAAATTAAATAACATGAAAAGCAAGCTGTGGACTAATTATCCTTTTCTAAATGACCTCATATAGTAAAATAGCCTATTGAATGCATAATGAGCATCATTATCACCAAAGGCTTGCAAGTGGAGGAAAGCAGAGCGGTCATCCCATCATTATCAGTGCTTATTTCGGGAGCAACGCAGAGTGCCAAGGTGAAGCGGATGCTTGGTGCCCTGGCCACCAAAAATACAAGCCAAGCTGACAGCCTCAAACTTCTCTTTACATTCAGAAGCACCTCACCCTGCCTCCAGCTGCAATCCCTCGCTGTCCTCTGCGAGCTTTGAGGGCCTCTGATCCTGGTTGCAGCCTGGACACGTGGGTTTGGGATTGGCAGCTCTTCCACCAGCTTCCCAGCTGGAAACAAAGGGCTGGGCTCTGTCTTCTGCTCTGGAAGGTTTGAAGGGGTAATGTGGGTCAAGGCACTCACCAGGGTGGAAGGATTGACATCCATGACCCGGTGAACATTTTTTCATATTTATAGCAGCATTCCCTGCAAAGTGGAATGATTTCCTGGGAGAGGCTCAGCCTGGAGCCCCTTTCTCCTCCCAAGCTCTAAACTGGGCAGCTCCCATCCCACAGGCTGTCAGTGAGTTCCTCACCTTTCAGCAAGACCCCCCTTTTGCCCAACACACACTGCTGTCCCTGATCTTGCTGCAGACCTGGAGGGGCCATAGGCAAAATTCCTGTTTCCGCCTCCTTTCTCATCTTTCCATCCAAATGGAAACAAAAGCCAAGTACAAAGCACATGGATTACACTTTCATAAAGATTAAAATCCTCAGAGAGATTAAAATGCTCCTCCTAAGTTAGGAATGTTCCTAAATGGTGTGCACTGGATAGTTTCCCTGCTTTCAAGTGCTTCCAAGTCCGGATGGCACTGGTACTGCTGAGGTGCATGGCCACTCCTCATGTTCTTCCTTCCAGTCTCACCCTTGATTTAGCAAATCTGTTTTATGCTCTAAGCCTAAGAGGTCATTTGTAACAGTCGGGAATGAAAACATCCAATCAATCCCTAATTGTGACAAATTATATTAGTCTGTAGTTGTGCAACTTGCATGGCTGCAACTTCATTGAGGCTGTGCTTAGGTCATGGAAACCAGGAGAGGCTAAAGAGGTCCCTTCCATGCACAGGGAGGTGTGTGTAGGAGGTCTGAGCTTCCCCATTCCATCCCTGCTCCATCCTGCTCCACTTTCCATGAGCATACTTTCATTCCAAAGCATTTCTGTACTGTCATCTGGACACTGCTCAAGGTATTTGAAAAATTGAGCAGGTTTGTCCCACTCCACAGAACTAACTGTTTATTGCTGGTGAAAGCCCTGAGGAGAAAGAACATCTGGCCTGTGACCCAGCAAAACGTTAAAAGGAGATGCAAGAAAGAGGAACGTGGTGGGATTGTCTATCACTACCCTGCTATTCCCCATTCCTATGAGGAAGGTTCACTGGAGCTTCAGATGGTTTTCTCTAGCCCAAGATATGACAGTGAGGCAGAATTAAAAAAAAATTTTAAAAATTCCTAAAATTAATTTTCCTACATGACATATTTTAAAGGGCACTGTCAATTGGCTTTATAATTACATTTCTAAATCACTGGAAGATTACACTGAAAGGTGAACTTTACAAAACCTGAATTTTTTTATTTTTTTTTTAATTAAAACCTTTTTTGGGATTTAAATGCAATCCTCTGGTGCTGTAAGTCCATGTAACAGCAACAGCAAGGAAATGAATAGGATATGCTACCCTTGTTCCTCCTCATTTGTACCTCTCATTTCCCACTGAGGC
The DNA here is from genome assembly GCA_035583235.1 of Hafferia zeledoni. Classification (NCBI taxonomy): domain Eukaryota; kingdom Metazoa; phylum Chordata; class Aves; order Passeriformes; family Thamnophilidae; genus Hafferia; species Hafferia zeledoni. Next base: position 16,739,783 of record JAWWEV010000022.1, read on the forward strand.
TCCTAAACCTCGTGGGATTCAGCAGCTCCTTCTCTAATGATGAGCAGCAAGGTTAAGCACAAGTCTCCCCAAAATTTTGACACTGCCCTCATTCCTCAGGATCGTGAGAAAAGGCTTGAAGTGTTAATATTTGAGGCAAGAGGTTTATTTTGCTATCCAGCTTCTGAGCCTTCCAGATATCCCCATTTCATGCCTCCAGGCTTTTCTCTTCAATGAGGAAAGCTCAAGGTATCTTAACTGAGAGCTGAGCTTCTCACCTTATCAAATTGCTCCAGGTCTGAGAGAGAAACCAGGCGTCAAGAGAATCAGCACAGAGATCTCCTGCTCTGCCTTTGGGGAAAAATTTGTTCTGGAAGCACTGAAATGAGCCAAAAGGATGAGATCCTGCATGGGTGGGCACTGTCCCAGCCGAAATTCTCCCTTGTTTCCCACACTCTGTGAAACTAAAGCAAACCTTGGCTAAATTTGTGCTGTAGCTGCTCAGGGGACCCTCAGGAAAGGTGTGTGGGATAAACAGGGATGTGATTTAAAAGAGCTCTGGCTAAACCACATTAAATTTTAACATCCCTGCTCTACGTTGCCATCAGGCTGTTTTCACCTGAGCTCCCTTTGCTGAGAGGTGAAATCCAGTTTAGCTAGTCAGCTTTCCCATCTGAGCTAACTCACTGCCTAGTCTTAACAAGGCACAAAAATAAAAGCACAAAGCGGCTCGACGTTGTAGTTGTTGTAGGAAATGATGGAGCTCCCAGTGCTCATCCACTAGAGGAATCTATATTAGGTTTTCCGAAGTCTTACAAGCACAATAAGCTAATGCTTTCTCTCAGTGCAGGTAAGATTTATTTCTCTCTTTTTCTAATATATATGGACCCAAATTCTCTGCTTGTATAATCCATTGGCTTACATGGATTTACAGCTGATATTGGCATTTGATCTATGACTGGGCTTGGTCTTTTGGCTGTAGCTTGAGCGAAGGAATAAAGTTCAGAGGACAAATTAACAGAGAAAAAACTAGTTTTTCATGTATCAAAGACAACAAAATTGCAGTCTGCTATCAAATAATCATCTAAATAAATAACCTTGAGAAAACCAATTACTTACATGGGATGAAGCTATTGGCAGAGGTGTGAGTATGCTCCCTCTGCACCAGACCGAAAAGCCAATATTTATGTATAAAATGGATATCTGGTTACTGAAACCGTATTGCAATCCACCCATTGTAATTAAAAAAAATAACAATCACAATTCAAGATAATCCTTCAGGTAATCAAAAGCTGGATCAGTAGCAGGTGTTAGTGCTGAGCCGTGCCCTTGCTGGCTGGCCCCCAACACAGGCAGTAAGACAAAGCTCTGGCTGCCAAAGATGGGAGGTGACAGGGTAGTTTAACCTAAAGGGGCATGAGCCAATAACCTGGAGAATTTGGGGAATGTAAGAAAAAGCAACCCTCCACCTACAGCACAGCACCTCACATAAACTACTCAAGTATATCTGTGTCTAAAGCACATTTAAATGGGTTACACTGGAAATTCAGGCATTAGGGCTCTGAAAAGACAAAGAGCATCAGATGATCTTGCTTCTAATATGAGCACATTGGTGATTTTAACAGCATTTGGTCTATTGAAACAAGATAAGGCCTGGAATAATAAGCAGCAGTTCAAAGATTTATCTAAATATGTTTGGCAGTTCCTCCGCCCTTTGCCTCGCAGAACGTACACACCACAATTGAGACTATACCCTGTAAATTACCACCCTCCGTGGGGTTCTCACGTTAAATTATTCCAAATAAGCAAGGCCAAATGCTCTCAACTTAGCCAGAGATAATCAACTAATGTAAAGCAATTTCCAACAGTTATATTTTTCTGCTTCAGGCTCTTAAAAAGACAAACAAAGCCAGAGAGAAAATTGGCATAGAAAGGAATAAGAACTGTCATTTTTGTTTGTTGGTGCTGGACCAGGTATTGTGTGTGTTCCTCATGATGAAGGTTAGCAGTGTTGGACACCCAGCCCAAGCCATCTCTGTGGTTCAGCAGCCCCATGATGGGGCTCAAAGCCCCCCTGTACATGACATTGCTATGGAGACTGTGGGGATGGGATCTCTCTCATTAGCTGGGCGATCCATCTCCCAGGATAAAGCTGCAGGAATTAGTTTCACTTCCAGGGCTTTTTAATTACGCTCAAGTACAAGTGCACCAGTCAGACGAAGAAGTTGCATTACCTCCCAAAATTTCAGATCATGGCACTCCCTCCTTAAGACATTGTGTTTGCTGTGTGCATCAGCTTGCAATTTACAGTTGCCATTTCTTGTAGCACAGCACAACAAAATTCACTGCATGTTCAGCAAGTTGGTGCAATAGGGACAAAATTTCATAATTTACATAATCAAGTTCTGAGCTGAAAGTTCTGGTTTTAGATGTATCCCTGAAATAGAATGGGTTTGGCTTTTTCCTTGTGTTTTGGAAGATATACTCCATCATTTTGTAAAAAATTATATAATTCTGCCTTGCTGTTTCCAGTATATCCCATTATCAGTCAAACTAATAGGCCTGGAGAATGAAACCCCCAAAAGAAATCCTCCACATTAGTGAAATAAATACAGTTAATGATGATAATTAAGTCACTGGGGATAATTGAGAGATTATCCAATTACTATCTATAATTCGTTGGCTTGCAAATAAGATAGGAGTGCGTAGAGCTAATCTGTTCTAATAGTAATAATTAAAAAAGTAGGGGGAAAAAAAAACACAAAAAGCCCCCAACTCAGGAATTATTAGATTTCTTCAGAACTGGAGCTATTCAGTCAATTTAATTGCCTAATTGAAGGGATTTTCTAGCCCACACCAGTTTTTAGGCAGGTGTTGCAACACTGGCTCTTGAGGAGAGGGAGATATTCTGGGCCAGGGCTGCATTCCCTGCTGCAGGTCCTGGAGAAGCCCTGCTGTCTCCTGGACCCAGGCTAAGATGTCCTCCTAGCAAAGGTCTTACAGTAACTACAGGTGAACTACTTAAAAATAAGAACAGATGGGCTCAAACTAGAATCATGCCCTGAGTTCTCATTATAAATTTAGGACAGAAACGTTATGCCAGCAGGCTCTGCTGTGCAAAAAGACCCCTAAATCCCCCATGAGCTGCAGTGCCACTCTGTTGTGGTTGATTTTGCAGCCATCCATGGCCATGCAGTCATGTTGTCACGGTGCTAAGGAGAGGTGGTTGACCTCCCATGACCAGGTCAGGTGCTGAGGGAAGGTTTTGGTCCCAAATATTTCTGTCTCAGACAGTCTATGTCACGGTGGCTGGAGTTTCTAATTTAGCAAGTGGATTAGAGACAAGAGCCAAACCCCAGGAAAACACAGTGATGCTTTGGGTAAGTTTATACATTCAGGGATAGGCACCATGTTTTGGGGAGGTAGCTGCATTTTTATTCTCACTTTTAAGTATTTGTAGGGCCCTGCTTGGCACAGGTAATTTAAAGAGATCTAAATATGGCCCCCTGCAAGGAAATTAAGGATGTGTTTAATTTTAACATGTGCATAGTTCTTTTGAAGCTCATCCATGGAAATCAGTGGCAAGGTTGCTGGTGGTTTGATTGGCTTCAGATCAGAGCCAGTAATTCTGATTGTAGAGATCGAATGCTTGAAATTAATGATACAACTATTGCTCCACTGGATTAGGGAATCAATTAATGGAAGTGGGGTTCTTGTTAGAAGATTTCTATTAACTTCCATGTAGATTTTTTTCCTAAACACAAACTGCATATGCATTGGGTAATTTGGGAAAAAAATAAGATGGTTGAAATACCCAGAATTTTCTAATGAAGCTATTGAAAGGAATATGTGATTCTGCACTGGAAGTTAAATCCTTGCATTGAAAGACCTCATGCCAAGTCCTTGTATCAAATAGGAAAGTACCAGAAAGCCTTTCCAAGCTTATTTAAGCCCAAAGCTCCTCAGTCTGGGACTGACAGAGCTGGAAGGTGATCGTCTTCAGAAGCAAATCAAAAGGATCAGAAATGATGCAGGAAAACACAGCCTTTTCTCCACACATCTTTTCTCATCTTTGAGTGACTGCTGGAGGGGAAAGTATCCTTTGGTGGTTCAATTCCTCCTTATCACAGGCAGCACTAACTACAAGAGCATCCCTGCTCCCACCTCCAGTCAGTCCTACCAGCTCAGTAAAACCCTATTTCATGCTCAAAGCTCCCTATGGACTCAGAAAACATCCCAAAAATCAGGTTCTGGCTGAGGCCCAGAAGCTGCTGTAGGAAGGAGTGGCTCCTCTGGAAGGTCTCAGCCTGCTCAGGTAGCAGAGGCTTTGATGGGCTGCACTTTATAGAAGGATGTTGTTATTCCGTGGCCACAAATTAAGCCCTGGTAAACCAGCTCAGCTCTGGAGAAATTCCCCTCCCCACTGCCCTGTTCCCAAGTGCTCCCTGAGTCCCCATCCCCTGAGCCCTGGGGACGGGAGCTGCCTTTGGCCAACACAGGGCTGGCCTGTATGTGCACAGACAGTTGTATCCTCAGAGCAGCATATTAAGCCACAAAATGTTTCTGTAAATATTGTTTCACACTTGGGTGAACAGAGCATGCTTTTATCTGAGGGAGAGCACAGGGTGTAAATTACATTTTAATTGAGAAATTGAAAATACCAGGTTTTGTGGGTTTTTTTAATTTTATTTTTCTTTTCCTGATTGTTAGTGGGGATAGCTCTGAGTGAAGTTTCCCACAATGAGCCCATTCTCAATTCTAACGACTTTCTTGCATTCCTTCTGGCTTTGCTTGCCTGGATTCTCCTCATTCTTAATAAAGATGTCTCCAGGCCTGTGAGCATCCCCAAGTCTTGCTCACTCACAGCTTGGCAATCTGCCCCTGCAAGGTTTGGTGCTGAGAGTGGGTGGTCTGGCACCGCCTTTGGCCTGTTTCCCTTCCCTCCTCACTGTCAGGAAGGTACAAGTGATGCTGACAGTCTGCTGAGACCCAGTCTTGTTGCTCTGGGTTGGAAATCAGAGAAAAAGCTCAGCTGAGAGCATGAAGTGCTTTCTGCTGTGCAGCCTGTGAGTGTGATTTCCTCCTCCCAGAGTTGCTGGCAGCATGGCACCCATTGAGGGGCTCCCAGGGACATCTCTCAGGTTTGACACCCAGCTGCTGCCACCCATTTGGGCCATGGTGTGGTGCAGATGTTCTTCCTCCCTCACACTAAAATACCATTCCCAAAAAGTTGCAGTTGTAGCTGGGAGCATAAAGAACATGGAATCATGGAGTCATTTAAGTTGGAAAAGACCATCAAGTCCACAGCACCGCCAAGCCCACAACTAAGCCATGTCTCTGACTGCCACATCTACAATGCCTTTTAAATGCCTCCAGGGGTGTTGACTCTACCACTCCCCTGGGCAGCCTGTGCCAAGGCTTGACCACCCTTTCTTTAAGAAATTTTTCCTAGTATCCAATTTAAACCTCCTCTGGTGCAACTTGAGGCCCTTTATTCTCATTCTATCACGTGTTAATTCAAAGATGCCAACCCTCACCTCACTACAACCTCCTTTTGTGGAGTTGTAGACAGCCATAAGGTCTTTCCTGAGTCTCCTTTTCTCCAGGCTAAGCGTCCCAGCTCCCTCAGCTGCTCCTCACAGGACTTGTGTTCCAGATCCTTTGCTGGCTTCACTGCCCTTCTCTGCCCATTTTAAGACTTTGTACACCTTTGGAGATCGTTGCATTATCCTCATTTCTTTCATGTCACTGCTATGCCTCAAAGGACCCCCACTCATCTAAGATTCAACAGGACTGTGAAATCCTGTAGGATCTCTCTTCTTCCTGCTGATGGAAACAGCCAAGTGGTAGTAGCTCAAGCAGAAAGTGTTCTGGTTTCTGGAGTTTCAGGCATCCCCACTTGCTGAGAAGCTTCTCTTTAGGAAGGGGAGTGGGACACGACCTCGTTCCTCAGGGCAGTTGATGAACCATCAAGCGCAGAAGTTGGACATGGCCGGGCAGGAGGTGAGGGCAGGAAAGGGAGCAGAGGACAGAGCCAGCTGTACTAAATCACTGCTTCTGGTGAGCAGCTTTTGCTGGCAGGGCTCCGAGAGAGCCCAGGCTGGAGGCAGAGAGCTGCATCCCCCCGCAGGGAGATGGAATGGGAGCATGAAGCACTTCCAGCTGGGAGCTCAAAACCGCAATTGCAAATTGCACCCTCGGTGCTCCGGGGGGTGAGTCAAGCCCATTAGCCAGCTAATCCTCACAACAGGCTTTCGTGAGGCTACTATTTTGTTCTGGGGAAATGTATGATCTACTGATTACACAGCATCCCAACATGCCAAATATATGCTTGAAACCAGTAAACAATAAATATTTAATTAGCCGGTCATTTTGACAATAACAACAGGCAACAATTAAACTGGCTTTTGATTTCCCATTCATTTAGTTGTCAGTCTTGTATAGTCACAGTTAAATGCCAACTGCTGCCTTGACCACAGCCTTTAATAAGACTTTGAAGAGAATATTTAGGTTTGATCTGAGCTTTTGATCTGTGACTGATTTCTCCTGCCTTTGCACTCATCATAGGCATGACTCAAATACCATTAATATAATGTGGGTTGAATTTGAAACTTAGAAGCTTATTCTCTTTAGCCTAACAGTGCCAACCAAGACTACAGAGACAAGTCACACCTGGAAACACAATTATGGTTCAACCTGAAACTGCTCATCCCCTCCACTCCCATCAGGACTTTGCTCACCTCACTGGTCCATGTACGCTCAAGTTTTCCACATTGAGACCTCCATACATCGTCATCTCTCTGTGTATTCTTCTTTACTCTTCCACTCCTGTTTGCCTGCAGACCTTCTGCTCAATCCCAAAGGTGTTTGCCAATGGGGTTTCAAATTTCTAAATGGAAAAGTGAAGAAGAAAACTATTTTCCAGCACCAAATTAAATTTTCATGCCACCTATGTTTGCATCTATAGGGTCTATATCCCAATTCACCTCCTCAATCTTTGTGTGACTCACCACATTTTTCAGGTGGGCTGCTGCTTTGGCAGCTTTACTGAAGAAACCTTGGTCTGGAAACCCAACTATCCTTACATATCAAACATATCCCATTCCATGTTAAACACCTGGCTCCAGAGAAGATGCTTAGCAGTGTGGAAGGAGGTTTAGGTGGGACCTTCTCCCACTGCAGATGATGCATCTACCTGTAGAAGCTAAGCCAGGCTTCTTTTAGAGCTGCCAACCAGGATGTGCAGTTATGATCAGGAAAAGAATGGGGATTTCAGCTGGTGGAATTCAGAGCACCAGACTGTCAGTGAGGAGCCTTGGTTGTAATCACAGTTCTGCTGCTGAATGGCTGACTGCAGACAAGTCATTTTGCATCTTTCCCTTTCCATCCTTTCTGTGTTGTCTAAATGAATGCGAGATCTCTACAGCACATGAATGTTACCCTGATGTACCCGAAGGGCATTTAACACTGAGCACATGACACTGTTAGAGACATGGAAGCACTATTTTAAAGGATGGAATACGTACTAGACTTAAAAATATTGCCCCTTTTTACATATTTCCCCTTCACTACCACAATGCAACATCCTGCCCAAAGTCTTCATCTAATGGCAAACTTTTGACTCAATTGTTTTACCAGGTCTTGTTAGATTTTGGTGAACATCAAATTTGGTTCCAATTTAATTTTGCCTTTGATGAGAAATGAAAACAAAGCTCTAATTCCCCCCATAAAATACAGGTAGCATCCTGCAAAATAAATGGATTTAATTGTAAAAGCCAGCTTTGAATCAAGCCTGCTGTGTTTAGACCTACTAATCAGAGAGCATTTACAGAGTCACGAGGACCTGATAAAACGTGTACACAGTTTTAAATATCCCATTGTAATGCATTGTAAACCTTAATTTAAAACAAGACAGCTTAAAAGCTTTATGGATTTGACTGATGATACACACTCTATACTGATGGCTGAACCCAGCATTCTGTTATTTCTGTTTTCTCTTGCTAACAACAAAGTTCAGAATGATAATACATTTGAAAAAAAAAAGCTTTATTATTACACTGCTGCAAAAGTGACTTTAAATAATGATAATAGGCCTGAACCGTAACTTCATGTAGAACCAGTTCTGGGGAAGATGAATTTCCATACAGCAGGCACAGAGGCTGCTGGAATAATGCACCAGCTCCCCCCAAATATTAGCATGTAAACATCCAACAAAGCAAGAGATGAAAGCATTTTGGATGTTGAAAGGAACAAACCCTCCTTCTCCAGCAATGCTGCAGGGCTGGAGGGCAGGTCAGAGGTCGGTGACTCTCCAGCCAGGCTGGCAGAGGTCACATCCCAAGAGACTCAGTGGTCCGTAGCTCACCTCTGAAAACCCTGCCAGAAACACTGAGCCTTCTCCCCATGAAGAATTCCATTTCTGTAGGAGGAATGGCAAAGCCAGAAGTCTGTTTTAATATTGCAGAATTAGTGCTTCATTTTCCTCTGCTAAACCTGGGATATAACAGAGCCAACACCCGGCAGAGCAGGGCAGAGCAGCAGCTTATCCACATGAACCGCTGTATTCCTGTCCATGGGAAGGAATCTGGGTCTAAAAAAGCACCTTCAGAGCATTTGTTCCTTCCCCTCTCAGGTTCATGCTCGTGGTGTCAGATGAATGTGATTTGGTTGAACTTGGAGCTGGCACTTGAGCAGCCTGAGCACCTCGATGGCAGTGCCTGTGCAGGGCTGGAAAGCCCCAGTTTTCCATGAGCTGTGCTAATTCCTGCATAATTGAGGGCACCTGAACTGCTTTGAGGTCATCTGAAGAAGGGTTTTTGAAACCAGGAAATCATTAATTTGTAGCAATAAACTCTGTCCAACTCTCACAAACACATGAAATGTGCACAAAGAAGAGCAGGGAACTCCCAACTTCCAAAGGCAGGAGCTCTCCCAGCTCATGGGTCTGACCCCAGCAGTGGGGAAGACCATGGGATGTGCTTTAGCAAGGTAATCATAGTCACCTTCCCACAGCTGAGCAAAACACAGGGACAGCTAATCACATGCAATTAGAAATAATTATATCAGGAGCAAAAATTCACCCTGAGAAATAACCAGGTTAAACAAAAGGCTGCAATGGAGAAGTGACAGCAAAAAGCATCTTTACATTTAAAAAGCTGCACGGTTTATTCAAGCAGAGAGGAACAGTGAATTGCAAATTTGGAAATGACACAGGTTTGCAGTTTGTATAAATTAGTATCATGATTCCACCAGGCAATATAGTTAAAGAGTTGACAATGATTCTTGAAAGACTATTCAAAGACTTAAATTACGCAAAAAAGCGCATCTACAGTCAAAAAGACTTGTTCTAAGCTTTATGTGAAATACTATCCAACAATAAAATATCGTGTGCAGACTCCTGAACAGCCAACAATTTCAAATTCTATCTTCAGTCTCCCATTTACAATGGATCAAATGTATGCCTATTATGTTATCATCAGAAAATACAACATGCAGCAAAAACTACGTATGTCAACAGCAGCTCAAATTGTTAGGCAGCCTCTGAAGGGGGACTTTCCAAACCTATCCCTGAAGAAATTAATCACTTATCTTTAAAGACCATGTAATTAACATTTCCATGCCTTTATCTTTAAAATGTAAGCAAGCATTTTGGTTCAGATTTACCTTACAAATCCCATAATTACAATGCTTATGTGTGTGAAAGGAGTAGTTGGTAGTTTCAGTGGCTGGCACTGTTTTAGAAGTCACATTTTATGATCTCATGAACTTCCCCATTGTAGCCCTTGCTCAAAATGCAGTCAAAACAAGTCAGCACTGTAAAATTAGGCAGTTTCGCAGTTGTTATTAGGGGTGTGTTTTGTGGAACTAATAACAAGATTGTGGTTGAAATGAATCTACATTTCCTATTGCATATACACACAAATACAATCAAATGCTGATTTTGTTTAGACAGATAAACACACACTCACATGCATGTTTAAACAGCTGGAACACTACCAATACCAAAAATGCATTTGTGTGCAGTGATGCAGAAAGCTTCCATTGCATGGAAATCTCACTCTTCCCTGGAAAATAAAAGATTTAGGGTTTGGACAGAGGGGAGCAAAAATCTTACCTCTTTCCTACAGGAGAGGTGCTGTATTAGAGAATAGCAAGTAGAAATTCAGTGAAAGAAAACACCAACAGCTGTTGGGGTGTTTGCATCCAAAAGTGAAGGCTCCAAGGACATTTCCTGGGTTGAGTCTCAGCAGAGAAACACCAAGTTTCTTGCTTTTGATGCAGCTTTGGTGTTAGATAAGCATTGTGTGTTTTCAGGTTAAAAACTACACCCATTGCTCCTTGTAGGGTCTTCAAGACCTAAAGTGTTGACTGAAGCAGTTAAGACCTATTCTAGGCACCAAAGTCATTTTATGCCCAGAGAACACATTTCAGGAGTGTGATTATTATCATGACTATGCTAAAAACGTGCTAGGCAGTTCATGGAACAGAAGACATGCCTCCTGTCCTGACAAGCTGGCAATCAAAGGTGCCAACCTTGCCATTCTGTGTCCACAGAGATGGCAGTGGGAATACAGTGGTGCCACCAGAGCGTGTGGTGGGCTGTGAGACCCCAGGGAAAAACACAGGCCAAGGGTGGGCAGAAAACTCTGGGCATGGGAGAGGCTCAGCAGGATCTTTGTATGGAAATAAAGCCCTGCAAAAGTCAGAAAAAATGATCATGAGAGTCTCTTCTGGTATAAAAATCTATGAATTTGGGAGAGAGGAAACATGTGGGAGATGGGAATTTATGACTCAGGGTTTTGATTTTACACATGTATGCAAACTCTGGGAAAGCTGTACTGCTGATTTTTAACTCTTCCTTAAATGGACACTAAATATTTCAGTCCCAGTAGACAGTCATTATTTTCCATCTTAAGAGAAATGTTCCTTACTGAGCCATGAAATTTGGAGATTTCCTTTTTCATTCCTTCATTTATGAATCCTGACAGTTTTGGGTTTGGCTCCATTCCCCCAAGTGTCCCTTCAGTTTGTGTGCATCTGTTGTCCCAGGACATACCACATTTAGAAAACTGATCATTACCAAGTGGGTTTTTCCCCTCCCTTTCCTTGTGGAGAGTAGAGTAATTTCTCAGGTAGCAGCTGACAGATCTGTAGGCACCCCTGGATCACTCCATTTTGCTGGATTCAATGGACCACTTGACAAAAGTTAATTAGAGTATTGCTGTCTGGGATGGGGGGAGGCCCACTGAGAGATGGTGGAAGCATCCCTTTGCTCACAGCACTTCATCCAGAAAGCCACCCACTGTGAATTTTATTATTAATAAACACACCATACAATAATTATAACCCGCCATACAATAATTATGCTTTTTACAAGCAGCATGGGTTTGAAACCCAGGTTGTTAAGCCTCCTGCATCACTCTGGAAACAAGTTGTGCCGTGCCTGAAATGCTCAGACTGAAGGTGTTGGACACAAAAAATTACCACCAGTGTCAATAACAATGGCAGCAATTAAATAAAGATGTAAGTCCAGTGCAAAATGTTGCTCATGCTGGGGCAGCCTGGTGTGCTCCTACATGCTCAGCTTCATAACACATCAGCTGCTTCACTTGCTAAGCAAAGAGGACTGTGAGAAGCAACAGGACTGGCTCCCCATCTCACACATTTTGTGGATTTTCCTGTATTTACTCCTTTCCTACCCACTGTTTGAACCGACCTACGAGCCAATTGATCAGGACAACAGGGAAATAAACTTCAGCCTAAAAATTTTAACAAAACTGCACATGAAAAACTCAGAACTGCCCAAATAAATAACTAAACCCCTAACTCAGGCATATGTTGTGTGGTCATCTTCCCTGGGGAGTCGCTTTTGGGTAAGGGGACACAGCTCCACGTCCCAGGCTGGCCCCACATGTCACTGAGCAAAGCAAAACCCATCCTGGCCCAAAGTTCCTGATTAACAACTTACATTTGTTGCGAAATAAATGCATCTTATTAAGTATGCTTAGTAATTCATTGAGGAACAGCAGGTTGGATTACAGTATCTCCTGATGACAGGTTAGGTTTTATGAATATCACTGCTCTGACTTCACTAAAGCTCCAGGACCTCATTTGCAGCTCCCATGGGACACCAAAGCTTGATCAGGATTTGCAGCCTCAGGGCTTTGCTGTGCACAGGGGAAGGATGGGGTAGAGCTGCTCAGCTACAATGTCTTTAGTGCAAATGATCTTCACCCTGGCTCCAGCTCTGTGCTCCCTGGCCATGCAAGAGGTCTCCATGCTTCCAGCTGTCCTTTGAAATGACATGGAAGAAGCCTGACTTATCCTCTTGCACAAGGAAAATATGTGCCCTTCATGATCCCTGTCTTTCAGAGGAACAGTCTTCAGCTCCCTAAGCCAGCAGTCTGCTTAGCTGTAGAGTTCAACAGGAACAGAAATAGGGCCTCAGACCAGAGGGGAATATTTTACAGAGGCAGCTAAAATTAGGATGTGGCCCTGGGAGTGTGTTTGCAGACAGCTGGATATGATGCACAGCAGCAATGCTTCTGTGGATCACCAGCATAATTGCAATAAATAATTCAAAAACCAGCAAATGATGCTCAAAGTGAACCCTCCAGCTTTGCAAGCAGCTGACAGAGGGGTTGCCTGCCAAGGTGGGTAAGGGGGCTGGGGGTCCCAGCAAGTCCCCACGGGACTGACAGTCATCACATGGGGCTGCTGAAGGACAGCCACTCCCTCTGAGAGCCTGGCTAAAGCCCTTAGTCTTGGAATTGTAGTCCTTGGGCCACAGATGGGCTCCCTGACTCCCTTTAAATGCACAATTTTCCCCATACTAAGGAACATCTAGGAAGACTAAGGTGGTTCCATGGCTTTGCAGAGTTGCATCACATGGGATTAAGAGGGGAATTTATGTAGTGACTGGAGCCCCATGTGCAGTTCTCTTGTGCACAGCCTGGGTGGGTGGTTTGAAATAACCACCCTCCAGATTCCAGGGCCAAGCCAGGCAGGAATTTTCCCTTATGCCCATTATTCTTTTCTCGGGCAATCAAGACCTTGGCCAGGAAAATATGCAATAACTCACAGATACAGGGTATAAATGCAGAGGGAGTGGAGAGGGTAATTTCTCTCTGTACAGGTGACACTCTGCTATACATCACAAACCACGATACTTCAGCACCAGCAGCCTCTGGTCTAGCAGAGAGGCTTGTCTGCTCTTCTGGTTTAAAAGCAAACCTGAACAGAGGGCTGTGAGGAAGAGACTCCCTTTGGGAATACAAGACCTTCAGTCATGTAAGTAGAGCAGCAATTTCTCTTGCTCGCTTAGAATTCAAATGAACAAGAAGTTTTTTCTTTAAGGAAAAAAAAATATATATATAAGCAGGTCAGATGGCATTACCTCAGCCACAACAGGCAGAGGTGGCACTACCAGAATGAACATCCAACAAAGCTCATCTGATCTCCCCTCAGCCAACACAGCCACCCTTCCATATGGGAGGGCTTAGAAATAATGGGGTCTGGGAGACCCCTCCTTCTGCACTCTATGTCTGTGGCAGAGCAGAGCTTGCCTTTGTAACAAGGTGTGAGCTGAATGTAAGACCCCAAATCCTGCCCTTTTTAGATGATTAACAGATTTGCATTTGTCCCCCTGATGCATTACAATCTCAGTTTCAGAAAAGTCTGTAATTGTGCTTCATTCCTTGGGGCACTCAGAATTCTGACATATTGGAATTACAGTTTTGTGAAGACTCTTCATACATAGAATGAGCAGAACCAAATCTGCCTCCTCCTTCCCCTGCCTCACAACCTAGACCATTAAAAATCCATACACAACATGTGGCAGGTGAAACCCATTTGCAGTGAAGTGTAATTATACCCAGAATAATGAACATATGCAAAGGATCCCTTCTTGATCCAGTGCCCACCTTTTGTGAGGCTCTGAGTCATCATGGCCTCACTTTCTTCACGGTGCTTTGTTGTTTTTTTTTTAATTATTACTATTACTGTAAGGCAACAAAGCTGTGAAAAGAAGGTTATGTTTTACTTTGCATCCCCTGTCATCACCAGCAACCTCATCAGCCAATCTGCTCTCAACAATTTCCAGATGCAGCAGGAATGCTACCTGTTCTCACATCTTGAGTTGAGTTGGAAACCTCCTATTTGCCTTGTAAAGAGATGTAATTCCACCCACAGACCATTGAGAGACACTAGAAATGGGAGCTCACAGAGTTTGTACAATTCCTTCTTCATGCCTTGAAGAGAAAGGAAGCAGAGAGGGCTCAAAAGAGCAGAAATGGTGATTAAATGTAGTTTTCCTCCATCTAGAAAAAAATACTACAGTACAAATATGTAAAACACCCAGTAAATTTACTGTTCGTGTCCTAACCTTTCTCCTCAAACTCTTTACTCATTCCAGCAACTATGATCTTCCTCTGAAAAGCTCCCCATGTTATGACACTTCCTCCACGAAAACAGAGAGGGCATGTAATGGTAATTTCAGCAAAGGAATCACAGAGAAGCAGCAGACAGGAATATTACTGATCAATGGCAAAAAGATTAAAGGTAGTAACATCCTCATGGCACTGTGCTGAGCAATGAGGGAAGGAGATCAAAGGGATTATCAAGTGCAAAGAGAGAGCTTGTGGCTATTAAGCTGACAGAAAAAGAAATCCTGTGGGAAATAGGAACAAAACTCTGAGCAAAAGATAAGAATCAGATTTTCTTGTTTCACAAAAGTGAAGATGTTGGAGGGACAGGTGTCAGGAACGGCAGTTTCTCACTGTGGAGCTGATCCTTGAAGGGCAAAGAGAAGGATGAAAACCACGGAGGGAACGGACAGAACTTCTGCAGCCCCTGAACACAGGGCTGGCAAAGGAGGGGCATAGCAACCAGGATGCAACCACATTTCAATACTGAACTCATATTTTATGCCTTTAGACCTGACCTGGCTAAGATCAGGCATAACAGCACCTACCTAAATTTAAGGTCTTTTTGCTGAAGAGGATTTAGCAAGTTTAAGGTTCAACATATTTTAAGTATTTTCATGGATAATTTGAAGTAGGAAGAAAGGGTGAGTTGGATTATGAATCTTCTTATACTCTTTTACAGCATTTATAATTAACTCTAGGTCTATTTTTTTTTTTTTTTTGCTACTGAGAGGCAGTCATGCTGTAATCTTCTAATTAATAAATGGCTCCATAAATCAGGAGATCTTTTGTCCATGGAGAAACTTACACATACTGTCAGAAATATTACACTCTAAAATGGCTTGTAGGCAACGAACCATATTTTTTCTTCTTTTTCACCTTTTTTTTTTTTTTGTAAATTTATATTTAATTTGAAAATGTTAAATGACTAAATTAGTCAAAGAAATTATCCAGTGAGGGCTGGCTATTGTGCCAGTTATAATCTCGGTGAAAACTCCTTTTTGCCAAAGGGCTTTGGCGATCCAAAGTGCAGCTGAACCAAAGATGACAAGGGCCATCACACACCCCACGTGTCTCTGGCCATCATTTCATTCACAGAATGTGTTTCTGGGGAAGAGCCTGGTCCAATGCATAGAGCAGTGGAAGAAGTGCTGGAGATGTGTGCTTGGCCCCTTGCCCTGTGCTCCAGGCATCCTGCTCCACCTGGGCCTGTCCCTGCCTTCTTTTTCTCCTTGGCTTTTGCACCTCTTGTTCAGATAAACTGAAATCTCTCTCAGACGTGGACCTTCCCTTGCTCTGTGCTTGCAGTGCTCACATTACTGGAACATGAAATCAAAGAGCAATAAAACTTGCCCTGGAGCAGCAGTGAGTGACAGGGACCTGGACTGTGTCATTCATTAGCCAGACTTCCCTCTTGTCACCTCCTCTAGACCACTCCCTTCCTCCAGAGCAACGTTAAAATGGACATTTGTAGTTCATATACAAGCACATAAACAAACACCTCTCACTGTTCTCTCAGGTGGGAACTGAGGATCCTTATCTCCATTTTCTGAGTGGGGATGTGAAAGCAAAGATAGACAGGGCAAGACTTCTGAGCTAAAACACGCATCCCATGTTTATCCAGGCACTGGCTGTGATGTGACAGCCCAGGGGTGTCCCAGTGCATGCAAAGTGGTCCAGCCTTCAGCAGCTGATGAGGAGGGCACCCTTCTTGCAGCCTTTTCCTCTGCATTTCTGCTCTCATGGCACAAGACATGGGGAACCACAACATAATGCAAACCCCAGGGGTTTTGGACCAGCCAAGAAGATCAGAACTGTGGTGAGACCCTGAGGATGACAGGAAAAAATCCACTCCCTGGAGGAGATGCAGAACAGAAGCTCACTGGAGGGCTCTTGGTTTCATCTGGTGGTGGCCACTGCCAGAGTGGATTCGCAGAACCTCAAGCTCTCCCCATGTGGTGTTTCCTTCTATTATTGTTATATTATTATCATCCACAAAAAGAGAAGTCTGCTATGAGCTGTGTGGGCTGAGTACTCTATACCCCAGCAGGGTCTGAGAGCTGCAGCTGACTGTGATTCCTCAGGGAAGGTGGTTATGGTGCCTGTGGAGATGCCACAGTGCACAAGGCAAAGCAAAATAACCCAGTTTGGCTGTGTAAAATAAAAAGTCTCTCTGAAAATTTGCTGTGCTGAGGAAATGATAGCACTGCATTAAAAACAGCCCCTAAATGTCAGGGGAGCATCAGTCATTCTCTTTATTTACAATAGGAGAAGACACAACCTCCTATATATGTGTTGACAGGAAAATAAAGGGGGATGTGCAACTGCTTGTGTTTGAAATCTTAATTATTCCAGTAATCTTTCAAATACAGCTCATCAGCTCGATATAAACACTATCCTAACTGCAAGCATAGGTGTGAAAATGGAAAAATTCCCATTATCAAAGTAATCTGCAGCTCTGAAGACTACAGTTTCCTGCACCAGCAAATTTCTAACTGTTCCTTGTGACTGGTGCTGGCAATAGTTTAGGAAAGTAAATGAGTTCCTAATGCAGGATGTAAGATATTCATTAAAGGCTGGGTAGAAGAACATTAATTTACCTTTTAAAACGTATCAGGAGACAAATAAGGCAATGAATTCATTAGTATGCAAGCATTGCTTCAGCTGGATCAGGTCAGACAAGCTCAGCTGTGCCTCCTAATGCCTGCACTGCAAAACACTGCTGATAGCATTAACATTTTTATAATAATAGTAATAATATTTACTGATAGGCAAAGGCAGGATGTGATTTACTCTAAGCAGAAATCTTGAGTTTTCTATCTAGCTTGCACACAGGTTCACACTGACTCTATGAATAATGCACTTAACTCCTTTTGCCAGCCATGGCCAGCAGCAAAACAGGTAGAACAACAACAACCTGTTTAGAAAACAGCCTAAAAACATCCTAAAACAACCCAGGGAGCCTTAACAAGTCAATATTGCAAACATCCTGCACTAACCAGGGAAGCAGCTGAATAGAGGTGAAGGAAAAAAGGCAACAAACTGTTTTGGTTGGTATATATGAGAAGTAAATAAATTCTTTTCTGCCCCAAATAAAAATGAGTACACTTGCTATCATTTATATACAATCCTCCCTCCTAAGCTTCAGTCCCTTCAGATGAGATTCCTGTTTAGAAACCACAGACTCACCCATGGGCAGTGCCAAATCACTGCTCCAAAATCTGAATTATGTTCTGCTTTGGGGTGTCCAAATATGGGTGAGATCTTCCTTCATGTGCTGGCCCAATGAGTGTTAGTGCAAAGGATAAAACAGCACCTGAGCACTCTTTGAGCTGGGTGTTGTCACACAGAAGAGCTGTGTCCTATGCCAGAAAAGCTGCTGTGGGAAGGGCTGGGTAGTAATTGCCTGAAGATACTTTAAAGTGAAGTTGCCTGCTGAGATTAAGCAAGAAAATGCAACAATATCTGCATATATTTATTCTGAAAAGCATAATGAGGAGTTTAAGAAGTGTGATCCCAGTCCACCGAGTTTAAGCACACAGAATATGAGTTTTCAAAGAAGCTACTTCAAAGGCAAAATGAGAAGGTAGAGGCATCAGTGTGAACCAGATACTACAGGGGAACCAGGGTTTAACAGCTAATTCATTAAGTGCATTTTTCCATGGTATTTCTGATACAGCAGCTCACAATGAGCAGGGCAGCTGCTGCCAGACAGAGGATGGAGTTATCTCCATGGCTGGCTGCTCTCAAGCCTCTCCCTGATCCAGCAGCCAGTCTTACACATCATTAGGAGACAAGTTCCCCACGGGGACCACCACTGGTCTCATCAACATGGAGAGCAGTCCTCTTGCTTTGCATCACTGAAGTCTTGAATATTCCCACCCAGCCTCCCTCGGAAACACCACAGCTTTTTAAGGCAGCTCTGGGATTTTCATGACCAAAATAATACATTCAGAGAGGGTCAAATCAAGGATTCCTGATGTTCAGAGCAGCCTGGAAACAAGGTGAAAGCACAGTCCAGTCCATTCAGCACTGGTTCATCAGGGATTTATCATAAATGTTTGTGGGGTGCTCAGAGGGAGTCCTGTAGATATAAGTTTTAATTGAAAAGGGATTGCAGGGGATATAAACCAGCCTAAATGTCAGGACACTGTTGCTTCCCCTAAAGGTCAGAATGAACATACTGAAACCACAAGTCTGAAAATGATACCTCTGACAGTGCTGTTCCAGCCATCCGTGGTTATGGAGGAATGCTCATCTATTCCATTCTGGAAACTGGCAGGGAAGGATGGGAAAACAGCCTCACAGAGGGCTGGGAACTGGATAGAGCTTTTTGGATACGCCTGCAATAAAAGAGCCTTCTGATGCCTTCCAAAGGAACAGCCCAAGTTATTACAACAGCATTAATTTACCATTAAGTCTTGCTGGAATCAGAGGGGAAGATTTTGATTTTTAAAAGCAGAGTCAAAGGAAAGCATGGTGAAAAAAAATGTATTCAGTCCTTTTAAAGTCTGACCTAAAAAACCTTGCAGTGTAAAGTATGCACTAAAAAATTTATGTCAGGTTTCTATGGTTATACGTGTGTATGTATGTGATACAAAGCAAGCTCAACCTTGCTCCTACTGGCCTTACATGCCATGAAACTCAAAGAGCTCTTCCCGGTGGAAGGGCAAGGCCTGACTGAGGTCAGCAGACACAGCTCTGTTGGCTGTGCAGATGAGCTGAACAGCTACCAGGTCACTGCCCTCTGCTTCAGCAAGACTTTCCTGGTGTGGAGAAGGGAGCTCAGGGCATCTTTCCTGCTCTGCAGCAGCTCTTGGGATGGGGTGGTTCAGTGCATTCCCTTCTCCTACTGTCTGTGCTGACCTCATGAACCTGGTGGTATGGGCTTAACTGCAAAATAGATATAGAGGTTACTAGTCCCAGATCCTGACAAAGATAGTTCCATAGACGTCCATGATCAGCTTCTCATTGCTGAGTGTGAAGGGCCCTGAGCACAGCGGGGCCAAGGGTGGATTTATGGTGTGAAACTCTAAGAGGGGCAAGAAAGTTTCTTTGCTTTGTACCAGGAGAAAATACCAGCCCCAGAGAAAGGCTTCAATTCTCCACAACAACAAATGCTTGTTCTACGTAGAGACAAAGGGCCAGATTCAGACCCCACTCATAAAAAAAAAAAAAAAAATCCAGAGTAAAGCCTCAGTGTTAATGAGTTGATTCTCATTTCAGGCAGCGTAAGGGAGCTGAGCCCCTCTATGAGTGTGTCTCCAGGTTTCTAAGGAGCCAGCTGTTATTTATACACTCTATTTACACATTCTCTTGGCTCTTTACGCAGAGGAAATATTTTATAGTTCAAGCTCCCTCTCTTTATTTTCCCCTCAGATGTACACACAGGCACGCACTACAGAAAGAGAAGGCAGGACAGAGATGTTTAAAAGAACCCCATACTGGTATGTGTTAAGGACAAGATATTTCAGGTTGTCAGTATGAAATTGTCAGAGAACTTAAATTACTACTGTCTGTGCATTCCCCCCTCCTAAGAGGATTGTGTTAATTAAACAAGAAGAGATTATCAAACTTTGTCTACAGCTGATAAAATCCAACTACAAATTAAAATGCATGTTAAAGCTAATCCATCACAAACTGAAAAATTAAGCTGGTGCATTTGTAATGTTTTCAGCATCCTTTGTCCTTCAGACATTGCCCAAATACTAGAATTTGGTTGAGTTTAATGTTTTGCACTTTTGTAGAGATTTAGAATTGTACATTCCATGCAGTTTCTAAATGCTCATCTTCTTTGCATGTTTAAGATTATGTCAGTAATTTGCATTCCCTTTTACAAATGGAATTGTAAAAGAAAAGGGAAAATGTAAGCAAGCTGGATTAAAATAAACATTTGCCTCCTCCCAGTGCCAATAAGTTTTAAAAAGTTTCCTCTCGTTGTTGCATACCTCTGATGAGTCACAGCAGCAGAAATGCCAGAATGCCCCCAAAGAAAGGCTTTTCCCTTTTTATTACTGGAACAAGCAAGAACAAAAAGTTCTAGAAATCCAGAGGGAGACACAAACCCCTGGGATCCCAGCCTTGCCTGCACGTATGGGCCTGAGTCATTGTAGCTGTGATTAACCACGTCAACATGAGGGAGCTGCTCCAAAGTGGCACACCCAGACCCAGGCACTGCTGCCATCACAATTTAAAGCTTGAGGGCATTAAGCACCCAGTCTTCAGATACCCATCTGAGCCTTGAGAACTAAAGGGCACTTTCCTCCTGGAGCAAGTCCACTGCTGTGCAAAACAGTGAGTGTGACAATAGCCAAAGGGTGAAGAAATGGATCTGAGTGGAAAAGATAACCCAGGCCAAGGGATCTGAAAGCAAAATTACAGCTCTCAGCCCCAGGGCCCCAGGTCTGTCCCTTGGTTTGCTGCCTGATCACAGCATAACCCTGGGACAAATCGTGTTGTGTTTTTCTTCTATTCTTTTCTTGTTCCCATCACTTGACATTTCAGACCCCATTAGAGAAGGGTCTTTGTTTCACTCGAGTTTGGTGATACTGAATACTAATTGTAGGAGTGACCTTTAGGGCCTATGGTGATTCAAGTAATAATAGTATAGTGGAGAAAAAATAAAAGATACCTGATGTCTTTCAACATAACACTCTTGTACCTTTTAAAGTAACTTTAAATATCTTACTCATTGCTAAAGTATTTATTATGTCAATTTTTTTGTTCTAGCTTTGAAGGATATCACGACTCTGATGGAGTTAAAATTCTGAAAAGTACAGGTTACTCCCTCTAAACAGAGGACACACAAAGCAAACTCCTTGAAAAAGCCAAGCTTGAGAGAAAAGAAGGAGGATGACTCATCTAACAAACCCTGAGAGCTCGGGCTGGGTTTAAGCTCCTCTTACACAGAAACCTTTCTACACCACCACTGCTCAAGGGAACTGCCCCAGTAGCTGCACAAAGGGAGCCAACCCCTCCAGCCTCTCCAGCTGGTTGTGTGCTCACCCCGTGGTGACCCAGCACAGCCAAGACGTGCATTGGCACTGCCTGGGAGTTGTCTTCGCTCAAACTCATGTCTTCAGGTCGGCTGATGGGTTAAGACCTGCTCCAGCCTCTTGTGCCATGTTCCTCCAGGCAGAAATTAAGATCCTGCTCTTTGGGGAAAAGAATAATTGCAGGTCTCTGGCTTTTCTTCAGTTGAAAGTGGAGCTAATTCCTCATAGTTCTAGGAATTGGAAAAACAAATTCCACGTGTCCCTGCAATTGCTTTGACTTTGCACCATGATTTGTGCTGGAGTAAGGTCCATTTAGACTAGAAAACACAAGGGTAGTATTTATTTAACTGATTATGCTGCATTCTTGTCTTATGAATCACTCTCCACAGATGGTACTTATGCCATGTCCTACTTTCTCGTTTGACAAACGACTGCTCTAAGACACTCTTATATTGGCTCTTGCACGAATGTAACTGCACTGAATGCAATGGAATTATTTTTTATTTATATTGGTGTCAACAAAGCTGGACACGAGGCCTGTAAAAGTAAAAAAGTGCCCCAAATACCTGTAGAATTCAATATGGCACATTCATTATTTATAAAATGATTGTTTCTGTTGCAGAACATTATTGATATTGTTATTTTGTGAGCTTTCCACATGTACAACTGATCCGTACAACTGTACATAGTCAATACTGCTTGAGATTATTAAGACTGGTAGAAGGTTTTTCAATCAATATATTCTCTCCAAAGAATATGCAACAGTGGGGGAATTGATTCTGTTTTCATAGAGGTGTAAATAAAAACAATTCTTCGAAGCAAAAGGAATTGCAAAAGCGGGAAACGAGAAGGCCATATGTGATGTAAAGATTAACATACATTTTAAATACAACTTTGGGGCACTTTGGAGACCGTTTTGGGATTACAGTAATTTTATATCCAGTAAAAGGCAGCTTTCAAATATAGAGCCACAAATTACTTCTAGTGAGGAAAAAAAGAAAAAAGCGCTCGCTCTCTCTCTTTTCTCCCTCCCTTCCACCAAAGGGTTTGTCAGCTTACTCTTGCAAACCCTCACTAAAGAGTCTGGTTGCATGAACAGAACTGCCAGAAGTAGAAATCAGTGAGAACAAGCTGTCTAAAGACTCATATATGAAAACCAGCCTACAAAGTTCAAGGAAGAATTTCCTATTGCAGGAGCCCTTCCATTCTCTGAGGGAGAAAAGAAGGAGCAACTGCCCTGCAACCCAGGGAGAGATGAGAAGGGCTTTGGACCTACTGTGGGCTGCCCTTGCAGGCTCTGTATGATGAAAGGAGAGTGCAATGGCTGTGAAAACCTGAAATCCACTACCTTCTTTTTTTTTTTTTTCTTCACTCAATCTGCTCTGATTAGAGTTCATGGCTTCAGGACTGGTTCTTTGACTAAAGCAAGGTCTGCTAAATAAGCCCCAGAGAGATAATGAGTTCCTCTGTCCCAGCACATTTGGGGGGAGAGGAAAATCTGGGCACTGCCTGTGAGGCACTTCTTAAAATTAATTCATGCACATCACTACCACTCACCTCTCTTGACTAATCCACCCAGGGAGCATTTTTTCACCCCATGGAACAAGAGTGGATTTAAACCCTGTGTGTGTTACAGGAATTTAAGGATGTCCTAGATCCCTCCCTGCAGCCACACTGCTTTGGGCAGCTTTTGCAAGCTAATAGCTTTGGCTTTGGACAGCTTGGGAAAAGGAGGCTGTTAAGCAAAACAGAAAGTATTGCACAAAAAGGACTGAGCAATTGAGCTGATTGTACTTGTCCTTTGATGGAGAATTATCCGTGCTGGGGGAGGTGCCATCTCTGGAGGTGCCATTAAATACTCGTGCTGGACACTGAAAGGAATTGACAACCTCATGGCATCTCATACTGGCTATTTTTGGTGTCCTGGCCAAACCACAATTTGGGTAATTACATCCTGTCCACCTCTGCTGCTGTTACACATTCAATCAGATATAATATTCTTCATATCATGCCCAAAACAACTGTGTGCTGTAAAAATAGCTGTTTCAGTTTTGCACAGAAGTGACTGGTTTTCAGCTGTGGTTAGGGTTCCTTGCAGATGTAAAAAATAAATAAATAGGACTTCTGGATAGAAACATTCCGTTCAGGCTGTATTCTCTTTTCACATCAACTGCAATGCCTGATCTTCATGCATTAACCCCAGACCTTATTAGCTATTTTCTACCAGGTGCCCAGAAATGCAGAATCACTCAGGACTTTTCCTGCCTGGCATTGTGTGAATCCACAGTGACAGTCCCAGCTGGGAAGAGTTTGCAGCCTGAATACCTAAGACAGTTCAGGTAAGACATAAGCTCATCTAAAGCAAAGAGACTTGGCCAAGGTCACCCATGTCTCTGTCCCTGTGGCAGCCTGGGGACCTCTCCTGCTGGTCAGATTCCTGACACTTGTGAACAAAGTCTCACCTCAGGGTCTCCATTCCATTCCCTTTTCCTCCTGATCAGTTTATACCATTATAAGTTGAATTTGGTTTTGCTTTTTCATGATTTTTAATTCCCTCTTGCCTTCCTCAAACAAAAGCATGGAGTCACTGAAGTTGATTTTTTACCTATTTGTTGCATTCTTAAAGTGCTTATTGCTCAAGTTGGTACCCAGAGCAGCTGCTTTACCAGCACTGCCATTTAAAGGGGGATTGCTCCGAGTCTTCTCCCAGCTCCTGCCTGCAAGGAGCACCCTTGCTGGGGGTTAAGGCTGAAGCTTGTTTAGCAACAAACCAAAAAGCCTTGGAGTCCCTCTGGAGGCAGGATGCCATCTGGAATTTGCACTGCTCCGTGCCTGGTGGGATGGGGTGGGGAGCGAGACCCAAGTCCCTGTCCAAAGCACCTTCAGCACAAGGAAACAAACACCAAGAACCAGAGGCAAAACATCCCAGGGCTGCCAAAGATGATGTGATATATGTCTCTGCCTTGTCTCTTTTCCTTTTTCTCTCTTTTCCCCTCGCAATCTCAATGGGTGGGTTAGAGCTGATGAGCTTCCCAGACTGAGCTGAGAAGGGACTGTGAGGGTGGGGTGGATGGTGAGCACACTGAGATGGTGCTTTACAGTGGGTGGGTGAGAAGGAGACGAAAGGAAAATCCGTATGAGTAAGATCCTGAAGATTTGACAAAGCTTCTTCAGAGTGCAGGGATTGCTTTGCCTGACTCAAAATTAAACAAGGAACTCAACATCTGACTCATGAAGGGTGGTTAAAAGTTCACATTGAGCTTTTGGCTCTGTTTGTGCCTCAGACACCAGGATTCAGGCTGGGATCAGATATGGCAACAAAGCATAAGCCTCACTTTTAGACCTGACAGTAGGTTTAAAAATTATTATTATTATTATAATCATCATCACCATCAAATCATTATTATAATTATTATCATTGTTATAATTGTTGTTATTATTGTATTTCAGTGGAAATACTCACACAGTTGAATTCAAACATATGTTAATATCTTGCTGAATCAGAACCTGTGAAAACAAAGGAGAGAAGCCTGATGGACAGTCAGGATGAACAATTTAACCCTGAACTGGTTCCTGGCAGCAAATGGGAGGGCACAGCATGTTGTAACACTACTGGGTTGGAGGGAAGGTATCACAGGCTTGAGGACCTGCCCCAGAAACTGCCCTACGACCATTTTTTGATACAGGTGCATTTCCAAAACCTGCAGATGATCCCTAGGCAAGCAGAGAGGCAAAATTGCCACTCTAAAACCTGCTGGCTGCAGCACAGCCACAGACCAGCCCTAACTCTGCTATAACTGTGCTGCAACGACTGGTGTTCAAAATAAATTGTCATCTCCTTTCTCCAGCCGCTATTACTATTTCTGGGCATGAAAAGTAAATGGGTGTTTTATTTCATCTGCTACTCAGGGAAGCAAAATGCTCTTATATGTGCCACACTCCCATCCTGAGGAGTAATGGTAAAACACAACTTGCATTCTTAAGCTTGGTCTATATTTGAATTTTTGCTAGCCCAGCTCTGACACACAGGAGCGTGAAAAAAAAAAAAAAAATTAAAAAAAAAAAATCACACCCTCCAACTAACGTAATAGCAATGTACAAAAATCCCTGTATATCTTTTGCCAAAATCACTTTGAAATCTGGTTTAATTTATCAGTAAAGAGCTTTATTTTTTTTTTTTGTATAATCTATTTCTGGCTGGGGAAGATCGCTAGGTCGGTGCTGGCTCTCTCAATATGGATCAGAAGATGAGCTGAAATTCTGAAGCAATCAGCAGCTCTCAGAGTTTTTGGGCCCAACATCTGCCAAATGCCAGACTGGTTTCCACCTGCCCTGAGCCAGCAAAGGCCAGTGTCACACAGCAGTGAGGTGGGATGGGGCCCCAGCCCTGCAGCACAGCCCACAGCACAGCCTTCCTGCCCCAGAGACCCAGAGGGGAGCAGAGGGGCTGGTTTCTGCTCACCCAGCTGCCACAGGGGGATGAAATGGGTCCTGAGTGGGCACACACATCCGTTGAGATTTCTAGTTTTTCTCCTCAGTTTGCTGCTGGTCCCATAAGGAAAGGCTGAGGGACCTGGAGTTGTTTAGCCTGGAGAAGAGGAGGCTCAGGGGAGACCTTATCACTCTCTACAACTACCTGAAAGGATGTTGTAGCCAGGTGGGAATTGGTCTGTTCTCTCAGGCAACCAACAGTAAGACAAGAGGGCATGGGCTTGAGCTCTGCCAGGGGAGGTTTAGGTTGGGTATCAGGAAGAAATTCTTTACAGAAAGAGTGGTCAGGCATTGGAATGGGCTGCCCAGAGAGGGGGTGGGTTCTCCAACCCTGGAGGTTTTTAAAATGAGACTGGACGTGGCACTGAGTGCCATGATCTGGTAATCAAAGTGGGGTTGGCTTAAGGGTTGGACTTGATGATCTCTGAGGTCTCTTCCAACCCAACTGATTCTATGATTTCAGGAACCCATGAGACACTCCTAGCTTTGCTACCTCCTTGTTTTCCCAAAAACTCCAAGTTGCCCATCCCAGCTGCAGATCCCTGAATGGTGGTTTACAGCATTTACAGAGAGACTTCTGAGCACACATGGAGGTGCTGTGGCCTGGGTTCTCCCTCCACTCCTGCTGTGGCTTGCTGGGCTGTTCCTGCCTTGGGAAAAATTCAAGCTGCTCCATCTGGGCTGTGCTGAGAGAAGCATCTTGTCATCCTCTGTGTCACAGTCCCTGGAGCAGCCCTGTGCCAGTGCCTGGCACTGTTGCTGGGGGAATGCTGGCAAACATTGAGTCAGAAAACAATGCAACTGGAAAAATTAGCATGATCACCAGACAGGAGAACATCCCCATATGCTTTCTTCAGAAAGTCCACAGTTTCTTTAGCACCATACATGACAGATCTGCTCATTGCTGCCTGACTCCAGCTGCAGAGGCTTTGGCTGGGCAGAGGTTCAGCAAGGACATGTTCATCTGCACTTACCAGGAGAAGGGCTTTCCAAAGCACACAGTTCACTGGTGCACTGCTGTGCTGCTAAAGTTGGTGCTTTCTGGGTAAAACTTCTAAAAATAACCTCCTCTTTAATATTACACTCAGAGCATGGATATTGCTTTTGGCATTTTGTTCTCTGTGTTACAGCTGGGAGAATATGACCAAGAAAAAGTTTCCCACAGCCTGTTCTTCGACTTGCTCTACACACAACACAACAGTGACACCAGAACACTCTAAAACAAGAGACAGGGAAACACTTAATTTTTGCAGCCTTTTTTTCTTAACTGATTCTCTTGGGCTTAGATGTTACTCTTCATGTTACCACATGTGAGACAGACTCTTCTTACAGAGGCTGATAACAGCCACAACATCTACTGTGAAGGAGAAGGGGAAGGTTGCAATGAGATGTACTTCTAGCTGTCTGGTATAGATAGGAACAAAGCACTGAAGTTAGAAGTAGGGTTTGTCTTAAGTTAGGCTGGACTGTCACGTGGTCATCAATGTCAGAAAGTCTCAGATACAGAAACAGTATTTCAAGTGAGACAACACAGGAAAAACTGGAAGGATTTGCCCTTATTTTAAAAAATTGCAGCTCTCTAAGGCCACACAATTTCAATCTTGGATACACATATCCAGCAGAAGTCATCAGTGATAGATGACTGTCTGTAGGTGGAGATGGATGAGCTCTAGGTATCCTTCCTTATGAGAAGGGAAGCAAACACTTTGAGCCATTTAGTTATTGGTGCTACGATCAAATAAACCAGGAAGGACCATGGATCTGGTCTGCTATTGGGGTCACCCTTTATTGGGGTAATGTAGATTAGCTTAGAGGCAGTCAGAGGAGGCAGAGACAGCTCAGGCTGCAGTGGGATCAGAAGGCTCACCAAAGAGAAAGGACTTGATTTGGAGTAACACCTTCACTTTTATCTACTCCTGTATCCAACATGCCAGCACACTATTGGTCAGCAGTTCACCTCACATACATGCAAAGATTCAACTGGCTACAAGGCATCCACATTCTACAGGTGGCTCTCTGGTCCTTAAGGATGCACTCATCAGTCACCTCAGACCTTAAGAGATCCACACACACACTGTCACCCCCACAGTCTGCCCTTGTAGTTTTACTATCCCCAATGTTCATCCACTTCCACCCACTGCAGCCACTCCTTCCCAGGGCTGGAACTTGCAGTGCAGCAGTTGGGTTGCCCAAGAAAGGAGGACACATGCAGAAGCAAGATGGGAGGGAGCAAGAATTGATGCCCACCTCGGTCTCACACAGAAGTTAACATCATTTAACTGAAGTTCAATGGCCTGGAATGCAGATCTCCTGGTCTTTTTTTTTCTGGACCAATTATCTTAATACATAAGTTCTCTTGCACAGGTTCATAAAACAGAGAAAACAATTTGCTTAGTGAATAGATAAAATCACAGTCAAAGCAAGGAAACAACAAGAGAGCCACACAAGGGCAACACAAACATTAGCAGGGAGAAAATGATCAAACAAAATTCCCAAGGGATTTTCAATGCCGTGCTCTGCTTTGAATGCACACATTTCACCAATAAAATGTTAACATGCTCCTCTTTTCACAGCATGAAGAAGCCAAAGGTCTAGTTAAATTTCTACTCAAACAGGAATTTTAAAGACCTACCCCTATTAAATACCCACATAAATACACTCACATGCACACACTGAGCAGTCTCCAGCCTTTCTAGAGCTTTCCATTATTTTTAGAATAACAAAACACTAATTGAATATTTGACTCATAACTAGACTTTGATGAGTTTTCGTCCACTCACCGTTAAAAATGTGACTTCAAATCAGACAAATCTGTCTCTGCAAATAGTTTCTAGCTTTTTATATGTAAAAAGAGTTGAGCTTATTTGAACTACTGTCTTTCACAATGCATTTTATTTAAAGATGCTTTTAAGATCTTGAGAAATTTTCTTCCTTGTGGCTAAGGGAATAATTCTTCTTGGTTTGTTGCTTTTTTTTATGAGCTAAAATGATTTTTTTAACCTTTCTGCTCACAAAGCAAAACAAATATTGTAATTTTGCTTGGCCTATTTAAGGATACACAACTGCCAGAAAATCGATAAGAAATGGGTTTTTATTTTATTAATGACGTGTCATCTCTAAGATCACTTCTAGCAAGATACCAGATATTCCTTCCTGCCAAGTTTCCTTTCTACCCTTTCCCTCCAGCATGTAAATAAAGAAACTATCTTTTCCCACTGCTCTGATGAATTATTCCTCTGTCCTACCCAGTGTGTCATCACATACAGGAGGGTACCAGCAAGGGCTTCAGCTGCAGGTGTCAGATTTGTTACTATTAGTGGTGTTTGCTGGTAGACTGTGATGCACAACACACAATTATCTTCAAGAGGAAGAACACAAAGGCAAAACTCGAGATCTATAACATCCAGGTTTCAGTGTAGTCAACAATAAAATTAAATTTTCCACTTTGGCAAAGCACCTTAGCCCTGTCTTATTTACTGGAAATGTTCTGGGTGGTGATGTGATGTCACAAGCCTCAGAAGTGGCACAGGCATTGATGCTGTCACCTCACCAGGAGGGGTGTTTGGGATAGCACCCATGAAGCAGGATGGACAAGGGTAGAAAGAGTATAAACTCTAGCTAGTTAGAATTTTTTTTTTTTTTTTTTTTTTTGGTATTAAATACTTTCAAACCCAAGACACTGCACAAAGAATTTGCAGAGGATTGATTTACCACACCTTGCCACAGGACAGGGAAAAGCCACAACTCCCTCTGGAGCATCTTCTGCTCCCCTGGCTTTGGCCAGCCACTAAAACCAGCAACATTGTTCTGTGTTGCTTCTGCACAGTTTTACATCAGGCCATGCATTTCAAGCCCCCAGAAATCAAGGCAGTTGTAACTTGCTTTGGCTCCAGGTCTGCCAGGCTGTGAGTGTGAGTCAAGAGGGCTTGTGAGGTGACAAGTCCCCCCCCTCCCCTGCTCCCTGGCATTTCCTTGCAGAGAGAACTGCAGAGCTGAAGGCAGAGGGAGCCTGTGCTACAACAATTAATTAAGTTTGAGTGACTCCCTTTTTTGGTGCTGCCAAAAATGAAACAACCACCGGTCTGTTCTGGTCTTGCAGACCAGCATGAACTGCACTGAGAGTGGGGCAACCTGGGACATCTGCACACCTGGCTCTGCACAGCTCAGTCATCATAAAACAGGGAAAGGAGCTTCTGGAGCAGTGGGATAGACAGATAAATAGTCTCATCACTGAGAAACTGTCAGTCTTGATGAGGTTACACTATATGCACAAGTTGGAGAAGGTCAATTTACCTTCATGCTCATCCTCACCTTTGTCCACAGGCTACTTTGTTGGAGTAGCTGAAGTGGTGAGGACAGAAGTGCAGAAAAAGCCCACTAAGTGCCAGTTCCTGGTGCCACTGCCTGCGGGTGGTGCCACTCCACACCTCACCAGCTGCTCAGTTCAGATTCCAGCACATTCATGTGTCTGCTTTTTGGCTTAGGTTAAGGGTTTAACCAATCCAGCCACACCTATTCCAGATTCCTCATTTCCAATGCAATAAGCACTTGGGTTGCATTTAAGTATAATTTACATGACACAAATTGCATGGACATTGATGGAGTTTGCATGGCAAATTGCTGTATGTGCTTTAAAGCCAGAGTGTTTGGAATAACTTTTTCCCATGGGAAAATACTTGGTCAATTGATAATCCATGAGTGTGCATCAAATGTAGCAGCCATTTAAAGGCAATAAAACCAAAAAAATAACTCTATCTAAAAAAAGCCGTGACTCTTAGAAAGTATTTTCAATGACATTTATTAAAAATGAAAGGATGTTTCTAATTATATCTGCCTTTATACTTTCCTGAAGCTCAAAATCAGCAAAACCAGCCAAAGCCTAAACAATACAACAATTTTTACTTTCAGATGGGTGAAAAACTGTATGTTCCCCAAAATGATTTTGATCAATCTTTTTGGTCTAAAAATACATATATTTTATCTATGTAGCATGAACTCCCCTTCCACATCTCTAATCTCCTTCCCATTTTCCGGGCGAACCTGCGCATCAAAATAAGAAAAAGAAAAAAAATCGATTCTCCAATTTTTTACACTTCTCTAACAAGGTCCAGTCTCACCTGATGAAATACCTACAGAGCGTAACTGTAAATTTTATCGTGTACCACACACACTTGGTCGATTGAGTAACAGCTCTGAGCTGTTAGAAATCAATCCATATTTATCACGTTATCACATAACCCAAGCACTCTGAACAAAGAGCGGGACGTGTTTCCCCTGTGTGTGTGTGTGTGTGAGTGTGTGTGTGTGTCACTCTGTGTGTGTGTGAGTGTGTGTGTCTGTGTGTCAGTGAGTATGTGTGTCAGCGTGTGTCAGTGTGTGTGTCACTGTGTGTGTGTGTGTCTGTGTGTCAGTGAGTATGTGTGTCAGCGTGTGTCAGTGTGTGTGTCACTGTGTGTGTGTCACTCTGTGTGTGTGTCTGTGTGTCACTGTGTGTGTCAGTGTGTGTGTCACTCTGTGTGTGTGTGTCACTGTGTGCGTGTTTGTGTGTGTCACTGCGTGTCACTGTATGTGTGTGTGAGTGTGTGTGTCACTGTGTGTGTCACTGTGTGTCACTGTATGTGTGTGTGAGTGTGTGTGTGAATGTGTGTGAGTGTGTGTCAGTGTGTGTCACTGCGTGTCACTGTATGTGTGTGTGAGTGTGTGTGTGAATGTGTGTGAGTGTGTGTCACTGTGTGTGTGTCACTGCGTGTCATTGTATGTGTGCGTGTGTCAGTGTGTGTGTCACTCTGTGTGTGTGTGTGTCACTGTGTGTCACTGTGTGTGTGTCAGTGTGTGTGTGTGTCACTCTGTGTGTGTATGTCACTGTGTGTCACTGTGTGTGTCACTGTGTCACTCTGTGTGTGTGTCACTCTGTGTGTGTCACTCTGTGTGTGTGTCACTCTGTGTGTGGGGGTCAGTGTGTGTGTCACTGTGTGTGTGTCACTCTGTGTGTGTGTCACTGTGTGTGTCACTGTGTGTGTGTCACTGTGTGTGTGTCACTGTGTGTGTGTGTGTGTCACTGTGTGTGTCACTGTGTGTGTGTCACTGTGTGTGTGTCACTGTGTGTCACTGTGTGTCACTGTGTGTGTGTCACTGTGCGTGTGCCGCAAATGGAGCTGATTATCGATCTCATTATGCTGCAATCACACAAGAGGAGAGTAGCCAGTAAATCAAATCCAACTGTCCGCCCACTCGCAGTGAAGAGACTAAAACCTGTCAGATCTGGGAAGGAGGAACAGGTGGCCTCATTTGCAAAAAAAAAAAAAGGCTGTTCCTTGCCCGGCCGAGTGCTGTACATCAATACTCACATTTATTAAGCACAGAATATCGCAGCTTTGTGGGCAGCACATCTCTGCTGCACGCACTGATATAAAACCTGACACGCAGGTCTCCTCATACACTGAACAAATAACCTGGGACTTACTAAGTGCTGCCGTAAGTTTTCCCCTTTTTGATGGTTTTAATGGGTGCTGACAGCAGCGTGCAGCCCCTGTGGCAGCTCTGCCCAGCCTGTGTCCCTTCAGCTGCAGCAGGTCTGGCAGCAGCTTGCAGGAGGCTCCTGCTGTGCTGACGTGGAACATCCTCTCTTCCCACCATGGGCAATGACTCCCATTGTTGGAGACTGCTGCCTAGCTGGGGTTCTTCCTTGCTAGACCTCAAGAAATCCTTGGTGTCCCACCCAGGTGATAATTGCTACCTCTCCAGATCTTAAAAATGGCTTTTACTTGAAAGAGGGTGGGTTTAGATGAAATATTATCAGGAAATCCTTCCCTGTGAGGGTGGGCAGGCCCTGGCACAGGTGCCCAGAGAAGCTGTGGCTGCCCCATCCCTGGAAGTGTCCAAGGCCAGGTTGGATGGGGCTTGGAGCAACCTGGTGTAGGGAAGGGTGTCCCTGCCCATGGCAGGGGGTTGGAACCAGGTGATCTTCAAGATCCCTTCCAATCCAAACCAATTCTATGATTCTATGAAATTTTGAATACTGATGGCAGAGGTTTCCTTTGTCCTCTCTTACATGTTGGATGTCCACCATGTTCTTACATCAGTGGTCAGGGTGTGAACAGCAAGAAATACCAGATTCCTTTGAACAGGGTGTTAAGGAGAAAAGTTAGTGGATATATTTTTGTTCAGTGCTGTGGTTCACTCTATGGACAGATGTGGAAGGGCACTGTGTGATCTAACCACTATTTATTCCTGGCCCTAACACAGCCACCATGAAAGGAAGGACTGAAAGACCAGTCAGGGTCACAAAACAGATGGCACTAAGAAAACTCAAGTCTTACATTGTTACCTTATGCTGGAAGGAACAGGCATAGGCATAAAGGTCACCAACCTATTTGGGCAGCCACTGGCAGCAGGTACAGGAAGATACTGCTGTAAATTCAGATGCAAACAGTTACATTCACCTGCTCACACAAGACTGATCTTTCAGCTGTGGATATTGTAATGACTGAACTATGAATCTTCAAACTCAAGGTTAATTCCCATTTTCAGTAATGGATGGGAAAAGCTGAAAATCCATCAAAACTACAAACAGGAGGAAAACTCCTCTGAAAGCAAATGTCTTGAGAAAGTAGTAGGTATTAAATGAAAGGCAGGTATAGCAAATGCTGGGAGCTCTTGAGATTCAAGTAGGTCCTTTTTCCAAGAGGTACCCAAAGGAAAAGATGAAAAACAGTTTCATGTGGTAGAAGGAAGGTTATACCAGCTGCCCTCTAACAGGAGCTTCTCAAAGGTTCCAGTCTCAGGGACACCTCTATTACTGATTATCTAAAGGGAGAAAATGTACAGGATTTAAAAGTACAAAACATACAAGGCTGTCTGGGGTAGACAGGAATTGCAGTTATGAGCCCAAGTACTAAATAATGAGAAAGAACAGTGATCTGTGGAGTCATTAAGTCCTTATTTTCCTAGTTGCAGATGGTCTTGCCATACAATTCCTTTCACAAGTATAAAACAGCTGTCTTGAAGTCTTGGTGCTGAGGTTGCAGCCCCAGAGATCTATAGAAACATGACAAATCTGGTATGTATGCATAGCACTTATTCTCAGGACTAAAAGAATACTTCTGAAGGTTGAAAACTCCAGGAGAAAATGCTCTATAAAGAGGTTTAAAAACCCATTTGAAGAGGAAAGAAGACATTTGCCTTGACAATGATTCACTTTTATATGTTTTGTGTGATTTCAATGCATGCAAACTGATTTGGGGGAGAGACAGTTTGCAAAGTCCTCTTGGTTAGTAGCAGTGTATGCTTTAGAATGTAACCTCTAAACTGCTTCTCATAATATCCTGTAATGGTTTCCTGCTCTCAGGAGCACAGCAGGCAGTTGTCCATGTAAATCCCACACAAGAGAGGTGACCCCTTTATGATCCAGCACACACAGTGGATGAGAGAGATCCTGCTTTGCTCATAAACCCAATCATTCTTCCCTAACAGTCAATGGTTTGCAGCCATCATAAAACCCACCCTAACCATATTTAGCAGGCAGGGGTGTATTTCTGAACTTGAAGGTTAAAGACCTGCACGGGTCCATCCCCATGGCTGGACTGCTAACAAGTCAGTAATTCACAGCAAGCTACCACCAAACAGCACTGAAAAATGAGAAGCCCCTCTACAGGAGCAAAGGCCCTCCTGGAAGTTGAAGTTGTGCGTCACAGGGCTGAACAGCATTGGGAGATGTTGGTAAACTTTGCAGCCAATACACCCAGGAATACCAGTGGGAACGTTTTCTTTCCATAACAGCCTCTGAAGTCTTTAACACAGAATATAATATTTTCAGCCTACTCAATGTCTCGCCACCCTCCTCTCCAAGGCAAGCCATACTGAGGACATCTTCCTTATCATCAATAAAAATGATGTACAGCAGACTGTGGAGTTATTCAACAAGCAATTTCCAAAGATCACCTTTACTACAGCGTATAAAACAGATCTAGGACTCCCTTTCCAGGATGTCAGAATTTTATGGAGCATCAAGTCTACACTTGCAGCTACCTGTTATGAAAAGAACAGGCTTCACGGAGATATACAGTGCTCTGCTTGTCTCAGCACATTCCCAGCACTGTGCAAAAAGGTGGCCTGGCATGAGGATTGTTATCAAAAGCATCATAGAAGTGATGCAAGAGATGGAAAACTGTTGGCAACACACACCTGAAAAGAGGTGAGCAGATGTTGCTGCCTACCTGCTCGTCTTGACAGAGCCTAAAGACCACCCTCAAAGTGAATGGCCCCTACCAAGCTCCATGAACACAGATAAGCTCAGCTCTTGATGCGTTTTTTTCCTAATTACTGTTGTTAGAACTGAAAAGATACCCCCAGGAATCGATTATGCAAATCCCTCGAATGGATGGAAGTTTCTTTCCAACAAAACTGAGCATCACAGATGATGATTATTTCTGCCATCCACGTGGCAGTGAGGGCAAGCAAAGAGCTAAGCACATGCTTAGAGCTGAGCACAGACTGTTCAAGGAATTTCTGAATTGAGAACTGAATCTCTTCTGGAGGTTGATTTCAGTGCTGATTTCTGACTGTAAAGATCCATCATGAAGAGTCAATAAGCAGGTCAGAAACACATCTGTTACTCTCCTGGTCTGAAGAAGAAATATTTTTCCCCACCTCAGTATTTCACACCCATCTTCACTTTTCCCTCTCAGCACCTCCTCTCCCACAGCCCTGTTTTCAAATCCAGGGACACCACCATTACTCAGGAATAGGCCCTCTAGCAAAGAGGAAATAACAGTAAAATTACCATCACAGCACTGACCAAGAACATTGAATCCTACTGTAACTGGAAGAAACAATTGTCTTTCTGTGATTTCTGTATTCTGCAATTGCATCATGCTTGAGAAAGAGTAAATACAAGAAAATTAGCCCAAAAAAGTAAAAATTAGATTAAAAAATAGGGTATTGTAACAGTTATCTTCTGCATTTCAGAGCACAGGTAGTAGAATTTACTGCATGGAAGAAAAGGTGAATGGATTTGCATTTAAGTTTCATCATTTTTAAGGTCCCCAGTATCCAAACCTCCCTTTAAAGGAGCCCTAGTGGACAATAAACTCTTTTAGAAAATATACAGCACAGCAGCAGTGCCCAATAAACAGACATAAAATGAGACTGCTGGAATGTTTCAGCTGCTCACTTCCTTTGATACAGGCAGCTGGCAGCAAGGCATCTGAAAAGACAGAAGAACAAGTAACTTCTAATGCATAAATATATATTTTTTCATTACCATATGTGTTTTAAATATCCATAAGTGCACACACTCACACACGTGTACTAATAGGATAAACTCACCGGGCAAACAGAAGTGAATAGTCACCAATATAGATAGTGAGCTGCCACTAAGCATTTAAAATAATTACAGCTTTAAAACCATGGAAATAAGAATTTTAAAAGAATATTTTTGCTACATTTTCCTCCAGAATGAAAATTTCTCAGCCATTTCCTCCTGAGCAAAGTCAGAATTCACCAGTGCTGTTATATTTTTAAAAAGCAAAAGCTTTCTGCTGGAGATCTGGGACAAATGTACCCCTGAACTGATCTCAAAAATGCCCCAAGAAAGTACACAATGACACAGTTAGATTTTTTATTTCTTATTGATCAGTGGATGCCTTTCCACGTGCTCCTTCCATGTGAAGCCATGGAAAGATGTTCCCTTTACATACAGACAGTCCTGGCTTGCAGAGGGGAGGTGGCAGCTGCCCCCTCTCTCCATTTCTCATGTAGATTTGGGCTTCCAGGTGTGTGCCCAGAAAACTTCCACTCTCAAAGGGACACAATTGGATGCACAGCTCCTCACAATGACCTTCTCAGTGAGATGCTCGCACAGGAATCAAAGGATATTCATTCTCCACAAAAGGCAGTTTCCATTGTAAGCCTTTCATTCAACAGAGCAAGCTGACCTGTCTTTATGCAAAATAGCCCTCAACCTGTGAATTGCTAAAGAATTAAAAAAAAACTTCCAAAAAATAGTTTGAAAAAGGAAGCATTGACTTCTTTGCATTAAAAAACCCCACTCCAGTATTCACTATAAGAAACCAAAAAGCCATTATGTTTGATGCAATAGATCTTTGGCCTCACTATCCTCCTCCTCCTCCTTTAAGCTCAAGAGCCCTGGGAGGTTCACACATCCTGGCCCATCCCCATCCCCATCCCCATCCCCAGTATCACTGAGCGCTGCAGGATGGGAGAGTTTTGGATGGTCCCAGGGAGCCTGTGTCCTCTGGGCCTTCCTGCAGAAGCAGGGCAAGGTTTTTTATCTGAAGTTACTCAGCTCTGATGTGCTCTACTTTCTTTCTGGATGTTATGTATTTATTTTCCTGAGTGTTTGCAGCACCTTTCCACCCTGCAGCAACTGGCTTTGTATGCCAGGGAGAAATACCAACGTTATCAGGCACCAGGTGTGCCAGTCCCTACCTGTATCTGGGTACAAACCCACCCCAGAGCAACCAAAACAAAGGAAAAAAATGCATTATTTATATTTGGCTTGAAGACACAGTCAAATGTTTTTGTGGTTCTTTTGGCACCTGGACATATACAATAGGAAAAAACTTACTTTTTTTATGGATATGGTTTCTTCCCTAAATATATTTTTTACCTGATTTATGCCATGAAGGTGCAAGTCCTTGAGCTCTTTCCTCCTTTACAGCATGTATTCAGCTCTTACTTTTGCACTTGTGTAATAAATACAAAACCAAACAAAACCCATATATTTTCAGGTGTATATTCAGCAGGATGGGAAGGAACAAATCAGCAGGTGCTGCTGCCCCACTGCAGGAGGAGTTCATTGGGTGCTTTGGTCAGCAGCTCCTGCCTGGCCAATTCCCACACCATGGAGATGCTGTGAGGCTGGCAAGGACCTCAGGGGCTTTGAGAACTGGGGACTAGTGAATTAACTGGGACCAACTAACAGATTCAATATTGAATTTCCTCATTCTGAGGTGATTATTTGCCTCTGTAGCTTTTAATGGTAGGGCAAGCCTAAGGCACAGACAATACACACAAGCACGCAAAGTATCTGCAGCTCATGTTATGATAAATAAAAATTATAAAAGTAACCTAAAGGAGAAAAGCTCTTCAAGCATTGATTTCTGCATGAAAAAGTGTTCCCTTTGCAGTGTTTAATATCTTATGGCTTTGTACTGACAGGAGCTCTGGTTGAAGAGACTGAGACACTGAGGGCACCGAGTACCTTGGAGGTTCTGATGGTGCTTTGAGAGACCAGGCAGGTCCACGGGGGGCAGAGAGGGCTCTGTGTGACCATGGGTGATCCCCAGGTCCATGAACAGGAGACTTGAGGACCTTTCAGGTAGACCTGGGAGTTAACCAGGACACCAGAGGCTCTTTCACATGTTTGGAAAATGCGCAGGACAGCATTGCTGCTTCCTACAAGGAACGTGCAGGACTTTGCCCATTCCTTCTGTGCTGCTGTAATTATTACTGCTCTCTTAATCACATTATGTAGATGGGCTGAGAGGGAAGGAGGGAGAGGAGGCAGACAGAATAACTGAGGAGTAAAGGGTAATACTTTTGGGTGGTTACGACTTTGCTCCCTGATTAAAATTCTTGGAATTCTCGATTGTTTCTTATCAAAAGGCTTAAAAAGGAAGATTTTTTTCTTTTAATAAAAATAAAACGAAGAAAAATGGATCTCTCATTTCCAAGGGATACAATGGAGATCACCTTGTAGTCTGGCAGCAGAATTGATATGATTTGCATTACCAAGGATGACTAAATGGGGTGTTAAATTATCTCAAAAAAAAAGAAAGATGTAAATTGATATTCATGACATCAACAAGGTTAGAAAGGGAAAAAAAAAGATAGCGAGTCTTTACATGTCTTCTTGTACTATACAAGCATTAATCTTATATTCCATGGGCACTACACTACTCCAAAAGACATCTTCTGCTTTTGTGTGACACCTCTAGGAAATGATTTGCAATTATATACACCAGCACTGCAATGTGATGCTGCAGCAATCAGCGTCGGCGATAAAAACACTAATTATTTCTGATAAATTCATTCGATGGGTGCATTCTCAACGCACAAAGAAAGTTTAGCAAGCTGTAAATTTGATTTTGGAATAAATGCATTGCATCTTAAAGTTTTCTGGTGGGAAAGAGGTGGGGGAGGAGATGGGGAAGCTGCCTCTTGTACATCAGCAATAGAATATCCCAAAAATACTGTCGAGCTGTTTTATTCCTTTCAAAATATTTCACTGACTGTTCATATAAATTCCATCATCATTCATGTGTTTAGCTGTACATACATGATATACATACATGGAATATTGCAGGAATATACAGTGGAGTTCTCCAAGATGTGAAGCTTTTCTATGAAGTCATGGGATTATAGCTTAATCTTACCCATTTATGATTTTATGACTGCAGAAATTCCGTTCTGGGCCCCTCAATTCAGGAAAGATCTTGAGGGGCTGGAGCGGGGCCAGAGAAGAGCAACGAGGCTGGAGAAGGGACTGGAGCACAAGTG
>JAWWEV010000022.1:16779316-16797272 GCA_035583235.1 Hafferia zeledoni
GGTTGGACTTGATGATCTCGGAGGTCTTTTCCCACCCAATCCATTCTCTGATTCTATGATTAAATGCACAATTTTTAGTAGTTCAGAGAAGACTGTTTAGAGCTATATTAGTTTAAAAATATTAGGCTGAACTATTTTCCAGATTCTTCGGACTTACAATATGGTGTAACTTTTGCACATACAAGTCAGCACCAAACATTCCTCAAGGACTGCAAAACCAGAAATCTATTGTGGTATTTAGACATGAATTCCTACCGAAAGAACTTTTTATTGCCATGATGCTGACACTACATGCTTGTAAAATCATCATGCAGGTGTCATTCACTTTCCAGATCAAGGCATGGTGGTGACACAGCATTGTCACCATAGCTCTAGTCCTCTGTGGCCTGGACACAGTTGGGATTTCACCTGGAGCACATAAATCCCTTCCCAACAGCACAAACAGTCCCTGTGTCAAGTATATCCATGGCCTGTGCTTTTTCTTTCACCATTTGTGAAGTATTTTTCCAGAGTTGCAATTTTCATATTTCCCTATAGGTCTGCAATTTTCTCAGCTTTCTGGTAGTGGCACAAACATATCTGACAATTTTGGTGTTATTTTCCTCCTCACTGTCCAATACTAAGAAAAATTAGGAAAGAGCATCAGGAAAGGGTGTCAGCATTTGGTTAATATCGCAGGAAGGTGAGAGGTGGAGTGGAATGTAACCCTGAAGTGTCAAATGACATCATCTACTTCTTTTTTATTCTTTATTAAAAGAAGTTGCAAATGTTTTCGTTAGATTTAAGTACAAATCTTCGAGTACTGAGGATGGCAATTCTGACTCATGGTCAGACATTTCTCTCCTCACACCTAAACTTGCTGTGTCTCCATTGAAATACATCAAGCTGTTAAATTTGTTGCTCACCTCACTGCCAAGACACTGAGTTATGAAACCCTATTGAAAAATGGTTATTTAATTCAGAATATCAGTGAAAAATTTGAGCTCTTTATCCTCCAATATTTCTGTTTAGGTGTTTATTATTATACTTTATGTAGATGCTAACTTTAGATTTGCAGATGTGCATATATGAATAAACTATCTTGTAGATGAGATCACAGATTAGGGCTAACATGCAGTAGGGATTTTTTCATTTGTAGTAACACAATGACCTTCTTTGCATTGCAAATTTCGCTATATTTGGGTTGGGGTGAGGATATGAAATATGTAATATCAAATAAGGATCTATAATAAACAAAATGAGATATCTGAGGAACAAGACATCTGAAATTCCCCTTGACTTGGGTTTGACAATTTGTGATGTTCCAGTGTCGTCCTGCCCTGCCTGGCTCTGAGTGAACCTCAGAATTCAGGCTCTGATGTCCTCAGGTGACCCCTGCATGATGGGTTTGATGGAAGCACTATCTCCCACAGTTTTACACCCCTTATCTCATGTCAGGAAGAGCATCATTTTCTGCAGAGCTCTTTCATACTGGTGGGCATTAGTGACAATCAGCCCTGGAAAGTGCCCAGCACATGGTGTGGTTTGCAGGGAGATAGAAAATGCTGTATTTAACAACGTGTCCATTAGTGGACCCCAGATGAAAGCTAAATTAAACACCTGCATTGAGATGCTTCTAAACAGTGTTTCCTGCTGTACTGACAAGTCCTACCCAGTTATTTTCCATGAAGGATATTATCTCTTTAGAGGAAATCTGTCAGAGACAGGTCAGTTCAATACTCTCCATCCGTGAACAGTAACATGAAGATACCAACTGAGTGCTCTGTGCAGGCTTGGGAGTGTCTTTGCACATTCTTGTCCCCAAATGTCACCTTTTCATAAAAGGAACTGAGCCCCTAATGTCCTCTTAAACCCTTATCAGGAGAGAATAAAAGGAGAATAAACACTCAGAAAGATGCAAGAAAAAGTGAAATTATTTCTTTGCATCTGGAATGAGAACTCTTTGTTGTCAACCAAAATACATGTTACCTGCTGTCCACAAATATATAGCCAATTAATTTCAATGAAATAACTGAAACCAGAAAAGGAAGAGTCCCCCTAGACAGTGCTACATTCTAATCTCATGTGCTGTGCTCACTGCATTTTGAAACCTGGCACTTCTTTTTGATGAACAGTCCTTGGCTGCCCTTCATCCTGGCAAAGGACTTTGAATTTCAACCTTTGTGTCACCCGGTGGTTTTGCACCCCAGATGTTCCCCCTGTGGGCATTCCTGATCCATGCTCAGCACCTCAGTTTTGGGTGCTGCCCACAGATAACCGAGGCTAAGGCCGTTATCGAGCCAAACATCCGCGCAGCCAACACCGACTCAATTATTTTAATATTGTCTTTGAAATGAGCCACTCTAATCGTTCTGGCTGCTACCTCGGAGGCCAAATTATCTTGTCAGCATCTTTTGTCTTTTAAGGGTGAATTTTAGAAAGGTCTCAGCAACGGCCCAAATCTACTGCCATGGAAATCAATGGCAAAACTCCCGGGATGCTCCCTGCGAGCAGGTTTTGGCAAGTGCAGAGCATTTATGAAAATTCCAGCCTTTGGGACAAAATGTCCTCAATATTTCAATGGTGCCCTTCTCTGTGGCATTAAAGAGACATCTACCCATGACACACACACAGAGCCCTAACCCAGGGTCTCCTCCTGTGCTCCTGCTCCACATGGTGACATCTTTCTCATTTTGCCTGAAGTCATTGCTCCTTCCTAATTCCTTTTCCTTCCCCAATTGATGGCCTAACTCTTAGATTATTTCTTTTGTAGTTATTTTTTGCCTGAATTTTACCATCTTGGTAAAAGCAGAGGTTTCCCCTTTCCTCCTTTTTTTTTTTTTATTCTCCATTTATTCTTTTTTCCAAAGTGATGCAACCCTTGCCAATTTAGAAAAACCTTGCATTTACCTGCTGTTTACTCCATCTTTCACTTCATTAAACAAAACAAGGCTTAACACCAATCCCCAAAGCACCCCTGAGACTATTCCTCTCCAAATGGATGCACCAATATTTTTCCCTCAGCCAGCACAGTCTCCATGCAATCATGTGCACCACCAGCTTCTTTCACACTTCTTTTCCAAGGAGGATTTTGTCAGGCTCTGGAGCTGGTCTGTTGTAAAACATAGATGGATTATACAAACTGCCTTTCCTCTAATGACCAGTTTTGTAATTTTAATAAAGAGGCAATCAAGCTAACAGTGGTTTGGCAAATATCCTCCCTGAGGGATCCAAATTTCAACCTTGGGTGCCCAAGGGCTGGAAGGACAGAGCTACTTTTTTTTTTTTTTTCAGAAAGCAAAGTGTTCTTTTCATCCATCTATTCCTGTTTCATATTTTGTAGCAGCATCAGGATCCCCAAACTGGAATGTTGTGCCAGGATCAAGAAGAGAGATCTTTCCCAATGGTAATTTTGATAGATTACTTAAAAGTCTAAACAAAAAGCAGAGATATACAAACTACAGGCAAGATCAGAGGTTATTTATAAAGGAAAAAAGAACTTGGAATACTTATGTGACACACCCACTTACTACGGAAATTCTTTTAAAAATCATTGCCGGTTTACATGGACAGTAAATTCAGATTTTGGACCAATGCAAAGTCACAGCAGAAAGGCTGTTCCTGACCAAATCCTAAGCTGTGAATGTTCCAAGTTTCAATTTTAATTTTTTTCCTCATGGTTCTCCATCAGCTCTTTGCTGTGGTTAAAGCCCTGGAAGATCTGGATATGGCTCTGGTTCTCTCCCAGTTAACACCTGCAGGAAAGCCTCTTGGTTTTCCTGATAACAAACCACTATTCACAACCTGTGGGCAACTGCACTCATTTCCTGAGGGATATCTGAGCCAGGAAATCCCCCTCCTTCCCTCCAGAGCACGGTGTTCCCTGGTTTCCAGTTTCTCCCCAGTGGCTCCAGGCATATCTCACCCTCCTGCTGCTGTAAATACCAGGAAAACTCCAGGGCTGGGCTGCAAAACAGCTGACAACATTTAAATCAATGTGTCAAACGAGCCAGAAGCAGTTCTGCCTTTACCAAAGAGCTGGAACAGCCAGCAAGGAGAGAGTAGAAACATCACATTGATTAAAAAGAAATAGAAAAAAAAATTCCCATAATTTTAACTTTTTGTTGTATTTAATACAGATATGGCAATCATCCATTTCATTTATTTTCATTATTAAAAAGACCTCCCTGTGCCACCACACACAGAGAGAACAGGCAGGCCATTTATTCTTAAACATATTTCTCCTGAACTGACCATGACCTCACTAGGTGTATATTTCTCTCCACTTGACATTATCACAGAGTGAAAGAGTAGTTTTACCTTGCACATAAGACTTGGAAGAGTAAGTCATTGATCTTGGTTTTCATTTCTGCCACAGAGGAATGCACAGGCATTTTTTCTTCCACAAATGCGGATTTGGGTAAAAGCCAGCTTGACTTCCCTGCTAATATAACCACCAGTTTGTGTGTGACTGGCAACTGATGCTCTTGCCTCTGAAAGAGGAGAGCAGTGGCATTTGTCATGGCATGCCTGTGACATTTTCCACAGCAAGGGGCAGATAATATCAAACTTCTGCTCATCCATTCAACTTCCTGGGGAGAAACAGACATCAAAAAATAAACCCAAGGAAAAATAGACTGTTAGACACTTGCCCTAAATGCTGCAAGAAAAGAAAAAAAGTGTTTATAAATGTATCAAACTGCGGGAGCAAAGTTTATCTTTGATTTGTCCTTGTTGGTTCTTGTCTGTGCAATTGCACACCCTCCTCTCCCAGGGCAGGGCTTGGCTCCAGATCCTGGGGCAGCCACGGGAGGTTTGGGGTTAGTCCTGCAACAGACACCCCAACAAAGTCTCCACACTGAGAACGAGACGAGGTGTTTGAAAGCTTTAATGTGTCACGTCTTGGCAGTGAAAAGAAGCATCAGCAAAAGCAAGGCTGAGCATCCCATGGGGTCCATCTATTACAGACTCCCTATGCACCAAATCCCCCGGGCAACTGGAAGAACAAGAGGCTTCACTGCAGCTTTTTTAAGCGTCCCCAGATCCGTGGGGCAGCACAACGACTGCCAGCTGTGCTACAGAGAGACACTGCTGAGAGAAGTGTGTTGAAACAGCTTAATAGTTTAATCTTGAACTTTAAC
This sequence comes from Hafferia zeledoni, assembly GCA_035583235.1. Classification (NCBI taxonomy): domain Eukaryota; kingdom Metazoa; phylum Chordata; class Aves; order Passeriformes; family Thamnophilidae; genus Hafferia; species Hafferia zeledoni. The sequence goes on from JAWWEV010000022.1 coordinate 16,784,437, forward strand.
TCCTAAAAATGCACCAATTCCCCACAAGACCGAATGTTCAGTCTGTCTAATACCCTGTGCTCAGGATGTCCAGGTGGACAAGCACCATTTTGTGTGAAACATTTGCAGTGTCAGCCTGTTTAACTAAGCAGGGGTTTGATTGCCATTCACTGCAGAGCTGCAGCTCCTGCTGCTGAGGGAAGGGAGCCAAGGGCCAGGAATGCCATGGCAGGGCTTGGCATGCCTTGGGTGGAGGCCACAGTCACAGCAGGATCTGCCCAGTTCTGTCTTGACTATCCAAATAATATTTCTTTCCTTTCCAAAACCACGACACTTGAAAGCAATTATCAAGCACCAATGAGCAGCAGAGAAGGCTTTTGCAGCTAAGGCACCATTCCTTTTGTTAAATCTCCTACCATTCATTTCTTAATACAGTACATTTTACTCTGGGTAGTTTCCACGACTTTGTATGCTCACTTGACAAGTCACAACAGTTGCCACCTGAAGCCAGAATTCAGCCATATAAACACACATTAAAATGATAAATCCAGAGTCTTTTAAACTTTGCCCTAACCCTCTGTGAGTTCAGGATATATTTTTTAATTCTCTCATTACAATCACCTCCTTCTTTCATTCAGTGCCTTCAGTCTCCACACCCATAAAGGCTTTTATCACCCATGCCAACCTTCACATCCTGGAAGCAGTTTCATTGAAGTCTACAGCAAGCAAAACCAGCCTTAGTTTGTAAATCCACTGCCACAGAAATTAAATCTCTATGTATATGTGGCTGTCGGTGTCTATAAGCATGTTTAAACTGCAAATATATAATTATCAAATAGTAATAGTAATAAACCCACATAATCTGCATGTTTAGTGCATGTTCACGTGTAGAATAGGCATGTATAATTTAATTGCTGTTTCTAAAGTGGGGAATCCAAGATTTAAACAGGAATCTCACACTACAGACAGATGTCAAGAAAAGGGAGATGCAGAAAAATGACCAAGAGCTAAACCTCAATGACCTCCCATCTATCAACATAAATATTAGAACACCCAATGACACAATTTCTGCATAACAAGCAAAATAAAATGCCACACTAACAAGAAAATAATAGAGTGCTAAGCTGTGGTACATCAAATGAAGCCTTCTCCACTTGACTGTTTTTGCCTGGATGTGTGTTTTGCAGGTAGTTACTTTACTTAGCATTACAAATTTGAGTTAGAGTATGGTGCATATAAGCACATTCATATTTCATGAGCCCCTATGTAGCTTCATAGTATTACCATATAAGTGGTATAGATTCCTTTCCTGCCTGCAATGCCAGACTGTTTTCATTTTAATGATCCTTAATATTATGCAGACTACAGGAATCCACAAGCTCATCAGGACTTGTACCTTAGCAATTTCCACACTGTGTTTTTTTTCCCTCACTGGATCTTCTGTGTGGTTTTGCCTTGACTTTTCACACAGGGCCACATCCCCCAGCTAAACTCTGATTTTGGCCAGCCCTGTAGCCCCTCTGTGCCCCTGAGGGCTGATGAATTGCAGGTAGGTGGGGTGCCATGGGGCAGAGGGCTGGGTTTGGGCCAGGTTAGAGAGGGAGGCCTTCAGAGGCTCAGTGTTGTGTCATTCACCCCATCTGCCTCTCAGATGTCTGAGCTTTCTGAGGGAGAATAAAAGGAGCCTTGGCTGGATGTAAATGATGTTTTCATATGGTAATATATTACTTGGCTTGGACTGAGCGTGCAGTGGCACGGGGTGCATTGGGGACATAAAAGAAAACAAAAATCCTTGCACTGAAGAATTTACAGCCTAAAAGAATGAGCCCTGGCTTCTCTCCAAGGTAAAGGATCTATTGGGAATATATCCCAAGATATATTTGAGAGAAAGATTTTCAGGGTATTATGCCTCATAACACTAACATCTAGGAAGCTCTCAGGCTCCCACCATGTGATCTGGATGCAGGGGGACCCTGCTCCTGGTGCTCACCTTGTGACAGCCCTACAGCACAGGCTGAGCAGGTTGGGTTGTGCAGGGGGAAAATGTACAGCTGTACAACTGTAAAACACTGCTGAAACTTAGAAAGTGTTATATGTGGAAGTCAGTGCTGAAGTTTTTGGGCTTCCTTCTTTATATCTTCCTAGTGGGAGATGGGTCAGAAACAGGGCCCCTGAAATGTGCCACACATTGGGTCACATCATTACTAAGTGTTGATGTTTAAATTGCTCCTAAAAGCTAAAAAAAAAAAAACCAAAAAAACAACAAAACCCCCCACTTTCCTTTAGCTCCAGGTCCTCTAAATAAATGCATTATTTGGCCTTTGCACTGCAGTCTCCTGGGTGCAAACCTATCTGCATCTATGTTTCTGAAGGAATTGGCTTCATGCTGAGCATTTTTTTTTGCTCAAATGCTAGAAGCAGTTTTGCTTGGAGCCTTTACCAAGCTCTGATTGCATTTGTGGCATTGCTGGGTCAAAGTGACTACAGCAGGGTGGCTGCTACTGGGGTCACACATCTGGGCATTGCCATGTCTTCATGACCCACTTCCACGTACAGATTCCAGCAGAGTCCCCCTCTGTGTTAAAACAGGGAAGAATCTGGCCACAATATCTCCACCATTGTGTATAACCTGCATGGAACACAACCCCAGCTCAGCAGAGGATGCATTATTGCTAAGGGGATATTACATGCCATCTATTTGCTTTTACCATCTTTTAAAACAACATGACTGTGCCAAATGCACAGGTAGGGTGGGATTTACAGGAAAGTTCAGCCTGATGCCTCCCTGGGAGCAAAATCCCTGCCTGCAAGATTTCAGTGGTAACAGCAGTACCCCAAAATAAGGATTGCTGAAGAGGACAGGCTGTGCAGAGATGCCCTCTCTTTATTACCTGCATGCTGGGCTATGTGCTGTCAGTGTTTTATATGTGACTACATTGGTTTAAACAAACAAGAGTGTGGTGAAGAGCACAAAAGCTGACAGAAAGAATGATTTAAGATGAATCATCCTTCAGCAGCCACTTAGGGCTGTGTGCAGGCAAAGCCTGGGTAATTGGATCGCAGACTCCACCTCGAGCGCCCGCCGAGAGGCAGAGCGAGCTCTGGCCACGCTCCCAGCCAGGGAGCTCAAAGGCAAAAACATCCTCGAGGCTTCACAGGAGACAGGTGGCCCTGGTGTTAGATGAGCTGGATGTGAACACAAGAGACTTAACTGAGACAGAGAAGATTTTAGGTGAGATGGATGTGTACACACTGTGTTGTTTTAAAGGCACTCTCTGGGTTTTGTTCCTGCTGCAAAATACACAGAGAGCCTCTTTGTTAGGTGTGATTGCAGGTGCACCACTGAACTGCACCTCTCCATCATCCCCACTCTGACTGGGCTCACAGGACAGAGCAGTCCCCAAGGATGTAAAGGCTGGGATGAAACAACCCTGGAAGATGCACTTCAGAGGCACACAGTGCCCTCCCAGCACCAAGGGACACTCAGCCATCAGAGTTAGCTGTGAGAACAATGCCTTAAACCAGTACCGTCCCCAGCAGCAACTGCTTTACTCTGGAATCCTGCACCATTTCCCAGTGTAACCAATCTGTCTGGTAGTCACAGATGTCCCCAAACTGGAGTCCTGAAGGGAAGCAGCTCACTTGCCCTGTCCCAGTCTGACACTGACATAAGACTGGTGCATTCAGAGTAAAAAAAAAGTCTCCTCTCTTATCTTAAGCACAAGTGAATGATCAGAGAGAGGACACGAATGTCACCTCTTTAATCCTCTTAGGTGTAGTTTACCCAATGACAGGATTACCCCTGCTCACCCTCCTCGGAAGAAACTCACTCCCACAAGCTCCAGCTCTATTCAAGGGAAGAGCAGCAGTGATGGAGACCACGGGGTGGGCTCAGCCGTAGCTGCTGAGAGGCTACAAAGCCCTGTGAAGCCCAGATCTTTTCAGCAGCCTGGAGTTCTATGTCTCCACTCTGACAGTTCCCTGCCTTTCACAGGAAGCACAACCTTCCATGAGAAACAAACGTATTGTTTGGTCAACAGTGAAATTGTTTAGTGGGAAGCAACCAAGTCTGAGAAATGCTGCCAACTCTGCCTGCCCTGGAGCACAGAAGCCAAAAAAGGTGAAATAATAAAAGATGACTATATATACCCTGCGAGCATAAGAATGGTGAAAAGGAGGGATGCATAAATAGCAACAGATTATCCTCATGCACTTTTGGGCAAGCTGTTTGTTAGATTAAATTAATAATAATGCTACATTAAGTGATCCTACTATCCAGCATGCACACTCAGGGGTGCACCTCTACAACAGAGGTACTAATTCTGTTCAATACCTTGCAGGTCCTTTGTTCTTGAATAGAGCTGCCTTAATTAAGCAGCTGCCCTTTAATAATAAACCAAAGCCAAAGCTGTAGTATTACAGGTGTAAAAACCATGAAGTAGAACAAAGATTCCACTGTGGATCCAAGCAGACTCTCAGAAACACCAGTAATGTCTTGATTTAAACACACACCATCACCCCCTCCCCCCGTGAGAAAAAAAACAAAACAAGAAAATCCAGGATAGAACTTTTATCTCTATTCATTTTCATCTTTCCTTTATTCCCCCAAGAGGCACGAGGCACATGGCATTGAAGTAGGAATCACTGAGCTGCTGAGGCACCACGAGACTCCATCCCTCCTTTCCCCAGTGGCAGGAACCCAGTGCCCTCTCCAGGAACACTTTTCCCAGCCTCTTACAGCCACATGAGCACAAAGCACCATCAAACATGAGGCCCAGTCTGCAGCAGAACTTCCCCAAAGCCACCAAACATCATAAAGTGGAGCAAATATCAAATGATAAAACCACTCACCACACACACAGAGAACCAAGTTCAACCACGGCACCAGGAAGGTAATATTTGAAGTTTACAGAAAGCAAATTCAAGTAAGCTCTAAGTCAATCAAAAGTGACTGAAAACTCCTTTGGTCCAAATATGTGTTCCAAAAGGTCACAGCTGGTGTAATTATCCTTGCTAGACTTAGCACGTGTTCAGCTGTACCCTTAGACTGCCAAGAGCTGAAGAGCACTCCGGATGCCTAAGGAACTGCCATGTTATGAAAATATAAAAAGTAAGTAAAAAAATTGTGATGTAATGATACTTCACATTAGAGTACAGGAAATAATTTCTTTGGAAAAGTAGTTGGAAGATTTTTTAAAACCAATCTCTCTCTCTCCTCCACGGAAGTTCCTGTGAGCAATGACAGTTCCTGTCAGAAATATAAACCAGGATTCATGTTGAATGGGATCACATGTGAATGACAATATGATGGAAAGGGACTAAGAAACAAAACCTCAAAGATGCTAATTATATCTAAAGGGAAAGCAAGATCAATAAATGCTATTTCTAAAACAGCATAGTATCCATCAGCAAAAATATCTGTTCTAAAACAAATGAGGAAAAGTTCTGTGTTAGTACAGTGGTGATTTCAGGGTATTTTGCTAGTTATGGGAATGGGTTTCTTTTATTTGTTGCCATCAGCACAACAGTGTTTACCTGTCTCCCTGCAAACCATTCCCACTGTGATGGTCTGCCCCAGTCCCACCCTGGGCTGAGGACACGCAGCCCCAGCAAACGGCAGCGACTCCAAAGGCAAATCCATAAAGGCTTTACTGGCGACCTGCAGCACTCCTAAAACGGGCAGTAATGAACTCAGAATCTATAGGGGGAGAGATTACTTTGGACAGAGGAAAAGGCAAGGGGAGAGGTTAGTCTGAAATGTCAGAAATATTAGCTGCAGAGAAATACAGTAAGTGAATCAATGAGAACAGAGCTACTGGGTAAAAGGATTAAATGGCTAATAGAAGGGATACTCCACTGACCTCCAGCATGGGAAGGAGCTGATAATGAGATAAGTAAAGCTTATGAAGATAATAACAGTGTAATTATGGTCAAGTTCAAAGTACTAAGTGTATATTAGGAAACCCCTGAGATATATATAGATGTAAAATTCTGAGTAGCCAGTAGTAAATGATTACCTTTTAGTCCAAAGTGTAAGAGGCTCAAAAAAATACGTCTGGATTTGAGTTTAACCTATAACCCAACACTGGGACTACATAAAACATTTTATGCTTCATTTTCAAGAAACACACAGGAAGGCACAGAGATTATGTAGCGATTTATCCCTTGCAATTTCTGCTGTCACCAGGCTGCAATGAGATGGGCTATAAACTCACGGAGATATCCTGGGAGACAGTTTTTTCCTGATCAACACATACTCCAAAGAACCAAACCCACTGAGGGAAGGAAGGGAAATGGGGCAGAGTAAGTTTCTTTGCCAGTTCTTGGCCCAGCATCCATGAACTTGCTCTCAAAATAAATATTTACTGCAAGGGAACAGCACCTATGGGGCTGAATCCTCTAAAATCACTTCTTAGCTTTCTACAAGGAACTTCTCTGCATCCCCACAGCTTTATGTTTAGTTTCCCCATTTTTTATTTTATTAAAAAAAAAAAAAATGAAGCAAAGGATGCCATCAACTGCTGAAGATGCCAAATCAGACAGATTTGCCAACAGTGCATGACAAATTCTGTGTTTAGTGGAAAAACACAAGTAAGCTCAAAGGATCACATTTTTAGAGGGACTGACTTCATCTCAGTCTCCCACATCAATCCTGCAATCAACTGACACTGCGAAGAGCAGGATTTGATTTCTTATCATCTAATTTGCGGGTGCAAACAGCAGCATTACACCGAGAAACTGAGCACTCACGGATCGACTGCGTTTATAACTTGCTATTTGTGCTTACAAATCAGGGCAAGGCTTGATCTTTAAGTTCCATAATTTCCTCCTGCAATTGGTTGTACTCACAAAATTGCACCTGCAGTTGATTGCTGGAGCAGATTTAAGGGCTGGTTTTGAAGATGCAGCCTGTGATTTCTGAAAAGCTAAATGTTGCGAGAAAGAGAAAAAGCAAAAAAAAAGCCCCCCATAAAAATGGGAATTGGGTTTTAGGTAAAATGATGGGTACAATAATGAGTAAAATAAAAGTGACAGACATCAGAAGGTCTTAATAGATACAGTATACACGTGTACCTGGAGAATTTAAACGCAGTCCAGAGAAACACCCTTCTGAATAGCTGTCCATCAGAAAGGGCTGATTAAAAAAACCCAGCCAAATAAATAAATGCAGATCTCAAATATTAACATCTAAACTCTCTTTGTCCTAGGCAGAGCATAAACAACTGTTCATTACATCACATGTGTGCCCCCTGTGCATGCAAGTGAGGAGCTTGTATGGACAAATGGCTGCTGAAGTGCAGAAGCTCTAATTGGGTCATTTGCGTGCAGCCTCCAACATCCCATGATCAAATTAGGTCTCTCACCAAGTTCATGATTCTGCATTTATACTGCTTAAAAATAGCCTTCCTTCTAGTATTTGCTGTGGCTAAAAAACACTGGGACATGCATAAGAAAGATTAAGCAAGATTTTTTTTTTTTTCCCAAAGGCCACAAAAAATACAGGAAAAGTAGAAGAGGCGGTTGGTGGCAAAATGACTACACAAATATAATGCCATTTATTAATACAGTGCAAGTGTGTGCTGTGAAAGGGACAGGTGGGAGCTCACTGGGAACACAGGGCAGTGAATTATTTAAGTCAAGTGCATTTTTAGGGCCATGAAAAACACAGCTGAAAAAAAGGCTAATAGGCCACTTTGTCCATACTCTGTCTCTAAGCCTTAGAAACCCCTTAGTGCTGAGCCAGATCATTAATTTTTAATGATTTATTCGCTATTCTTAAATATTCCAAATGATGGAGATTTTCACACTTTGGGAAGCAAAAAAACCCCCCAAACATAGAAACTTCCAACAGAAGGAACCTGAACCAGAAATCTTTTGGCAGCATCACTTGGCTGCTCCTCTATTCCCTTTGAAGTGTCACACTGCAGAGGTACCTTCAAAGGGGCACGGGGAGGAACTGCAGCAAACTGTAAGAAATCCTTATGGCTGAGAACAATCCTTCAGTTCATCTTCCATGTAACTTATTTTTCCAGGTAGTGACAAACAGATGAGAAACAAAAGCTTGAAGGAAAAACCCTTCAGTAAAGGTGAACTCCAACTTACTGCAAAACATGAATAGAAGTGACACACAAGAGACCAGTATTGATTCTCTGAAACTTTGGTACCACATATGCCCCATTTCCAACTCAAAAACATCTTTGCCTGCTGGATCTGCAGACTTTGTGTTGGATCTCAAGCTCACATTCACATTCTCCCATTTTCTCTTTTTTTCACACTTACAAATAGCAAAGGAATTTTAGGTCAGTTTGGGCTCCCAAATCATGAATTCACCATTTTTAGCGGACTCCTACAGATTTCACTCATTTGAGCTGCTTGTGTGAGAGCAAACACGTGGCTAAAGCCAAACTCCAGCACTTGCCCTGTACCCATGCCTGGTTTCCATCACTGACTGAGCAATAAGACAGGAAAATGCATTTGTTGCTGACATGGATGGACATGGAGCACAAAGAGGGGCTGACCTTCTAAGAGGTTGACTTTTCAGAGCAAGACTGTGCCTTAAATAAAAATATCAATGAGGACAAAAAGAAATCACCGTGCAATGGACCTCTTGGGTCATTAATCAAGAATGAGTTGAACTTCCAAAGGCTATGCCCTATGGACAGTCTGGGAAGATGATCCAGTGGTGATTTGATTTTAGAAATCTGATGAATTGCTTTGGCCCAGATTTTGTCCTTGTGCACTAGGCATTGTCCTGTTTTTCTTGTGAGATCCTCCCTCATGGGGAACATGTTGCTTCCTTGTTCATTTGGGTGCGTGATAAATTTTGCAAGCTGGGTCCTCACTAAATTTCATTAGGTAACTGAGTATTCTTTTAGGGGAAAAAATCCAGGAAAACCAGCTAAACACAGAGGAAAATTATCCCAGATTGTTTTTATGTTTGTGATTTCAAGAAGTGAACAATTAAATGTGGCTGGAAAAACTCAGATAAAAACTTTATTTTCTTTTTTAAACCAGGTCCAGTGCTGAGGTTGCTCATCAAATAATGGCAGGGACAAGAGATCAGCCAAGGTTTTTCTGGGCCTTTATGCCATTTACACAGCTTAGGCTGCTTATTTCAGACAGAGAGCAAAGCTCTTGACCCTGTGAGCACCCAGCCCCAAGGCTGGGAACACAGAGGGTGCTTAAACACCTGGTTACAAGCAGCTGGTTCAAAGTCTGAGCTTAAATAGTTGAGCTTAGAAATTCTTTATTTTGCCATACCAATTAAAAAAAAACAAAACAAAAAAACCCATCTCAAACAACAAACCAAAACAGAGATGTGGATTTTCCATGAGACTTAAAAATGCTGTTCTTGGCATCTCTTTATGGGCCTGAAAAGAGAAACAACTTCTTGGTCTTTACTTGTCTCCATATCTTGCCTTGCACTTTTGAGTGCTGCATAGTAAACCCCCAGGGCTGAATTTCCTTTGCTCTGCATGATGGATCATCAGACATACAATTCCCATTATTGTTAATGGCAGTTGTGCATCAAATTACTCCATGTGGCATTTAGATCCTGGTGCTCTGAGCTACCTGCTTTCCTCTGGCAGTACAAGCACGTAGCAAATACACCAGGATATTGCTACTTTTGAAGGTTGTTAGCTGTGAAAATTTGTGCAATAAAAAATTTTGCTGTAAGTTGTCATTATCTTAATACCAAAAAACTACACACAATTTTCACTTTTTACTGCAGAGCCACCAGCACTTTATATTGTGAAGAAGTCCAGAAAAATCTCGGTAACAAAATTTAAAGTTGATCCATAAGCCACTATCAAATGATAATTCTGGAGAACTCTGCTAGAGGTTAACACCAATATACAACATAAAGTGCTATTGAGAAATACTTTGGATTACTCTTTTTTTATTTTTTTTTTTCATTTTATTCCAGTAATACCCTTCAGAGAAACAGCCTGGGCTGAAACTGCTGAGTAAATGAAATGGGAAGGGTCACAGAAAGGGCAATCACTGTCAGAGGCACATGTTACCCTTGCCTTTGATGTGGTGGAATCAAAGCTGCTTGTTTGTACATCATAAGCAGCACAGGGGGACAGCTCTTCTCCTCCTGTATCACCTGCCAGTGGTGCCTCCTGCAGTGGGACATCACAGGACTGGTCCCACCATCACAGTGAGCCCTTCCCAGGTGTAAGGCACAGGCATCAGATGAGGTTTGTTTTCAGGGGTTTCATGATGTACTTTTCTCTCATTTGAAAGGAGCACATGAAAAATGCTGTTAGACCCTCGAGGGCTCTTTTCTTTCCTCCTTCCTCTACATTGTACAACGTTTTCACACTCTGCTCGTGCAATTTCAGTCAACTCCCTGATGCACAAAGGAAAATTTAAACAAATGTACATCTGCTTATAGCTACACTCTGCATTTTGTTTAAAGCATAACTGGGCATCTGTAAAGGAGTAGACAGGTTGCTGCTCTAAGCTATGAAATATTCATAAAAACACCAGTGTGATGCCTCACCTTTGCTCCTTCAAATAGACAATGCTCTGGCTGCCTCCCCAGAGCCAAGTTCCAGTGTCAGGGAGGAGAATAAGCAGTTTATGGTGTTGCTAATATACGATTATGTCACCTTTCACTCCCCCATCAGAGAGACTGAACCCTACATGTCTGCAAATCCCTAACTGGAAATGAAGCTGGGGGATTCCCTCCCCTGTTTGTAAAGCAGCTCAGCTGTAAGATGAGCTGAATGGAGATTCACAGGGAAAAGGTTCTGTGGCTTTTTTTTTTTTGCTTTTTTTTTTTTTTTTGGCAGGAATCCTATTTAAAAGGCTTCAGAACAGGAAGTCTTCAATACAGAGTTTACCTCCATGCAGAGGGATGGAAGAGACCCCACCAACCTGTTGATTACAGAAAGGCAGTGATTTAGGCAATATTTGTTTCTGAACTCATTGCTTCCTTCACTGGAATAATACCTGAATGAGGCAGGAAAACTACCCCATAAAACTTAAGATCTCTTTCCTCTTGAAATGGAGAAGAAAAGGATCATTTTCTTGCACTGTACTCTAATAACACCTTTGCAGAATGTGTCTCCTCCTGTTACTTCCAAGCCCAATTCCTGTTTGCAAGGATTACACAGGTGCAAATTCCCTCCCACCTGGTTTGCAGAGCTAGAAATTACAGGGAGTAAGAATCCAGTATGTTTTTGAGCTCTGTATGTTGTCAAACACGCAGGTCTTGAAAGATCTTCCTGCAGCAATAAATAGTGAGACACAGAAGCTCTGGAGGGTGTAGCTCATGCTGCCTTCCCAAAAGGATGTCTGACCTCATTGTTCACTGTCCAAAAGTCCTTGGGAGTTTATGGTCCTGAGTCAAAAATCTAAATCTTTTCATTTGAAGACATACTTTTTGATGGACAGTGTAAACTGGTTTAAAGTAACATTTTGTCAGTCAGAAATCAAGATAGAGATAAATTAAACAATGTCTTTTATAATTAAGATTTTCATAGTTCCCCTCCTGGAACCTGAGGGAAATAAAAGTCTATTGGTGATTATTTTCCTCCTTTTCATGGTCCCACATAGACATTTTTTTTTTAATATTAAGATCCAGGGTAGAGGATATCTGATTTATGTAGCTGACACATTAATGGCCACTAACCTGAGACCATTTTTCTTTCCTATTTTACAAAATAGATGTTCTGAAACCTATCAACTCTTGTTTTAAGAACAGACCAAAAAATCCTTCTAGGAGACATTTCAGATTTAAGGAACTGTGGATTTGAGGAAGAAAAGACTAGAGTGACTTGTGTTTCAAAGTTTTGGCCTAAAAATGGCTCTAACAAGACACCATCAAGTTTCTGGCTCTTGGGTGCTTCACACAGAATTTTTTGGGTTATATTTTTCATAAGGGTGTCCAACATCAAACTTCAGCAAAGCAACACTGAAATTATTGGCCACTGTTAATCTCCTGTATTTCAGATGAGTCACTTTTGACTTTTATTAGGAGGTGGGAAAATCTCTTTCATCTAATTCCCAGAATCTTCATTCATGCATGACAACTTGTCTCCATTCCCCGCCTCTGCAGTATATGTGAAACAAGATGTCTCAAAGTCTAATTCTAGAATTCAAGTACTGTGCTGAAAAAACTGCTGAAGTTTCTCATATATTTTTGTAGCACAGGCTAGAATTATTAATAGTCATAAAACACAGGGCCCTTTGCCCACAGCTGCTCTGCAGGTGGAAAACCAGTGAACTTTACAAGAAATTGGCTTCCAACTATTTTATTTGAAGCGCTAGAGAAGAATAAGGGGTCTAATCTTTCAAGGACAGACATAACTTCAGCCTTGTGCCTGCCAGCAGACTTCAACAGGACAAGTTGGGATGATAGATTTAATTGTCTGTCTGGGATACTGCTGAAGCAAGGGCTGGACTCCAGTGGTTGATAGATGATCTGAATTGGGAGACTTCATGGAAGTGGCTAAATAGCTCTTCCCAAATGCAGCTTGACTTCTGCCTTGTGAGATGCTGATGGCAGTGTCAGTCAGCGTCCGTGTGCCCGCCAAAGACAATTGGAAGGGAAAGGGAACACAGGGCTGAGCGGAAAATAAAAGACACACAAAGAGGCTGAGCATGTGTTTCCCTACCAGGACTGGCTGCCTTGACATTTCTGACTGCCCAGGTCAACACAACACATCTGACTGGGCCAGTGCTTGCAGAGAGAAAGGACAGTGCCCAGGGGCAGACCAGAGATCACAGAATCAATCATAGAATCGACTGGGTTGGAAAAGATCTCCAAGATCATCAAGCCCAACCCTTGGTCCAACTCCAGTCCCTTTACCAGATCATGGCACTCAGTGCCACGGCCAATCTCA
>JAWWEV010000022.1:16815807-16884986 GCA_035583235.1 Hafferia zeledoni
CTGGAGTTGGACCAAGGGTTGGACTTGATGATCTCGGAGGTCTTTTTCAACCCAATTGATTCTATGATTCTATGACTTCCACTGGTATCAATACAGAAATCATCAAAGCTGTTCATAGCATGGACACGAGAAGTAAATTACAGCTGTAATTTGTTACTGTTTGGGAGAATTTTACCCAGAATTCTTGCCTATGGACACCAAAGGCCAAGAATAGATATTTGCTCATGCAGATGGAGAGGCAGATTAAGCTCCCATCTTTGACAACTGCTCCTCTAGTATAAGGAAATTCTTCCAGGTACACACAGGTTGCTAAGGTTAGTGGAGAGGACTGTCATGTCAGAGTCCTGGGTTTGCAATAAACTATCTACTAATTGATGTCTTAAGCTCAAAAATGCCTCAAATTTAGCCCATCTTATTTCCATGGTACAAGAAAATGCAGTGCAGTCATTTTTGTGGTCTGGAGACAGTGAGGAGCAGCATCCCCCATCACCTCAGCCTGTCTCACATTCCCTTTTCCTGCTGCAGGGGTGCACTGCTCTGGCTAAAACTAAATAGCTCAAAGGGAGAGTCTGATTGGAAATTATTTTCTTATCCGAAAGTGTGCTGAGTTTTCATTTAAATCTGAGGGCGTTTGGTTCTTTTCTGGCAGGTTTTCCCTGACTGCTGAGGTGCTGATGTGCCCAGTGGAAGCAGCTCCACATCTGCAGAAAACTCTGCCCAGCCTGGAGGCCTCATCTCCACAAGGTTACCTGTGATACATCCTGAAAGAGCCTGAAATTTTGAGTATCCAAAACCTGGGTACCCTGAGGGTTGTCAGACTTTGGGGTTCCTCCCTCCTGTGCCAGCCCAGATCCCTCCCTGCAGCGAGGTGGCTGCTCTGGAACATCAAACTAACACAGTTTGATCTATCCAAATTCTTTTCTACAGGGTTTTTCTTCTATTAGGAATTCTCATGTGCTCATTGGTTTTATTTTGATTTTGACCAGAATTTTTTCAACTGCCAGAATGGAGAGAAAGGGATTTTCCAAGTTTACACCAGCTCTGCCTTTGATTTTTAAAAGAACTTGTTCATGTCTCTTCACACTTAGCCTGGTCAGTCTTTTGTTTTGTTGTATCCTCATTGTCTGCTTTTCCCAATTGCATCCTGCTTCCAATTATCATTTAAATTAAACTCAAAACTCTATCCCAAACACAAAGACTCCTCTTGCCCTCTACACTGCTCTCATTTCCCTCCACCCTCAGCTTTGCTTTTATTTCTTTAGCTGCAAAATAGTCTCAGAAATCCATCTGCAGCTGAAATTCAATTCTTTTGGATGTCTCCTCTTCTGATCTGGGGACTCTTGGATCCCCTACTTCCCTCTTGCTCCCAGTGTCAAACCTCCAAACTTTCTTGTAAGCCCTTATTTCTTCTAGTGGGAAAGAAAAGAAAGTCAAGCAAAGGAACATGCTCTTGAATAGGTCATTCTGTTAGCAGAAACTGATGGCAAGAATAAAAATAAATCTCACAGCTCTGACAGTTCCTCATTTTAAAAGGACTGATGGGAGACAAGCATAAAAAACAAAAGCCTAAAAGCAGATTTGAACAAGAGGGCGAGCAGCATAGATCTAAAAACCTAATAAAGTCTCAGCCAAAACAATTTTAGAGAGGAGAGAGTTCCAGCAGAAGGGACCATATGTTTGACTCAGCCTGATTAGAGAAATAAATAGAGGTGTAGCCATCCTATGAAAGGAAAACTTCCTGAGTCAGCACACCCAGACCAGCCCGGGGGTGAGACCATGAAAGAGGAACACAAAGCTCTCATAACCTCGTAAATGGTGTGTGCTTAATCTGGGCATTCTTGTTTCAAAAAAAGAAACGGCAAAAATAGCTGGAATCCAGAAAAATACCAAAAAAAAAAGGAAAAAGATGAAAATAGGTGGAGCTTCAGTAAAAGGAGGCATTCAAGATTTATTCATTTCTGTAACAGGAAAAGAAAAATAAGAGAAGGTTTTTCTCATTAAATAAAGATGCTACAGTCTAGGCCAGTCAGGTGATCCTATTTAGCATTTCCCATAACAAGGTGATGCTGAAAATAATGAAAAATAATAGGATCCTTTCTTCCATAATGTGTAATTAATCTGTATAATATATTGCAACTGGATTTGTTGGGATGAGCCAGCTCAGTTATCAGGAGTTACACTCACACATTGATTTCAATCTTACAAAATGACTTTTTTTGTGTGTTTGCAGGTTTGTTTTCCCCCCCTGTTTGCAAACAAGACCTGCATGACCATTAGGATGTTAATGAATTGCAAAGTAAAACAATTAATTAGTCTGAAGGGAAGATTAAAAAAAAAAAAATAGCCCATCCCAGCACACTGTCAAACCCAGAGTTTCAATAAGCACATCTCAAAGAGCTGAAAAGCTGTTGATTGATGCTGGAAGAAAGATTTTTATTGACTTAATGGATGTTGGATTTCAGCCTTTGGGAGGAGAGGGGATGATCACATTTCCTGGCAAGCACCAGCCTTCAAGCAGGTACCAAGGGTGGGAGAGCTCCATCCAGGGAATCCTGTGAGTTTGGTGCCCCTCAGTGTGCCCTCTGCTCTGGGATGTGCCCCCCAGAGCTGTCCTGTTCCAAGACATTAAGTCCTTCCTAGGACAAGCTCAGATTATTTCATTGGAAAAAGAAGACAAGTGATTTTTCAAGGGACATTTTTGTGCACATGGGCTTGAGGACATCCAGCTCTGTACAAAGGAAAACTATTTTTTTGTACCTATGAATGTTCTGGGCTTCCCATCTGCATACTCAGAGCATCCCTAATTCCTGATTTAAATCCACATAAAACGGAATTGATTGATGTGAGCATCAATTTGCACTGATGTAAAATTGATAAAGGCAGAAGGGCAGATTATTCCTAACAAATTGGATGGGAGCAGCAGAGAATGATGGGCTCAACAGCAGTTCTGTCCCAAGTCTTATGGAGTTGACCTGAATGGTTTAGATGTGTCTCCAGAAATTATAAATCACAATTATAAATCATACACATCTCTCTTTCTAGAGTATTGCTGGGATTTTTCTGGATTTTTACTAAATGCTGGTTTAGTTTAAAAGTAGATTTTGGTAGCATGTAAGTTTTCACATGTATGTGTGTGTATATATTGAAACAATGAATTAAAATTCAAATAAAAAATAAAAAATAAAAAAATAATAAAAAATAATTAAAAAATAAAAAATTCAAAATAAAATTCAAAATAAAAATCACCCTAAAGGAATATAAAAATTATATCCCAAGTATGCAATTGGATAAGCAAGGTATCTAAAAGCTGTAGGAGAATCATCTGCTGCTAAAACACCACCTGAAGATGAAATTCTCTATTCTTTTTTAAAGTCAGCTTCAGATGGCCCTTAAAGTTTCTATAAAGCAAAATTCAGGGGTTTTCTGAGATGTTAAATTATACTTTCAAAATATTTAAGATTCATTTCCTACTAAGTGCCAAACTACATCTCAGGAAAAAAGATGTAAATTCAGAGTGGAAATTTAAGTAATGTATTCCATGAGAGAACAGCAGTGCCACATTTCTTTTATAGTGACACATTAACCTCCTCATATCAGTGTGTTGAAAGGCAAAAAAATCTCTTCACTCGAGAAGACCAAAAAGGCTTATTTTTCTCCATTACTTATTTTTAAGATTCCTTTAAAGAAGAAAGCTTAATGCATCCATGGGAGGGGTCTGGATAATTCCCACCCCAGACTTCTGGGGGAACTGGCAAAACAAACTGCAGGTCTGGCAATAAACTGCTCAAATTCGTGTGAGATCGATGTGACTGGAGAAGGGCAAATAAAATATCATGGGGACAACAGTAGGTGTTTTCATTTAACCCAGGACAGCAAACCATTGGTCAAGTTTGGCACAGATTAATTTTGGATGCTACCAAGAAGAAAGATTTCCTGTGCTTAGTAAATACACACCTTTGCCACAGCAAAGCAAAAATATTCCCCCTTACTGGTACAGCCTCTGTGTGAGGCTCAGAGCTAATCAAGGTGGTGAAAAATATTTTGAGTGGAAAACAAAAATGCAACTAAGCTTTACCAAAAATAGCTCACGCCAGACTATCCTGATGTTTTGTTGGAAAACAAATCCCCCAAAGCAATAGATTAAGCAAGGCAAGGAAATGCAGCTGATCTGATTTATCCTGGTGTCTCTGAAGCAGCAGGTTTGAGGTGTCCTGGATGCTGGCAGAGATGGGAGCTTTGAAGTGGTGCTGGTTTGTCTGACTAAAGGCAGACACGAGAGGAGGAGGGAGACTAAAACTCCTGCCTGCCATGGGTCCTGCTGAATTTTCCTATTAATGATGCAGTCACAAGGAGGAGAAGTGTGGGGATTATGTTCCCTAAAGACACATGTTGGAACGTGCTGCCAACACAGAATACAGGAAGAGGGCTGGAGGACACCGGGGCTGAAGGAGATAGAAAGAAATTCAACCTTCTGCAAGGGCACATACATGGAAATTAATAAAATCTTCAGCTAATAGCTAGAGGCTGCTCTTTTAAGTGTGTCATCTGAAGGCTTTCCTCGTGCAAGATGAGAGCTGGGTAATGAGAGCACATTCCCGGTGCCTGCAGCTGCCATGGCTGGCTCCTCTCCACCACCTCCTCCCTCTGGCCCCACGGCCTCTCTCCCCTCGTGTGGCCTGAAATAAATTTTGTTCATGATCAAAGCCCAGTTTTCCCTTACCATTACACCTGCTGCATCCCTCCTTGTGTGTCAGAGGTGAGTGAAGCACAAAGCTACGTGTCCTTCCGAGCAGCTGAGGCTCCTGAGGAAGGGATGGTGATGCTCATTTTTATCTGCCACCCCTCACCTTGTTTCCCTTCTCCATCTCTGTCCCCACTGATATTTGCAGTACTGCTACTCCAAAAGGAGAAAGGGAAAGTGGCCCCTGAGATTTATGTGTACCCTTCTGGAAAGGAAAGGATGTGGTTTTGCCTCTCAGACTCGAAATGGAACTCAGACAGAGGTTTCCAGCTTCCCAGGTGAGTGTTTTTGCTACTCTAAAGAGTGTGGTTACAGCCTCCACTTCCTGCTCCATCTGCTTTCTAACCTTGGCATTAACAGCAAGCAGGAGCCTTTTACTCAAAGGTGACAAATTAGTTCTGGAAAGGGGTTATGGGCTCTAAATCTCATTTTCACAGCATCTCCTATCTCATGGATGTGGGTCAATGCTAAAGCCTGTATATATGGAGGATTTCAAATACACCCATCTCTTTAGTGTTTCCTAAGGCAGGCTTAAGTGTTCCCTGCTTTACTCCTGCCTGCTTTGAATCTCAGGCTGAGGCACTTAATCCTCTCCATTCACCCCAGAGGGACTTCAGGCATCTCACTCAACTCTGCTCCTGGAACAAGGCCTGTAACCAAAGTGCCTGCTCCTATTCATGAGGCCAAGTTTTGGGATGTAAGGGCACTAATCAGCTGAGAGGGCACGTACCAACCACTTGCATGGCACTGCTCCACCGTTGCCTTGGAATCTTGTATTGAGATCCTGATGCAGAACTGTGGGATAAGGACTTTTCTCCATTGGAAGCTGCACATCAAATCATTTAACCCAAGAAATGTTCCAAAAACAGCAACATCCTGAGAGGGAAAGGAGGAACAGGAGAGTTTATCTGAGCTAGAAACAGATTTTACAGCCCTGAAATGATGAGGCTTTTTTATTTTCCTGTCATAATTTCAAGTCTAAATACTGTGTAAACAAGGGAATCCTTGTAAATAATTTTAAAGAGTGGGTAGTGATTCTGCAGGTGTCTCTAAGCAGGAAAAGGAGGTTATTCTCCTTCAGATAATTTGGATCCTGCCATGGTTTCTGAATTCAAGCAAGCAAACCACAGCAACATGAAATGCAGTCAGACAGAACAACAATCTCAGCAATACTTAAACCAGTTCCTTCCCCACAGAAAGGCAAGCAGGTACTTTTAAAGAGCATAAAATTTAAAGTGAAAAACCATCATCAGCCTTGGAGAGGAGTCTCAGATGATCCCACAGCATCACCCTATCCAATTGAAATCCTGTTCAACACACATGGATCACTATGCCTTCCATGTCTGAGACCTGGCAGCAAGACGCCCAAGTGCCCCTGTCTGCTCCCCCATCTCCCCCACTGCAGCCTTTCCTTCACAGCTCTTTTACTGGGCTTCTTCAAAGATATATAATTTTTTAAATTATTGTTTTCTTTCCTGGAATCTTTCACATTTCATGAAGGTTTAACTGCTTATACTTTACCAGAGCAGGTATTCAACAAGTACCTGGCTTCCTGTGGCACTGGTGCTCTGCCAGGTGAGAAATGGGAGTGTTGTCCTTTGTGTGCTCCTTCCCACTGCCCTAATTATGGGTCCTGGCTGCACACCAGTGGTTTTCTGGCAGAGCACTTGGTAGTATCTCTCAGCTCATGAGCCCTAAGAATCATCCCATTTTCATGGCTTCTGAATGTTGCAATGATTGCTTCTCCACCTTCCATAACATCTCCTTGTCTCCGAGTTAAATGAGCTACGTGTAAGCATCAAGGACCCATCTGGGTGGATAGAGCAGGACTGAGGCTGGATGGAGAAAATCCTGGAGCTGTCAATCCAGGTGATTTCCCAGCACATTTCCCCATGCAGCCTCTTAACACCTCCCAGGAGCTGACTGATGTCCACTGAAGTTTTGAAAAGGTTTATTTAAACCAGTTTTCCTTGGCATTTACTTTGCAACTTATAAAAAGCCTCTCCTTTACTTCAGTAGTTATACTGCATATATTCTCTTGGACTTTCATACTCATTCTCTCTTGTTTGGGTGCCAAGCAAATTTTTCTCCAGCTTTTATCTACTTCAAAAAGGGATTTTTGTTGGCTTCTCTTATGTCTGAATCACGTATCAAAACCACAGAGGCTTATCAAGTGTTAACAGTGTTTATCTCCAAATTTTGCAGTTGTTTTCAGAAACATTGAAATGTGTTTTTCTCATGTTCAGCCATATTTCATGAAGGGAATGTTATGGCTTTTATAATCTTTGAGTGCTAGTTTTAAGATAGATGTATACGAATATCTGTCACATTTAATTATCTCCTCCATCAAATTCAGTAAGTGGCCTATTAAGAGCGAAATGACTCGTTAGAAAAGGCAGATTTCATGGTACAACAAAGAGGAAGAGAATTTTTTAATTTCTGACTCTACAAGAAGGAAAAAAGAAATCACAATGCTTAAAAAGGAATGTTTAATCTCTTCCAAGAGCTAAAAGAATCCAGAATGTTTGCTTTATGCTATTGGTATGAGTTGTAGATACTCTGATTACTGGTTCACATCCAGCTCTGAACATGGAGGATGAAACTTATAATTAAATAACTAATTGGTGGCCTATATAAGTGAGTTATTTGCAGTCTAGTTTTCAATGGAGAGGTCACAAAAACCCACTTGGGCTCACCCCTCCTGACACAAACCAGGCATGGTTTTGCACTGTGATTACTGATTGGAAATGGTTGAACTTGGTGACAAGGCTCCAAAGCAAGTTTGCCTTTTGCAGTGCAATCAAAAACAGCACTATATTCCTTCTCTAGACATGACCTTGAGCAGTGGAGGGACCTGGCTGGCTTTCTCTGCCCTCAGAAGTTATTCTGTGATGGATATCTCTCCATCAGAAGCAGAACTCCCTCGTGCCACAGTCACAGCTCCTTGGTGGTGACATCTCTTCCTCTCACAGGGGCTGAACTTCCCTGCCCATGCTGAGCTGCCTGGAGGTGCCTGTCCCTGGAGCCACATCACAGGCCTTGTGGCACCACTGCCTCCTCTCCTGCACCTCTCCTGGCAGTGCCATTCCTCTGGCTCCACATTGCCTCTGGAATTTAAGGTCTGGACCATATTAGATCTTGATGGCTGAGGCTTTTTTCCTTCCAGTGTTCACTCTGCCTCACCTCAGAATCTCTCCAGGCATCTGAAAAAAGAGGAGATTATGTCCTTCTAATGGAAAATGTTCATTTTATGGAAGCCATAACTGAAATTATTAGCATTTTCCACTCCAGGTAATCTCAGCTTCAGCCCACAGTTTCTTATGGCTGACCCCAAAGAAGAGCAGTTGGCTTATCTCTATTATTTTTACAGTCTGATACTTTTCCAGGCTGCTAAGTTGTTCTATTGTTTTCCTACACTGCACTTCCACTTCTGCTTTCCTTCTCTCTGGTACCCCTCTGGAAATGCCCTGGGTTCCTCCAAACTCCTCTCACTCAGCCCAGGGACAGATCAGGGAGCTCATTTGGCAGCTGTGGAGATGGTTTGAGCAGAGCCATGGTGAGATCTGCAGTTCCGAGAGTGGTGAGAGGCAAATGGACCTCTTTAGCCTTATTTATTGCAATTGTGCCCCTTCCCTCCTTCCTTTGCTTTTAAGACCTCTGAAAGTTTAGATGTAAAACTTCCATTTTGATCTATCTGGTCCCCAAAACTCCCAGATATTCCTTTATTGTGGGAATGGTTTTATGCCTGTGGTAGTTTTGGCTTTAGGCTTCAGTTAGGCCTAAATTTAGCAGGCCCAAAGGATGTGACATAAATCAGAAGGGACAAGCATCCCCTGACTTAAGCAACCAAAGAGGTATTTCATATCATTTCACATCATCAAGAAGTGTTAAGAGGTATAAAAGAGAGAGAAGAGGAGCTTGTGTCTCTTTTGGGTTTTGTCTCAGACCGGTGGGGACGCACTGCCTGCCCTGCCGAGATCAGGCCTTGCCATCCATCCTCTGTGCTCGTGTTATCTACAGAGGTGAACATTTTCTCGTTAATTTTCTCCTCTCTTGCTGGGAGGTTTCTCTGGAAGAGTTTTTGAGAGGTTTTGTGGGGTTTGGGTGGTTGGAATCTGTATTATTTGGTTGGGTGACTCAGTAGTTATTGTTGTTAGTCTGGTTTTCTTTTTCTCCCATTTGTATATATATGTGTTATATCATATTCTGTTTTAATTGTCTTTCTTTTGTATAATATAAAAATCTTGCTACTTCAGGTTTTGGGGTTTTTTCTCTCCCTCTTTTCCCTTGGTTGGGAGGAGGGAACTTTCTCTCTGTGTTGGGCAGTTGACATTCTGCCAGCTCAACCCCAAACAGTGCCCTACATGGTGACACCTGCCCACCATTTTTTTCATCTCCATGCCATGAGCTGTGACAAAAACACAGCTAAAGACACCCCTTTGCATGTGTATGAGAGAAAACTCTAGTTTTCTTCTCTTCCTCCTGATCCCATGGCCCAGTAATCCCCATCTGTCCTTCTGTTCAGTCCCTTGGCATCATATTGCAAGTATTTCTGCAGGCAAAATCCTCCCTTTACAATTTAGGCATCCAGGCTAACTGGATCAAGCAGCAGTACTGCTGCTGAAAACAGTGAGTACTATTTTTCATCATCATCATCAACACTAAAGTGTGTTTTCAAGTATTAGATTTGCTGCTGAGTGTTGGATTTATAACTTTAGAAAATCAGGATCTGAGGATGTACATACATTATCTCCAAAGAGCACAGCTATCTGTAGTAATAGGGAGATTTTTCTGCAGATAGCTCATAGTGGGAGACTGATAAAGCTTTCATAGAACAAAGCTACACGAGGCTTTAAAGCCAGATCTCAATACAAGTCCTAATTTATATTTCACATTTAAATAAATGACCAGATTTGCAGAAGTGTTAGTGAAAAAGTTTGCCTCTTTTGGTTCAGAGATGGGAATATGAAAGATATGCACATTTCCTGGCAAAGAGAACTTACTTGTCAGAGCAGAGGGGCTGCAAGAGGCAAGTCCACCCCAGCTCCTTCCCATTCCCCTTCGCTCTCCTGGGTATACAAAACCCCCAATGCTTGGTTGGTGAATGTAAAAAATTAGGTGGAAAGGTTTAAGGTTTTAAAAAATCTGTTCTACTGTTTTCTCTACAATTTTTTCTTGTAAAAAACCCCCCAAACCAACAATATCAAAAAAGCCCAAAAAACTAATAAAACACCCCCACCGAAAGCTTTCAAGCTGCCTGACATCTTTATTGAGTTCTAAATACACTTCTAACTGCTTAAAAGAAACCAGACCATAGTGGTTTGTCTAGAAAATCTACCTGCTGCTCCCCCTGATAAAGCAGTACCTCTGTGCTTGCAGGTGTTCCACAATCTGCTCAGAAAATCCGTAAAACAAGCATCATGTGCCACATTTATCCAATGAGAGGCAGAAACAGCTACATTCTTTCACTTCTTTATTGTTTGATCATTTGATTACTTTGCAAGCTTTACACCATATGTTGCTAATTGACATACAACGGATGTGTGCTCTGTTGTCCTCATTAATTTGTAGAAACTAAATATTTTGTCTTCCACTTAAACTCGCTAAGATCCAGCCTGAAAAAATCCATAATTAGGCTCATACTGTTTGTGGAGTGCAGCAAGGGCATCCTGGCACCATCAGCTGGGGAGGAGGAGGAGGAGGAGAAGGGAGAGAAGAATAAACTGTGTGAGGGAAATCTTCAGGGAAAAGAGAGATTGGCACCAGCAATTACACTTTGCAGTGTCCCTCAGCTAACTGTGCATTGGAAAAGGGAAAATCAAATAAACTGCTAATATACCTCCTTGTAATGAAGATGTTGCTGGAAACAAATCATCCCAGCTCAGAGGAGTGCAAAGGGCTGGAGCTCTCAGGAGTGGTGGGACCTGCAGCCTCCAACCCCTCTGGAACTGGTTTGTGTTTGAAGGACCTCACTAAACTTCATCCCAACCAGTCCAACACTTCCTTCTTGCATGTGGTAATTCTGGTAGCGCAGAGCAGAGACCCTGAAACAGGGAAGACTTCTCAGTCCCTTCAGAAGATTAATTAGGGTGAGGTTGAGCAGCCATGGTCTCTTCCCCACTAATTTTGGCTAATCCTCAGTGCAGGGGGAGCCTGGAAGGCACAACTCTGCCATGCAGCCTCAGCAAACTGCTCTTTTTCTTGCCTTAAATCATGTTGATTTAATGGCTAATTTAAAAGACCACAAGTTTAGGCTGCCAAGCTGCTACTCAAGCTCCACTTGTGCCCTCAGCACTAGGACTTTCCACCACACTTCTCTGGAAAGCCTGAGTTTGTCCTCCATGAGAAGTGCAATATCACTGTTATGTTGGAAGGCTTCATTAACATGAGTAAAATCCTCTGGTGAAAGACTCCATAGAGCGACAGAATTTTATCTTTTCCCTTTCTAGCAGTGATTACTTTTCCATTCCTGTCACTCAGTAGAATGAACTTGATATTTATTTAGAACCTGAAAATTCAGATTTACTATGCAGAAAACTCTGTAGGGTTGGCAGCCCACTTTTCTTCTGGGGGAACTCAAGTGAATACTTGGAGACACTCCACCATCTTCTCCAATACAAATTTTGGATTGTGTCCAAAGTCCTGTAAATTATCATCATCTTTTCATGCCTTAAAAGCAGGAAGAAATCAGTGGTCTAAAAAACAGGATAAAATTGACCACCTCCCTCACTGACCAGATATATATCCAGAAAAAGAACTGAACACAGCAAAGCAATAACAGAAGTTGATCAATCTTATGTGCTGTGGCACTCACAGATGTATCCTCCCAAAGATGAATTTTCTGTCACAAGTCCAAACCACTAAAGCATGAGGAACAGCAGTAGCAGATACCACTGATTATAAGAAGCAGGAGTCTCTGATAGTTATCTAAATATCTCATAAAAAATGATTATTTCCTGTCTCTAGGCTTGCCTTCCAGGTAGAAATGGAATATTGCCTCTAAATGTTATTAAGGAACAGATGGGTCTGTACTCCAGATCAGCTTTCCTTCCAATAGCAGCAATCCTCTTCATCATTGAAATGCTGAACATTTGCCTGAAACTCATGAATTGCTAACCACTGCTCTGCTCAGGACAGGCTTTGTCAGTAGATCTCCAAGAAATCAAACAAAAAGCATCAAGCCCTCTAAAGCCACCCAGACAGACTTTTTGATAATAGCATGAAAATACAGTCAGAGATCTTAATTATTTCTCTAAAGGAGAGCCAAATCAGTTCAAGTTTGTGTCAGCTAAAGGACACTGACTGACTTAGTGGCAATAACGTGCAAACAAGAGCAGTAACTGTTGCTGCTGGCACTTTTGCAGAAGTTTCAGCTGTGGCTCTGCAGCACGACCAGCACATCTCTCAGATGTGCTTGGCCTGGCAGAGAAACCAAAGGCTTTTTTCTCCTGGCATTGCCTCCAGCTGGTTCCAGGTGGCACATGGAAGGAGGAAGGGGCATGGCCACGTGTCCTGGGGCACGGTGGCTGTGCTGGTGCTGAGCACTGAAAGCACTGCTGAGGCTCCCATAGGCTCTGTTGTATCATCAGTAACCAATACCTAAACCAGAGAAAAGGTGCAGGTTCTCTGAGTACTTCAAGATGTTGGTCATCCAAAAAAACCCGGTTTTGGCTTCAAAAATGACTAAAGTCTTTGCAATGAAATATGGCAAATAATGTCCTTTGAGATAGGTGGCTTTATACCTGCTTCAGAGGGGACTGTGCAGCAGCACACTCAGTTCCTGTTCCAGAATCTGTGGAGAGAAATGGAGAAACTCCAACTGGAATAATAAGTGTCACTCACACCATTTCCCCATTTTATGATCTTTCCATTA
The DNA here is from genome assembly GCA_035583235.1 of Hafferia zeledoni. Classification (NCBI taxonomy): domain Eukaryota; kingdom Metazoa; phylum Chordata; class Aves; order Passeriformes; family Thamnophilidae; genus Hafferia; species Hafferia zeledoni. The sequence continues at coordinate 16,828,422 of JAWWEV010000022.1, forward strand.
GCCCATTCTAAATCTGTAAATTGCTGAATCAGGTTTCTGTCAGTTCTTGTAATGACTGTAGCTCCTCCATCATTAGACATGTCAGGTCAGTTCTCAGATACTTCCCTCAGATGATTCAGAGAATAGAATTAGGTGTGTCCAACAATGTGCTGCATCTTTGGATGTTGTCCCCCCCTGTGTTTTAACACTGGTGTTTTGTTTCATGACGGCTCTTGTGACTTTCCCATCCTCTGTACAAGCATCAGTCTGTTTTCTTCCTAGTGCTGTACAATAGAACACATGAAATTTACTGGTTTCTCAGTGCATCTCAGTTTCCAGAAGGAAACGCTCTTAGGTGTGTTACTGGGGCAAAGTTTTTGGTCTCTTAAGTTATCTATGCACTTAAAAATAAACAAACCAACATATAAATAAATAAATATCTCCCCACCTTTATAAATATCCCTGAAATACAAAGGGTACATTATACCCCATGCTTTGAAATCCAATTTTGAAATCAATGGGACAATTGATTTAGAGTTCAAATTGAAAGCAAAGTCTTGAAACTACTCAAAAGCCTGGCAGTATTTCAGCCCAAGCCATGATGTTTTAAGGGCCTCATTCATCCCATGGACATTTTGTGCTGGACAATCCATTATGATTTTTGCTGTTCTGTTCTTCTCATAAAACTATCAGGACTCCTTCTTTCTGTCTATCTTTTAAAAAAATCCAATTCTCCCAGTTAAGTCATTCTCTGGCACTGGGAACACAGGAAGTCATCTCTCACTGTCAGCTGGGAAACCATAAAGTTTGACTGGGTCAAGCCCTTCATCCCTCCTCGGCATCACCGATCACATTAGCACCATTACAGCAGTGCTATTTATAGGGAGAGGACAGGGAAGATGCTGCTAACACAGTCTTTCTCTCCTGAAAAGTGGCCTTAGATAACTTTGCTTTCAGCTCTTAGAGCCGAGGATGGGAATACATCTTTTTGTCCCCAGTCACTGGTAAGAAGAGCTTGGGAGAAAGAAATACAATTTCCAAGTCCTAAGACCAAATGTAACTCACTGAAATACAGTGTCAGGTAAATAAATGAGCTGTACAGTCTGCCGTATAGACAAATAATGTTGAAGAGTTGCAAAAAACCACCCAAACATTATGACTTGTAGGGTCCATTTCAGGTCCTGTTATTTCTGTAGTTTCTTTCCCAGTAACTCGGATCCCACCAGCTGAGACTGACAGTGTTTTACACACCACAGATTTTAAATATCAAAATGACAGTTTCTCACATGTTGTTGTCCATCAGTGTGAGCCATGATTGCTGTTTGGAGAAGATGTGATTGCCAACCTGTGGCTGGCGTGATTGCTCTTTGCAATCTGCTGTTCCTGAGTGATTTTTTGGGGGAGTGTGGGGGAGGTAAACGCCTGGGCTGGAGTGCACTTCCCATATTAATGTTTCTGTCCTGGTTTCTCACTGCAATGCTTATGCAATTACAGTGCATTTTGTGCTGTTGGTCTCTTTTAAATATTTTCATACCCATTTAAAACCCATTGGCTTAGCTGGTAGTTGTTAAGGTCCTGTAAGGTGAACAGGAAAATCAGACACTATTAATACTCCCATGCAGATAAAACTTACTGTGGGTTACCAATGGCCAAAAATATTTTCCCTGGGATGTTTAGCTTTTTGGAGAAACAGACATTAAAAAGCCTTTTGTACTGGATGAGAAAAGTGGCATTTAAAGGGAATTCACACAGCAGCTCTGATTTAATACAGTTTCATGAAGCTTCACTGTTTCCACTGTGCACAACCTATTTGTTTTCAGACATTGTCTTGCCTATTGAGTGTATATGCAAACGTTGTTCCACCCTCTGACATAACCATATATCTACAGTGAAAAGCTTGGCTGTAATTGCTGCAAGAACACAGAAGTTATTGGCTCTTTAGTCTGCCTGGTCCAGAGGAAAATGATCTGAGGGAAAATCCTTCTAAACCTTATTAGTGGCAGTTGACTTATGACCTATATCACAGTAATTTTTACTTGATATGAATAAAATCAATTGTGTTTCTCTGTAGTGTAACTATCCACTTTCACATTATTTGCATATCTAATCTGGTTTGGGATTGAATTTAGCTTTTGTCCTCGGTGATATTTCATTTTGGTTAGTGCTGCTATGGATCATGCTGTGTTTTATTTTGTATCAGCTTTTCATTTGCTGCCTTTCAGATCAATTGATTGTGACTTCATTAAGTGAGAGGGCAAGTATTGGCAAGAGATGCATTTTTCCCTCTCCCCCTATTTTACTTGTCTCCTCAGTCCCTTCCATGGAGTTTCTCTTGTCTCCCCCATACAGAGTCAGTTCTGTTTCTGTCTCCCTGCAAAGGGAAGCCTCTCCAGGCTCCTGGTCACTTTTATTGCCTCTATCTGCACATTGTGTCTTCTCTGAAACAGGGTGGTCGAGTTCATAAAATTTTGCAGAGGAGAGCAGGGAAGGATGTTGTTGCACCGACATTAACGAAGGATCTCACAGGCCAGTGGTTCCAATTCAAGCTACAATGTCACAGCTGAAACAATGTCAGGACCCATTTCACAGCCTATTACAAAAGAAAAACCACACAACAACAAAAGCTCATAACCCTTTGGATGTTGCCCTGAGACCCATTCACACTGACAGGTTCTGCAGGATATTGGATGTTCTCATCTCACTGAGGAGAAATCATTTGGCATTTCACAGAGGGTTGGGCTTCTTGGAAGCTTAAACCCCTTTCTGCTGCTGTAAAAACAATTGGAAGGGGAGGTCCAGGGTGTTGGGGAAATGCCAGGTAAATAGTATGAAAAAGGCAGAAGGAAATATAAAACTTATTGAATCCAAGAAGTGGATTTGAGCCCATGCCAGGAAAAGAATGTCAATACACACGTATGGAAAGCAATGTATGCTGTGCTTTAGAGCAACTTAGAGTAACCCTTTAGCAGATGTTTTGCTTTACCACTGAAAAAGAATAGATATATGGATAGCAAAAACCTTTCTCTTTCAAGGGAGTGAAGAAGAGTCTTAATTGCATTGAATTTACGACACATTTTGTCCATTTGGTGGACGAGATCACTTGTCTGAGAAGGTACAGGCAGGGCTGCAGTGCCACCAGTTGCTTTTCTGTGCACATTCCCATATTGATTAATGTCCATCTTGATTTATTTTCAGAGGGGATAAGCAATGTCCTATAACAAGCATACACTTGCACTAAGTAACTGTTGATTCGTTTTGGACATATGATCAAAACCATTCAGAAGCTTCAAAGCACTTTCTGTTACATTTCTACACTTTTTCCCCCTCATTTTGTCCTTGGGGGTTGGGGGAAAAAAGGCAGCAAAGGCATGCAAATGCAATCACACTGGCCTCAGATGATGAATATTAAAACTTTGATAGGTTGCAGCTTTTTTCTGCTTGATGTTGATGTATATTTGTTGCCATGGGTATGTGTGGGCAACGTGTAGGTGGCTTTTTTAATGCTTTGCAGCTCATCAAAAAGTTTATCTGTTTGAAGCCAACAATAATTATTGTGCTTGTCCATGTGATATTTACTCTCGTGTCTTATGTTGCACACTAATTAAACTGATGTAAGAGTGAGCAGGTTGACACTATAAAAGTTAATGGCTCTCTTCTTTAGCACTGCACATGTTTTTAGGGTCACAATTATGGTATTAATTTTGAATGTCAGGCTGTTTGAACCCTGCTGAGTGCACTGTTCAGGTGTGTATCAAAGCAGCAACTTGCCTGTGAATCTAGAATATTTGCCTCTTGTCTACAGAGAAAATCCACCACACAAATCAGGGTAAATTAGGACAGAGTTAATCTTGAGATGCTCCCTATGACTCTGATGTTCTGAATTAAAATCAGAATCTGTACAATGTTAATGCTGTCATTCAATTTCATTAGATTTAAAGCTCAGCCTTTTCATGGTGAGTTGAAGAACTTTCCTATATTGTTTTACTGAGCATTGCAGTAAATTGCTTGAGAAAGTAAGGCTTGAAGGCCAAGATCCTCACAAGGATACTGAGACCTGAAAGGGACTCTGGCAGAATTCAGGGGTTTGAGTTTAAGGCTGCTGCTCGCCATCTTCCTACCTCTTTCCCTACATGCACTTCTAGAGATGCAGAGGAGAAAAGGACAAAGAGGGTTGGATCGTTGGATCTCCCCTTCAATCTTACCCCCTGAGCATGACCTGGAGTTACTCTGACTGCAACTCATCTCCTCAATAAGAGTCCTGTGTGGTTGGACTCTTGGCATGGCCTCTGGAGGGCTGGGAGTGCATTCCAGGAGCCACCACCCCCTCGGATGACAAGAAATACTGTCACATTAGTACAGAGTTGCACTCAGGATAACCTGCTCCTGTTACTGGACCTGTGACCTTACACAAGGCTGTGAGGATTCCTGAGGGCCCCCAGAAGCCAGGTTTTATGTCAGTGTTTCAGTGCCTACATCCTGTTGTCTCTCTTGTGCTCAGTTCCCTGCTATTTAGACCCTCCCTGAACAAGCCTTCTCCTGACACTGGTTGTCTCACCAGCTATTAGCCTGTCTCTAACCTCTGTGTTTACCAGAAATAATCATGGAGACAAAGGTAACAAAGCAATTTTGGGCCTCATCTGACAGGTTCTGATTCCCACCAGCTCTCTGGGCAAGGCTGTTGTAACCCAAGCAGTGGGCAGGGTGAGGAGTCCGTGCTGATTCTATTCTTATGACTGTCTGTGCTGCCCTCAGAGAGCTGAGGGAACTTGCAGAGCACAGAGATGGACTCATAAACAGCCAAGTCCAAAGGCTTCTGAAGGCAATAGAAATCTTCTCCTGGAATTCAGTGAGTTGTGGATCAGGGCAATTAAGAGCCAAGTGGACATATAGAGACATTGAAGATCCCATCCCCCAACATACAGAATAGAGATGGAACAACACAGAGTCATCTCACCTGTACAACACACGCTGTATTTCATCTCACCTGTACAACACATGCCTAAAGAAAACAGGTCTATATTCTGTATATGCTCTGTTGACCTCATAAACTAAATCCTGCAGCTCTTTCCCTTGCACTCTGATATTCTACTGTACCTTGTAGGTGAATTCTCAGAAAAAAAAGTACTGTACTTGCAATTAATCAATTGCATTGTGTTGTAATTAAATGACTGTATCAAAGAGGAAGAAATTAAAACTGGATCCCTTAAAACAACTACTCAGTGATATAATTACAGCATACCCTATGAGCAAATTAGCCTCTGCCTATGAGAGATCTGACAAACTAATAAACACCTTGCTGTGTAAATTGAGACCAGGTATATTTTCAGACTCTTAATCACTGAAGCTTACCAGAGAGTGAAATGGAAAATCATTATTCTTCTTTCTCCTTTCTGAGCAAAACACTCACTCACTGCTAGTCTTACTTCCTCATATAACTTTGGTTAGGTTTTTCCATTTGATTTCCTAATATTATCTATTCTTTTTTTTTTTCTTTGTCATCAGGATATTTTCCATAGAAGTAAATGTCTAGTTCACCAATTCACTGCTTTTTGGTGTATAGAATTGATCAATAAACCCCCCAACATTTGGCAATGGTAAAGGTTATGAACCTCCTGGCCCACATAACTCACTTTGGCCGTTTAGAGAAGAAAAAAATATTCTGTTAAGGCATCAGAAATCTTGTTGATTGACAATATGCACAAAGCAAACAATGTTTAAGAGGTAACCTCACACTATTTTCTTAATATGATCTCAAAGATCTTAATATATGTGAATCATTCTACTAGAGAGAAAATCAAGAAAATGATGAAAAGTAATTATGTTAGGAAGTGAAGGCAAAAAAAGAAAATCAGAGTTCAGCAGATCATTTTAATTTACTGTCACAAGAGACATAAAGCTAACAAATGAGAAGATACCATATTCCTGTTGAAATGTGCAGTAAATATGACAGTGCATCATAAGAAATGTTCTGATATGATTCACTTAAAGCTTGTTCAAATTAATATACTACTTGTTGAAAATGTGTAGGAGCCGTTAAGTTTATTTTAAGGAAATATATTGACTTTAGGGAAGGAAGAGTCACTGTGACAGACATTAAAACACTTGAGTGAATTAAGGAACATTATACTGAGTGTATAGCAAATGAAGGCATGATATCTCTGGAAGGGTTTTACAGTGTGAGAAATCTTTAATGAGGTATTTGAACTGCATGGCAGAACAGCTCTCATAGCCTTTGGAACATGACTACAAAGAAGATATCGATCTCTAGATGTTATCCGATCGTATTCCAGATTAAAAGATGACAAAATCTGCAGGAGGTAACTGAGAAGATTAACCTGTCAAGGAGATACCCCGTAATGAGATTATCCCGATGTGAGACTTTTCACAAAGGGGAGAGATTATTAAGAGGGAGAACCAGTGTTTGAAGGGGTTTTGAGCATGAGCTGGTTTGTGTGTGTGTGTGCACATGGGGGCATGTGAATGTGCTTCAGTTTGACAGCAAGGATTGAAATACACCCAGAGAAAACACTGCTGTGTGTCAGAACGCACAGAGATGAAGCTCTGAGAACCCTTCTCTTTCTAAGGCTCTTAACAAAGCCCACTGTTCTCTCTCCCCATGACCCCAAGCTCCACCATCGCTGTATTAAACAAAATACATTTTATAACCCCAGAGAGCGTTTCTGAGAAATAACCAGCTCTGTGCTTCTGTGACTTGCTGCAGGGGCTACAGGTCAGTAGACTACAATTACCCCTTGTAGCTGACTACTCTTCCAGATTTATAGGAACTAAATGGTACATCTAATGCATTCTTAGGTATATCTTTATAGCTATATAGCTTTATCTATTCATATATCAGTCCTTATCTAGGGGTGATTGGTGAGCCTGTCCCCTTGTCTAATGCTCTATCAGAATATTCATGTCATTTGTGATTTGTGTTTACTGCAAATGCAGATTTCACTCTGATCCTGCAAACTTCTCTGCAGGTGTTTAGATCACATTAACTTTTACAGATTTCAGGCTGCTGTTAGAACAGCTCCTGCCCTGCCTCCCCTGTTCCAGGGAGGCACAACTACACCCAGCTAGTTGCATTTTAATGGTTGCCATTAAAAAGTTATCAGTCACTAAGTTCAGACCAAATGTTGCTTTCTGTATTATGGTCTAGCACTGCATCACTTTATTAATAAAGGCTGGTGGGCTGATTAGGTAAGTTCATTTTCCTGGTGTGTCAGGGCATTTTGTCCTCTTCAACTCATCCTTTTCTAAGCATGGGCTATAATACTGATCACTCAGCTTTCCTGATGTCTGTGTGCTGTGGGAGCTGTTCAAATGTTTATTGTTGAAACAGCATGAAGGTGCTGGAGAAAGTCTGTTTTAACAACCAGGGCATGTCAAGGAAGTTCCATCAAGGATTAATCAGATCTCTTTGCTGATTTCCTGCCCTGTAATGAAGCAATATAGTGCTGAGTTAACTCTGAAGTTGGAATGATTACAACTCTGTATCTGCCCTCTTGCTCCTGACCATCATTTATACTCTCAAGGCTGAAGTCTATAATTCACACACTGAATGAGCTTGTGCTGCCTGGGGAGTCCTGACCGCTCGTAGATGGCAGTGCTTCCAAAGACACTACCACGAAGATGGACCTGGAGCAAATCCAGGAGAGTTTATTAAGTGATTCGCTCTTTTAGAAAGATTAACACCTTTCTTTGTTCCAGTTTTCCCCTGTGAAAACTCTGTATTTCTACTGGAAGGAGCTCAGAAGGCCAGACCTGATAGCACCAAAGAATAAAGATGCTCAAGTTTAATTTTACGGATGCAAAAACGGCCTGTCAGTCTCAAGAGCTACCTCAGATATCTGATGCCCTCATGAACTGTCAGGCCCTTCTAGTTCAGACCTCTTAAACAGCATGGGAAGGTCAACCTGCTGTGGCATCTTGACAAATGTGCAACCACTGTGGCCATGAAATCCCTCTCAAATGATCTTTAAAAGACTCCATTGAGAGTCTGCTTAGCTTTGGGACAATGTTTGTGCCAACCTCACGCTCTCTCCTTTAATCCATCACAGCACTGTTAAACCTCCCTTTCCGTCCCTCTCTGAAAAGGAAGCAAACCCTTCCTTAAATATTGGATATCCCCATTCAGGATTGGTTTTTTGTTTTCTCTAGTGATGAGGGGCTGTGCTGTTCTTCCCCTCTGTTCTTTCCAGGTGGAATTCAGGGCTGCCCCGCAGGATGTGCAGCTGAGCCGAGCACACACCATTCTCCCGCGAGCGACGTGTGTGACATTGCTGAGCACGTCACCAAATTAGCAGCCAGAGGTGAAGCAGATGACATAAATTATGCAAATTTAAAAGCCATACCACACCAAAGGTTAATCTACAAAGTCAGCATCCCTGGCAAGTGGGGAAAACTCTGTTCATTTGGCTCCAGAAAACGCTGCTGAGTGACAAGGAATAAGTGACCGGCAACATTTCAAAAGGGTGACTAAGGCAATAGGATGGTCCCATCAAGGATGATTTAGGGGCTACTTTTCATATTACATATGTAAACTTGGCAGCAGGTGTATTTTGAAAAGAGAATAAATTTATTAGCCTCGGAGAAGAAGGGCAACAAATGTGATGGAACAAAGCCAACAAATTAAAAATAATTTGACAAAATTAATTAGGCTTCTGTGCAAGCAAATGTGTGATACCCTTTTCAGTGGGGAAGTATAAGGTAATGCAGCAGGGGACAGACAATAATTACATGGCTATACTCTTAGGACACATCGATCACAGTGAGGGCTTAAAGATGATTTTAGATGATATATAGATATATAAGAGTAGAGAAAGTCCAGCAATAGTTTCAAGAGTGTATTGACTGAAATATGTGAAATGTAAAAGGTGAAAAGAAAAGTAGGCTGATGCTCATTTATTAATATTGATTTGCATTATAGGAGCAACTTTGTATACCAGCCAAGTTCAGGATGCCATTCTGCTCGGCACTGGATCAACACACAGTAAGAGGTATTTTATAATCTAAAGAGACGGGAGAAGAAAAAGACAGAAAAGAATTATAATCCCAAATGACAGACAGAGAACTGAAGCAGAGAGATGGTGAAGCTTGAGCTGTTTGGAAAATGTGACCTTTTAATTAAAAATACAGCTGAAAATGAGAAATATTTAAATTTTGTCACAATTCTCATGGGAAATTTTAAGCTGCAGCTAAAAAGCTCAGTGTTTTGGGTACCAACAACAAACAATGCAAATATTCCTGTGTGTCTTTTCCTTTACTGCCCTCCCAAGAAAAGCTTTTTCAAAGGAAGCGGAAGAATGAACTCATTAATATGCACATTAGTTCTCTGTACACCAAGCTCCCAATTTAAAGAAACACTAATTTGAAAGGAAATTCTCAACCATTTTGTATTATTTGATGCTCACCCAACAGGAACTGCACGGGGTACCTGAACACAACTCTTTTCCACGCTACTATAACCACAAGAAAATCCTTCTTAGAGACAGGGAAGAAGCTGCTTAAGGATATAGAACTTCTCTTCTACAGGAGGTAGAGAGCTGTTGCAGATTTTCCTCTGCCCTAGTTGCTACTTTCTAAAGCCCCCATGAACATTTAAGTTCACGGTGGCTTACTCAACGTTTAATAGTGTAAGAAGTCATCTGCTACTCAGTGTGCCCTTAAAATGTCTGTGTGAGGAGTGAGGAGCTATAAATTCAGCCCTGCCTTTGCTGTGTGCTGGTTTCTTGGGGTAGGCAAGCCCAGGGAACATTACAGTTATTTTAGCATTATGGGGAAATAAGATAGACACCATTAACATTTTATGAGCTGTTTTGGTCCTTGAAATGTAAGACACTCAGCAGGGATTGAATGGGTAGGGCTGCAGCAACAACAAAAAAATAGGGGTTCAAAGGTTTGTGGGATGTGGGTCAAAAGGAAAGATTAGCTGGTCATAGGGGGATTATCAGAGAACAGAGGTAGATAAACTCCTGACAAGGGTGACAGATTCGTGCCAATAAGTTGTCTGTGCTGCTAAATAATTCAAGAGAAAAAGCACAGGGATTGAAGCTGAGGGAAATGCTCATGCAAAAGGAGTTTCAGAACAGTCTCATACAAAAGTTGAGCTGCCCAAAGTCATCAGCAGAGCTGAGGATTAGAAAGTGATGCTACACAAAGCAAAAAGATTCAATTTTTTTAATTAACAGCTTTTTATAAGAAACAATTTAAAATCAGTTAGAGATTTCCTCAAAAACCAACTCTCCAATTTTCCTGTTTGCATGAGGAAAGTAACCCGTGTCACTGCACTGGGTATTTCAGGCAGAGCCCATCCATTATTTCTGCTCTGATCTGTCTTAGGTATTAATTATTTCATATTAATTATTTCATTGCATCCCAGTGCAATGACCTTTTCCTTCTTGCAAGCTCTTCATCAATAAGAAAATACTGCAGGAAATATTTTGCTTCTCTTTTTCAAATACAGCATTCTATTCTGGAAAAAAATCCATCAAAGGGATAATATTTGTATGAGAGGATATATCAGAAAGCAAAATCAGTGGAACTGTTGGCTGAATTATTCGTTTGCCTTTCAAAGATGTTTTAGTAGCATCTATCAGTGTCTGTCAAATGCTAATAATACTTCAGAGGAAACAAGTTTAAATTGCAACTCCCCTTCAATAAACTTTTGACTTTCAGTGAACGGCTTATAAGCCTGAGAAACTCACTGTGTGATGGGTTTCTATCTCTGCCCACAGAGAAACCCTCATTTTTAAGGATTTAGGATATGATGAGAAAACTATACCAAGAATAAATTGATTTCTGCTGCTTCACTTTTTTCCCCTCCGACACTTAATATTCTGTTCTTTAAACGATACCCAGGGAAAAATGATTTACAATTTGAAGGCTGCAAAACTAAAATAAGTTGGAACATATATTAATTGAGGGTCCCATTTTTAATTGTAGCTTATTTACACCTTCCAAGAACCAATAGAACAGGGCACAGTACACATTGGAGGGCACTGCACAGCTCGTGCAGCAGAGCAGCTCCATGTCCATGCAGGGGCTTATTAAAGTTCCCCAGATGAGCATCTGAGCAGGCACAGCTTTCTCTCCTGATGTTCCAAGCACTAAAACCTGTGAGGTTGCTTTTCCCTCCAATCACAATCTTGGTTAGGATGTCCAAGGACATCAACACACTACTTAAAAGTGACAGAAAATACAATGAGGTTCGCAAGTGGAGGGAACAAAACTCTCTTGGGAACGATAGTCAGGGTCTGTTTAAATATTTTAATATCTAAAGATGCAAGCTGAGTCAGGAGGGGATTTTCAAAAGACTTCTAGAAGAAAAAAAAAAAAGAAAAGAAAAGATAAAAATGGCAGCAGAAGTAACTACTGCAACACTGCCAGGCCTGTCTTGGGCTCTGAACGTGAAGAGCAACACTCTCCTGGCTGGGAGTCTCTATTCCAACAGCCCAACACTCCAGGGCTGCTGTTTTCTATTCACAAGTACTTGCTGTATTTTCTCCTAAAATCTTATAATTTGTTTAAGAGAACTAAATAATGCTCATTCTCTCCCTATGGCAAGATGTAGAAAATACTGCAAATCATCTGTGTGACAGACCTCACTCTCAGCTTAACAAATAAATAATACATATTTACACCTACACACTTATTCCCCTGTGTATTTAGCAAAGGAACAGGAGGGGTAGCAGCACACATGGGACCAGAAAGAAAATGGTAACTAGAATATATTCCTCTGCTTGTGCCAATTGCTTTGATGCAATAAATCATCCTGAAATGGCTCTCTGTAGTCAAAATGCTGTTTCATGGACCGCAGACAAGAAGACAAGAGCTCACCAGAGGATGACATTATGGAACAAAACCAAAGCTCTGTCTCCCTGAAGAAGTCTTCTCCATCTGCACAAGCATTTTCTGTCTGCCTTTCCCTGCAAAAGAGGGAACTGGCAGAGCCCAGAAGATTTGGATGGCTCAGCCCCTGGGTGGGAGGATGTAATGATGTGCAAAGCTTCTTTCCCAGACACACAAACACGCACACACATCAGTCAAAGAGAGTGCACTGAGCTGTGGCCAATCTCTGGAATTTGTATTTCTCATGGCAAGAAACATGGAAGTTCTTCTCCCCAAGAAATGGAAAAATCAGCAGGAAAGGCCAATCATAAGTGGAGCATTATAAGTTCCATAGTGTGCTGCAGCCACTTTGTGTAACAGCTGCTTTATTTTGATCATCATATCATTAACTTGGCTACAGCTGACAGGCACAACAAGGATTATTAGTTCTTTATCTTGATTTGGAAGGATGTTTGGCATTCAGTCTATAGTTTCCTATCCCATGCTCTGGACATTTCCAATTTATCCTCAAAAAAACCCAAACATAAACATATAGTAAAAGAGCAGATCATTCACTCTTCATGAATAAAGGAAAGTGGTGCATGGTATGTTATAGCAAAAGGCTGAGCTCCTGCAGGCTGCAGGTCATTGCAATACTGGGTACATATACAATAAATCAAAAGGACAATAATTTATTCTTACCCACAGAAGACAGATTAAAATAGCTTCTTTACAGTTTTGAGACATACCTAAATGAAAAATCTGCAGCAGATTGTCCCTTCATATGCGTCCTTCAACAAGACTGAATACCAAAACAGCACCTGAAGAGACTGTTTGCAGCCAATGTACAATCACGTGGTGCTGTCAGTGAGGAATTCATGGCACAGAACCAAACACACGTCCCAGCTGACATGACTGGAGTAATAGAAATCTTTTGGGATCCATGTGCAGCACAAAAATGCATCCAGGGTATCATTCAGACCCCTGAGACATACAATGACCCTGTAATTACTGGCTTCACTCTCCAGTGACTTCTCATCAGGTCCAGGACTGCTTCTTAAATTCCCAAGCCTTCTCCTTTGGCTTTAGCCCTGCAGAAAATTTTATTGTGCTCAACTATTCCAGATTTTTTTTTTTTTTTAGAAAAAAGATAAACACAGCTGTAGTCCCAGCAAGTTGAACCTTTTCTTCAACATTTCTCCTGCAACTCTTTTTAAAGTGATAACCAACCCCATAACCATGTAAAGAAGCTCCTTGACTTTTTCCTGCATCTCCTGTGCTCTACAGAAACCTTTCAGTCTTTTCTGTTTCAGAAGACAGAGTGACCCAAACATCTGCTTGCTGCCTAGATGTTTTCTGTAACCACATCATGTTTATAGCAGAAATCTGGGTTTTGGGTGTTTACAAAATTCACCTCATAGATTGGGCTACTCCAGCAAGGAAAAAAATGAAGCTAAAGAATGTGTAAATTCTATTAAATCCTTTAAGGATACCTTTCTTGGTGATGCTCAGAAGGAAATAGTTCTTGTATTATTTCACCAGTATTTATGATTGTATCACTGTCTCCCAGAGACCCCTCAGAACACTCTTCCCAGCTTGTCCCCTTCCACCAGAGGCTGCAGATTCATCTACAGCACAGTCTTTGGTCCAAAGAGGTCACAATGAAAGCATAAAGATGGTCCAATTCATTGGAGTTGTACAGGTGCAGAATGCTTGGTTATTAAATGCTGGCCAAGGATATTTTTACTGGGGCTTGGGTTGTTTTCTGAATATTTTGTTAAACACTGGAATTTGCTAGAATAGGGATAGAAAAATCACAGCATGTAACCAAAAGCAGATTCCTCAAACCCTTTATGAACCATCTCCTTTGCTGTTACCACTTCACTGAAGAGGAAAATTGCACATATATGGAAGAAAGTGGCTTTTTAACTTCAAATGATTTCTTACCAAAGCCTGCTCCTTTTTACAAATATGCATACCCTTATTTTCTTCAGTTTTTGTAGTGGATCCTGTCTTTGGGAACTGGGGGCAACAGTAAGATTACTGGGAGTCACCAGATGGTGCTATTGTACATTGTCTGTCTGGTTCAGTTCCTCTGGCTATCAAGGGAATCTCCTCAAGAAACACAAAGCATCAGCTGTGGTGCAGCTCCTACCAGAACCTCTGGTAACCCTTGTCTTTTGCCTGAACATCCCTGATGAAGAATTATAAGTGCAAAACCTATGAACCCTTTTAGTTTCTGTGTAAAGGAAACAAAATATTCTGTGAAAACAGGTCATCTGCATTACTCACATGAGTAATGGTCAACGTTGTAAATGGACCATTTGTGCCAAAGTTATGAATTGCCTAAAGCAAATTCAGAAAGAAAGAACTCCTGGAGAAAACCTGACTGAATACAAATAACACCTTCTCCAGTTCTCTGGTGGGGAATAAAACCATTTTTGCCTGCTAGTCCAGGATGGAGATAAAGATGTGATGTTTAGATGCTTTACAATCCTTGGATAGCTCTGGCAGCTGAAGCAGCTGCGCACATATTGTAAAAGGCCTGAAAAATACATCAGCCTAAATGTGTTTTCATGCTGCTTGTTTCGCAGCAAAGAGCAAGGAACAAGACAACCTGTCGCCTCTAACAGCATCTTACTTGCTGACTAAGGTTAATGCGTTTCTTGGTGTGGAAGAAATGTTTTGGGATGAATTCCCAACCAACTGGAGGAGCGAGGAGCAAAGCTTGACTGAACTTGCTGCTGCTGAAACCCATGAAACAACACAAACTCAGGCGAAATTCCTGTCCAGCAGTGGGTGTTTAGAGCAGAAATGTCTCACCAGGCTTTTGTGTAACCACACAACCATCAAGTGAGAGGTATGCCAAGCAACAAAACCTGGCATAAATATGTGACAGCATTGATTCCTTTGAGCAATGCCCTCAGGATGTGTTAGCACTCTGCCTCCTTACTCCTCTGTGATCAATCAATAGAAATGCAGTTTCCAGTTAGGGCAAGTGTCACCTGCAGGCACAGTTAGACCTCCAGGGCTTTTTCCTCAGTGTACAAATCAGTTTTGTCTGTTCTTGTTATGAGGTTTATGGTCTGCAAGTGTTTTGCATAAAAGCAGCAGCAGGCAGTGCAAAGGCGGGGGTGGCAGCAGGAGGTGGTGGCTCTGGATGGTGTCACATCAGCTCACATGGAGCTGGGAGGTTACTCCAACACTCCACTGGAAAATTGACTCCCCAAACCCCAGTATTTCAATTCTGTTCCATATGAGCAATATCAGGTCAGAACTGAAGGCTTTGATTGAAAGAGTTGAATATCAGGCATTTTCCTCTTTCTGTTTTTGCATCATCATCCAAGTAATGACACTGTGCAAAAGAGTTCACCGTGAGGCAGAGTTTCTAGAGGAAAATTATGCTCTATTTTCTTAACCAGTTGGAAAAAGAGGCTCTAAGAAGCCAGGGTTCATTCCCATTTTCATTACTGCCTGGTCAGTGCACAGCTTTCTCCCTTCCACTGCAGCTTAAAGCTACAAAAGCCTGGCCCAGCTCCCATGGCAGCTGGTGCCTTCCTGTACAAGGACACCTACCTGGAGTTGCCTGGAAGTTACTCATCAACAAATACCTCTCTGTTTAATCCTGTTTATTAAGCAGGAAAATATTACTAGTGTTTTCTTTTTCTATATTAGTGATCCAATATCCTGTCATTGCAGAATAAGGCTCCTAATTTATGTGCTGACATCTTTTGAATGAAGTATAAAGCTGAAATGTTGTCTGCAGTGATCCTTTATCCTTTGCAACTGGTTTTAAATGTTGAAACAGCATTCAATCATAGAATCATAGAGTCAATTTGGTTGGAAAAGACATCTGAGATCATCAAGTCCAACCCTTGGTCCAACCTCATTCTCTCTACAGTGGAATTCTGTTACATTATTTTCATCCTTCTTAGCTTGATTTATGATTAAACCTGTCTCTTCCCAGCTTTCCAGGCTTAAAAACCGGTGTTCAGGAAGTTCTTCAGAAACTGTTGTTTTCTACTTTCAGGTTGATGGCACCCTGGCAATATTATAACTACATGCTTTGAAATGGTGTTAAATAGATATATAATGGCATTTTCCAAAGAACACACAATCTGATTACTTGCTTCAGAGACCAGTTTTATCACTTTTTAGTCAACTTCCTTGTTTAGTAAACTCCATTAGATCTAGATATAAGTAGATAATCTGAGGATTTTTTTTTCTGCTGAGTTAAGCTGCTCCTTTTGCATGTGTTTTGGCTGTTTTTACTTGGGTCTAATCATAAGTAAATTTTATTTCTTATTATTGAAGCTTGATTGTATGTGATTACCTGTTAAGACATTTGGCATGTTTGATAACATTTGATTGCTATTACCTTATATCTCTGTCTTTCAGGGCTCAATAGACTGAAAGAGTTAATTATTTATAATTATTAGTAAAAATTTCTGCCAATGAACCATCTTTTTTCTCTGAGGTGCATCCCCTACCCACTGGCTAGCAAACCTTCATTTCTTTGCATCTCACTTAAATGTTGTTCTCCAAGTGAGGGCAATCAGGGAAGAGCTGATTCTGAGAGCTGAGTCAGCACTCCCAAAATCTCCTTTCTAAAAATAAAGCAGTATTTTAGTTTGTACATTCTGGTCTGAAGTTTTATTTTAATCTGTCTTTACTTAAAGGGAAGAAATTAGTGTGTGTGGAGGAAAAAAGATGAAAAAGGCTTAAACAAACCAATTTCTCCTTTGCCTTGGCATAAAAACTTGACGTCCCTCAGCAGGCTGAGTGTCAGGCACAGAACTAAGAACTTCAGCTGATGTTTTGTCATGAGATGTCCTTGCAGCACCCTGCATGTGTTGGGCTCCCAGGAAGAGTGGGACAAAGAGCTCTCTCCCTTTGCTCCCAGAGGAGTTTAGACCTCAGGAAGAGAAAATATGGAGCACCCTCTGCTGTGCCACCCACCCAGGATGTGCTCTCAAGACACTTCCCTGAGCTTTCTATGAGCACTCATTGCCTTGGTGTTATTGAATCTCTGCAAAGTGCTGAAAAGTGGAAAACTGGCGCCTCTCAGCATCTCAATGTCTTTGCTGCATCCCCAAATTGTGATGTATAAAAGCTGCTTTCCCTGGGGCTGAATCTTGCCACACAGGATTTGGTACTAGGAGTTTAGGAGCTCATGTTGATAATTTTTTTGAATCAGATATAGTGAGGAATCTCTATGAAAACATGTTTGGCTTCACTAGATTTAAACTGCTCTCAAAAAAATATGTTTCTTTTATTCTCTAAATGAGGAAAAAAATTCTTAGAAAATATCTTTATTTTTTATGGAATACTTATAGTACTATAGAATAAATCTTATTTATTTGTCTATTTCCCCCCCCTTATTAAGCTGCATTCACTACCTAACACAAGAAAAGCTGTACTGACTCCATCCATCTCACCTGCATTGCTTGGACCAGCAGCCCCTTTAACATCTTTCAGGAATGTATTTACACTTGTGTCTCAGAGACCAACAGCAACAGTGGCCATAAACAGACACATAAGGAAGAGCAGGAACAAACCATTCTCATGAGCTTTCCCCTGAGGGCTTTTCCAGCTTCCAACCCTTTGCAGCTCAGGGAATTTCCTGATCTGATGTTGTTAACCACAGCATAAGGACAAAATGTATTGTGGAGCTGACTGTGGTTTCTTTAGTCCACTGGCCTGTCTGTGCTGGGTTCAGCCTGAAGGAGAACATGCTGCTGAAGTGGCCCAAAGCTGCTCTGATCCATGGCAGCTCCCAGGAGCCCAAAGATCTGCTGGCACTGCCTGTGTGGCAGGCATGAGACTATGCAGGACTAGGTTTTTATCAGGCATGGCCAGTAGGAGTTCTTCGCTTTACCAAAGTCCTGGTTTGATTTAAAATACATTTTAAAAGGGAATTAAATGCCCAGATGTGGGTCATTCTCACAGCATTCCATTCCATTCCATCCCTTCAAGTTGAATGCCTTCTTCCTATGTCAACAAAAGCAAATTTCTGACTCTATTGAATGTACAGCTGACAGGGACCTCAGGACTAGAGTATGTGATGCCTCAGAGCCCCAAAACAACTCACTGCAATCTGTTTTCTTCTCCTCTGAGAGATCCATTCAGCAAAAAGCAGATAATTTTATGGTCACAACCTGACCAAGGCGAGATAATACAAGAATATTTTGTTCTAGTGCTGGAGGATCCAATTCCACCAATTTCAAGCACCCTCTTTTTTGGAGAACTGAATGCATTAACAACTAAACCCAAGAGAGAGATCATAGACTAGCATGAGACAAGGTAACCTTCCAGAATCCCAAGGGAGAAAGCAAAAGGAACAGGTTTTTTTTCCTCATATTTACAAAGGCTTAATGAATTTTACATAAGCAAGATACAAAATTGAAGACAAACAATGAAATACAAAGAGATCTCGAGATACATGATGAACCAAGGATTCATGCATAATATACAGTATTTCAAAGGCATGTAAAGAAGCAGTGTAAGAATCAGATGTTTCTGGTGTATACAGAGTGCTTTCTTTGAGAGAGATTCCTCCTTAAGGAGCCAAAACTTGATGATGCATCAGGCTCAGTGCACTTTCTGGGTGCAGGAGGGCAGGAAGAATCCCCTGGTTTGGGTTGAGTTCCATATGGATGTACATTATGGAGGATCATTTCAATGTGCTCCCTTGTAATTGTCTCCAGAAATACTTGCATGCACAGTTACAACAGCACACTCAGCTAATTTAAAGGTAACTAATGACCTATGAAAGCTGAACCCAGCTGCTCTTTGAGATGTTATTGTCTTAGGTCTAAAGTAATTGCATAGTGCTGCTTTTTATCTAACCTGATCACAAGTTGATTAAAGACCAGGCTGTTTTCAGATGTAAAAAACTCCAAAAAACAGCTTTCTGATTACTTGAAGAACATTCAATCTTCAAATGTTATTCTTTATCCCTTGCTTCACAAGGACTTTTTTTCCTCTTAAGACATTTCTAGATCTGCAGAGCCAAATTTCCTCTAAGGCTACATCATATCAGACAGCTTTGTCATAAATGGTTTGATAGGTATAGAAAATTCCACGGGAAAGGGAAACCCAGAAAATTTCCCAATGGAATTCCTACTTTTCAAGACTGAGAAAAGGTACCATTGAAGAGAATATCATTATTTTGAGTTAGCAAATCTGCCAATGATAAGGAGCTGTATCCTAAAATCAATTTTTGAAGCCAAACATGTAAGACTAATCACTTTATTTCCATGCTTAACAGGTGTTGATACCAGAGGGAAAATACTAAATAGCGAATGACACCCTTGAGAAGCATGTAAGATATTTATCTGTCTAAAAGCCATGACAGTTGCATGGGGAAAAGGTTATGAATGTAAATAGGGAAGAAAGAGTTTAAGGATGGAGAGTGACATTTTGATGCTTCTGAAGTCTCTGGCAATTTGAGTTCAGTGGGACAAGGACATCCCTGAGCTCAGCCTTAGCCTGGCCCTGTTACTGAGCTCAGGCTGCCCAGTTTGTTCTTTAGGTCAGGTCATAAATCACAGACCCACAGAATGGTTTGGGTTGGAAGGGTCTTTAAAGATCCATCTTGTTCCAACCCCCTGCCATGAACAGGGCCACCTTCCACTAGAACAGGTTGCTCAGATGTGCCTTTTCATTTTCTGAAGGAGGTTTAGCTCAGGTCCCTTTTCCTATAACTCTGCCTTCCTCCTGGAGCAGCCCCCTGGTATCTGACCCATTTTTAACCCAGGATGGTGGAGTTGCTGCCTTGCCCAGGGCACGTACAATTGCAATTCTGATGGAGGGGCTTTGAAACCATATTTTTATGATAATGGCATGTGAAACACAGAGCTGCACTGGCCAGGGCAGAGACAGTAGCTGAAAATAGCACGAAAGGGAGCAGTGCCCCACTCTCTTAACACATCCAGAGCAAGCAGCTATGCCCAAAGTCAGGAGGTTTAACAGCTCTGGGCCGATGTGTCAGCTCAAGTCCTGTGCAAAGAGATATTCAAAGACTGACACATTCTCCCTCTCTCTCTCACTACTTTATTCCCCCTAAAATATACTTATGTATCTGCTGTTCCTCTGTGAAAAGATGAAAGATTAAGCTGGCTTGTGGCTGGGTAAGAATGGTGAGATGTTCTGCCCCTAAGTAAGCTGTATATTCATGGTAGAATATATTAAATGACCCTTATATCATAAGAAGGGATTTTTTAAAAAAATCCATAACTGTGAGATTTAAAAGCACATCTCTCACATTTGAATTTCCTAGCTGATATTTGGTTGGGCTTTAGAAACTGTCACACAATAAAGCCATTAAAATTCTGTGGTTAATTTATTTCTGCAGTATTAACTTTCCCATTACTCATGATGAATATCTTGAGTTTGGATGTGTCTTAGAAGAACCTCTGACAGTGATAACTTGCTTTTTCCCCCATTTCCTGTAGAAATGTTATTTTTCAATATATAGAAGAGTAACTTTACTAATAAATTAGCACAGTGAATTTTAAATAATGACTTCGAGTTAGTATCATTGCTACCAAAATAGGGAATGATAAGCTCTTTTGTGCATTTGTTTGGTTAATTATTCTGATTTGTATTTCTGAGCAGAATTCAATATAACCAAGCCTTGGAAAATACAGATCCCATTGCCAAAACAAATTTTCTCACTCTTATATCCATTCATTTCCTAGACAATAGGTGAGGTCAGAAGGGAAACTAGGAGTCATTCCCATAACAGAAGCAAACCACTAATGAGCTCCCATGCATCATATTCTCCTCCAACGAAGCTGTAATTGCTTCCAGAACACCCATATTTGGGCCAGGTACAGTCCTGGGGAGGGGGAGGGCAAAGGGAGGTGACGCTGAAACAAGGAGGGAGAGGCACATGTGGGGAATGGAAACAGCCAGCCCAGCCAAGGAAGAGTTGGATTAATCTCTGCTCCAGCTCTGGTTTTGCACAATAACAGAGGAAGCTCCCAGGTCCCCCAGGAAGAGCAGCAGGTTCTTTCAATAGACGGAAGGACAATGAGCAAGCAGGCCAACCTTTAGCTCTGTTTTTGACCACCTTTATGATCTTAATCAGGTCCCTTTGCATCCTGTGCCTCAGTTTTCACAGAATCACAGACTATTCTGAGTTAGAAGGGACCCACAAGGATCATTGAGTCCAACTCTTAAGTCAATGGCCCACACAGGGGACTGAACCCACGACCTTGGCATTATTACAACCAAGTTTTAACCAACTGAGCTGATCTCAGGGTTTCTTTCTTCTGTGATGTTGCAGGAATATTTTGCTATTTTCCTGTGCTTTGCAGGGGACACACACACACACATACACAAATTTGCTAATGCCGGTGAGATGCCTTTGTATTCCAGAAAAGTGGGTAAACAGAGCCAGAACTCCACTACTTGCCCGTGGGGATGGGTGTAGGATTGCAAGTGACTGAATCACTGGGAGTTTTACAGTAGGGGCAAGTTCACAGGGCAAACTCAATTGCTCTGATTCAGCTGAAAGGCACAAGTTCATAACATACACAGGAAAAGACCTGTAGTACTCCAGAAAACAATTAGATGCTGGAGGTCAGCTGAGGAGCAGGAGCTCCTTCCACAAGGGCCCCAGTGGGAGAAAGGGGATAAAAACAAACTCATTTCCATGAAGCACATGCTGAGGAACACAATTCACCACATACTTAAGGCTCATCTCATTCCTTTCCCAGCTTAATTCAGATGAAGGTTGAATTAAGGAAGAGTTTGCTTCTGATCCAAGGAAGGATTAGAAAAGTACAGCACTGCAAATTGTTACTCTAGAATGCTTCACAATAGCTCAGTGTTTGAAGTTGAACATACATTTTGTTTACACTTAAAGGGCTCAGGGATGCAAAACCCAAACAGTAGTAGGGCTTATTCCTCCAAGATCTGAAAAAATTGGGTCCTGTGATCAATAACAGGGACTTTTATGATTATTATTGTTATTATTTGGAAAGAAAAGGGTGTGATGGTCTCTTAAGGATTTTTCTAAAATGTATGATTCCTGTTTGACTCATTGTTTTTAGTCCTATTCTGACAATGAAACACACCCTACTTCTTTTCACTGCAATACCAGTTAGTTCCAGTTGCCTGTGACTTGACTGTTAGCACGTATGAAAACAAACCTCTTTTCCTATCCTGCAGCTTGGGCTGGGATGTAGGGGAACAGTAGAGAGAGCATTCAGCAGTCCCACAGGTTTTAGAGAAGGCTGAACTAATGCCAAACTCTCTGTCACCAGTAAGTCCTTCGTGTGAGAAATACTGGTAGAAGTTTGAGGTATTACAAAGGGCCTGGGCTGGGTACATAACGAAAAGCCATGGGCTCAATTTCAAACTGCAACCCCCTTTTTAAAGTGTTTTTGTGAATCTTTCTTAAAGAAACTTCAGCTGCATTAAGGCTGAGAATCCTTACCCAAACCTATTTTGGCAGAACTGCCAGGCAGAAAACCAGAGTGCCTGGAAAGGCACTTCATAACCCTTCACTGAATCAGCTCTATTGCATCTTCTGAATATCCATCCTCCAGAATAAAACATTATTGCAGCTGGTTGCTTCACTATTTCAGCCAGAGAACCTGAGGCAGGGAGAGGGGTTTTTACTCCTGCTACAGATTCCAGCTCTAGCCAAATCCATTTACTACAACTTCTTATCCTTGGAAGTGGTGATGGCTCTGCAGGTACAGCAGGAGGGTGACATGCCAAACCTGATGGACACAGCAGGTCAGGATTGATTTCTTCTGTTCTCTGGTCATTCTTGGAGTGAACCCAGAAGGATTTCAGAAAGCCCTAACCTGCATGGATTTTGCTAATCACAGAATATTCTGACTTGGAAGGAACCCACAGTGATCACTGAGTCCAACTCTTAAGGGAATGACCTGTACAGGGTTTGAACCCACAACCATGGTGGTATTAGCACCACACTCGAATAACAAGGATGATGTCAAATCACAGAATCAGAGAATCCTTAAGGTTGGAAAAGAGCTTTAAGACCATCTAGTCCAGTGGGAAACCCAGCACCACCATAATCACCCTTGAACCAATACGTGCTACATCCAGACACCTCTTGAACACAAATATGGTGCAGGTAAACTTTGGGCATTACTGTGCTTGACTGAATTTCTGTTTCACTATACTTGCCCTCAAAGAAATTCAGACATATCTGTTCTTTAGGGACAGATGCTGAGCCACTGAGGATTGAGTTGTCTTGGACTGCACTATGCTCCCACATCAGGGTGTGCTCTTTTATCCCTTCTGTCCTAGAGATGCTCCACTCAAGCTTACACAACCCCAGGTGCTGCCCAGGGCTAAATCCTTCTTCCAGGCTTAAAGAAACTGCAACGTGGTAAGGCAGCCAGGGGAGTATAGATTGCCAGTACTGTGGCAGGGGAAATGAGTCCTTCTCTTTCACATCCAGGTTTCTTATGTGACTCACTTTAATGGGAAATTAAACTTCCCTTGTTCTGATAGATTCATAGCAGCCGATTCTGAGCTTTTACAAAATAGTCAGAGCAAATCTTCCGAAGGTCAAAAGGCCTTTCTGGCCCTGTACAGTCACTCCCTCATCTGCTAATAGGTCTGTCTGTGACAACACCTTACATGTTGCAGGCAATTAATACTGTTCACATTATCCTCAGCTCAGCAGTGGCCTCTGTGGCAGAGAATGGCACGGAGAGGCACCGAGCTGAGGTGCCAAGGTGGGACAGATTTTATAAGTGAAAATGATGGCATCTTGCACCTAAAGACTGCAGAGCATGTTACACCTGTCAGTTAACATGGATTTTGATCTAGAAAATGTCTTGGCAGGAGCTTTCTTTGCTCATAAACCAGGACCTTCTCAGTCACTGCCCAAACTTACTATACATTTTGCATGAGCAGGGAAGAAGCACAGCTTGCCCTAACAAAGAAGGTCTGGACCCTCTTCTCTATGCATGCCTGAAATCTGAGGCCATAATTTCTGTTGCCATTGCTCCATGGCCCCACAACTTCACATTTTATTTGTGCAGCAAAATTGCTTCAAAGGGGATGTTAGAGAGAGACCACCCTCCATCACCTGCAGTCTTACCTCCTGCCTGGCTCCTCAGTGAGGTTTTAGAGGGTTTGAAACTCTTCCTGTCACCTGAGGCTGAGACAGACTGAGCAACAACTATTAATTTCTAATTAATAACCTAACAGCTCTTCATTAATGAGCTAATTAGCAGAGAAGACTCTGCTCCTGACTCCAGAAGACACAGCTGAGCTGGGAGCCCACCTACAAGGGGCCTTCTGCTGGGCCCCAGGGGCTGGTTGGAGCAGCTGCCCACCTGTCACTTAGGGGGTCCCCAGTTAACCCCAGTAACCCCCACAGTACCCAGGGCTGTGCTGAGCTGGAATTCACCTCAGGTGACCAATGCCAAACCTTTCCAGGTGTGGCCAGACCCTGTGGGTGGGTGCTGGGGTGGATGGAGCCACCCATATACTGTTTTGCCACAGAATTTGGCAGCGGCCTGTGAAGGGTTAATCCCTGGGAACTGCTAATTACCCCTCCAGGATTGGTTGATCACCCCTCCAGGAACCATTAATTACCACTTTTGGTGGACAAGTAAGAGCAGCTGTGAGTAGAGACCAACGTAGAGAAGCTTTCTGGGAGTGGATGTAAAAGGTTAGTTAATAATTTTTTAAAAAAATAATGCTCTTTTCCATTGTTGTTAGAGGGTCATTGCTGTTCTAGAGGTGAAGGGCTGTGGTGTGTGGGCCCCTCAGAGAGGGTGGTTGTGCTGCCTGGCTCCTCAGCAGTGAGGAGGGATGCCATGGCAGCAGGGATGGCCGTGCTCCTGGTGCCTGTGGGAGCATTGGGAACATCCCAAGCTTCTCATTCCTCTCTCTGCCCCTGAGCTGGGGTGGCCACAATAGCCATGCTGTGTCTTGTAGAGAAGTTATTTGCTCTTGTTGGCTCAAATCTCATGTTGCTGCATGTGTTATCTTGGAGTGAATCATCTACCCCATGACTTGGCTTTCATTTTTTTAAAATTAGTCCCTTTCCTGTGAAACAGGATGCAGATATGCCTTTGTTGCTTTCAGCCACCACCTATTTCTGGTTGGCCTGGTAACTCACTCAGCTGCCTGGCCCCTGTTTGTGGGGTTAAGAGACTGTCCAAGTCCTGGTGCCCCCACGCAAAGACTGAACACTGTGGTACAGCTGGTGCTGTTTCTGTGGGATACACCCTATGAACTCCCCACAGCCTGGTTTCTGAACTTCCTAGATGATCCTCTTGAGGCTGGGACATATGCTTGGTGGGAAGCTGGCTTCCTCAAGAAGCAATGGGAGGTGGTCACTCACCTATTTTTAATCATAAACAGTTCTAAGAGTTTTATTTTTTCACCCTGCTAAGCTGTTTTTCTGCCTCAAAAAAGGATGAAAAATAAAACAACCTACCTGCTTTATTTTTGTCATGTCTAAGTGGTGAACCTTTTGTGGCTATACAGAACATTATTATTGCTACTGGTAGTTCCTGCTGGGTTTCATTTGAATTCTAATCCATCTTGAGTATTAATTTATGCTCATATATAATGAAGGTACAGGAACAGAGTTACTGCTGCATGTGAGGGCTTGGAAGGACAATATTTTCCCTCAGTGTTGGTCCAGTAAAGGAAGATGTAAACTGTGAGCAGTAGATTAGCACTGGTGTATCAAACAACATTATTCACAGCTGGAAGCTCCTGCTGATGTGAGGAACTCAAAGCAGGTGGCAGACCCTTTGAATGCTTTTCCCTTGGTATCTGCCTACCTGCCTTTCCCTGCCCAGCTTTCTTCTCATCTCCACCTGTGGTGGGGCAGAGCAGAAAGTGATGGCAGCTGGTTCTGCTGGATGAGCAAATGAGGGGAAAAACATCACTCATGAGAGCTGAGGAGACTTCTGATCCTTCTAAAAATGGGGGAAGGGGATTGCCAAGTAACCCTGGTGACTGCCAGAAGACAACTCAAAAAAAAAAAAAAAAAAGACTGAAGTGTGATAATGGGGAGTGGCAAGAGAGGTGGAGTTGGAAATGCAGGCAGGGGAATTCCTTCCCAATCTTTGGTCCATCTGCCCGTGCTGCTTGCTGGGTTGCAACATAACCAATCCAGAGAAAGGTTCTGGAGCCATCAGGTGCCTTGTTTCAAACAGGAGAAGTTCTTATAATGGAAGGGCATGCACCCTCCAAACTTTGTCCTAGATTCAAGTTCATTGAATGAAAAGCCAGTTCTGCTATTATCTGAGCAGTTAATAAAATCTATTGCCTTATGATGGATTTTTTCTGCAGGCTGGAATGGATCTGTCTTTATTGTGATTTGTGAGATTGAGGGAAAAACACAAAATATAATCTGTATTTCTACTGCACTGAAAAATTTCCCTGTGTTCTCCTTCTAAGGCTTGGAAGTAACCAAAACTGCAGCAGTCTTTCTTTTTTTTTTATTTTTTATTTTTTTATTTATTGAAAACAAAGCATACCTTATTAACATTTTAATAAAGACAATCTCTTTGCAGTGGTGCTCAGAGTTGCTCTTATTTCTCCCTGTGCATTTCCATTCTCCTAAAGGGAAAATGCTATTGAGATCTGTAAGGCATGATGTGTCAGGCTGAAACTAAACACACAAATACACCAAAGCAAAATGCTTTCTAAAGGTGCTGTGTTTGTGAGAGGTGCTTGCCCAATATGTGTGATGCAAAATGGGGATGCTTTGTGAAGAAATCATCCTTGTAAAGCCATTGGTTCTGGTCATCAGACTCTATCCAATGCTTTAGTGATGATGCTGCTGATCTATTTGGGAAGTTGGCTGGCTCTCAAGGCAGAGTCTCTTCTCAAAGGCTGTTTCACAGTGAAAATATGCTCAGTGCAGCCGAGTGCATGAATGAAAAAGCCTCTGGTACCTTCTAGTCTGGCAAAATGCAGCACAAAACTCAACTTACTCTGTGTTTTCTGCTGTCCCAGGTAAGAAATATGTGTTTTTTACTTGCTTTCTTTCATCTTTCTGCTTTTGTGCATTTGGATTTGAAAGTATTTGTAATTCAGGTCTGATTTCTGAGTAATTATACGTTGCTTGAATTACCGTTTAAAGATGCAGGATCTCTGCTCTGAAGCCAGTTGCTAGGAATGTAGAATCTCCTAGTTCCTTGATTTACAATTACAGCCAATTTGCCGTGTGATATATAGCATTTTTTTGTTTCCCTCCAGGAAAGGTGGTGGGGGGAATCTTTCAAGTGTCTCTGTTGCAGCTGCAGCAGCAATATTTTCTGTCATCTCAAATGCTGCAACTTTGATTTGCCTCTTTCCTCGGTGGCTTTTGCCGGCTGGAAGGCTGTTATAGGCAGCTCACGTTATTTATTGCTTTTCTTATAAAAGAAGGGGGGGGGGAATATGGAGGAAAAATAAAACCAGACCTTGCAAAAGGTTCCCTTCCTCATACTCTCCCGATAGACGTGGAATACTCTGTTAGCGACTTGCTGTGTAGCTGTTCCCTTACTAAATGTAACAGAAACGCCAGAAAGCAGAGGCAAAACCAGCGAGCCTTAAAGCCCCGGAGCTGCTCCAGCCCCGCTGCCGCTGCCTGTCAAAGCACAGCCACTCGCTGGGCTTGGACTTCTCAGCACCTCCTGCTTGCTCTTTTCCTCCTGCTGCTCTTACGGGGCTCACTTTTTTGGGGGGAGCTCAGAGGAGGTTTGGAAATCCTGTGTTGTTGTCCAGCTTAAGTGCATCCTTCCTTCTTTTGTCTTAGGAGCTCTGTAAACTCCTGTATTTAGTGATAGTGGTGCTGATATCCTGAGTGGGGGTAAAAGTGAATTCCTTTCGGACTTGTGATCGAGTGGCTTTGTTAACCCTTAAGGGGCTGGTGGGTTTGGGAGGGATGAACTAGCGCTTGGGACACAGCCCGAGCTCCTGTGTGTGTACCCAACCTCTCCAGCAGGCATTGGGGTTGCCTTTCCAAAATAGGATGGGAAGGAGGAAAATGGTGAGGAATCACCACTGGGAGAGCTTCATTGCTGAGGGGAGCCAACAGTGTGTGAGCAGGAGGCAGGAGGGTGAACTGGAGGAACACATGCTGTGGATCAAGGTTGGCATATTGAGGACCTCGTTTAACCTGATAAGGAGTAAACACATGAACGTGGGTGGCTGAAGTTCTGGGCCAGCAGGAGACTCGCTGACTGGGGACTGCTGTGAGCAAGCACAAAGGCATCTGGGTGGGTTCAGGAGAACGATCCTGCTCCGGGCAGTGGAACAAATGAAAGCAGCTGCTTTGGGCCATGGATGTGGTGCAGAGCAGCATGTGCTGGTGACACACAGAGCTCCTCACAGGGCCACTGTGCCCACCCGAGCTGGGGCTCGGTGGCTCTGTCCCAGGGCTGGCAGTGGGCAGCTCGCCAGCTCTGCTGGCACTGGCTGAGCTGCTGCTCCTGGCAGGGCTGGGGAGACCCACAGGGCTCCTGGGGAGCAGAAGTTGTCCCAAGTGGGGCTGTGCTCCAGCCTGGGCAGGCAGCTGGGCTGGCAAAGGTGCCAGCGGGAGGCCATGCTGGGGCAGCAGAGGGGCTGGGGCAGAGGGCACAGGCAGTGCAAAGGTAACCTGTGGATATGCTGAACTGGTGCTCTCATCGTGGCCTGGAGACCTCCCATCTGGTGTCCTTGGCTTTCTCTCTGGTTTGTCTTTTTTTTTTCTTTTCCTTTTTTTTTTTTTTTTCCTCTCCTGTACAGCTTCTCTATCACTCCCCTGAATTAATCAGCTTGAGTTTGGATTTTCTTTAGCAGCCCCTTGTAGGGAAAGCAATCTGTATGTGACAGAGCAGGACAGGTTTTCAAGGCCTGTTAAACATAGCTGCATTTTTTCACACCAATATCTCCTTACAATTTGACAAGGTGCACACACCTGAGTCTGAGAACACTTTATTGATGACTTTCTGCCATGCCTCAGTGTTTCTTCCCTTGCTGGGCTGAGTCCTAATGCAAGGCAGGGCTGAGCTTGTGGTGCTTTAACATTGCTTTATGTTTAAATGCCTAAACTGCACTTCACCTTCTTTATTAGCATGTACAGCTCTATCTGGCAACGTCTCTACCTTGTGACTTAATGCATCTCCAAGTTTACTTTATAGATCATGTGTAAGAGTTAATGAATTGGGGAATGAGTCAGGCTATAATATGGAAGGGCATGTAATTCTGCCTTCACGTTTAGGTTGTTGGGTATTGG
The DNA here is from genome assembly GCA_035583235.1 of Hafferia zeledoni. NCBI lineage: Eukaryota > Metazoa > Chordata > Aves > Passeriformes > Thamnophilidae > Hafferia > Hafferia zeledoni. The sequence continues at coordinate 16,857,457 of JAWWEV010000022.1, forward strand.
CAGGTTAAAATCTGAGCTGAAGTTGAATCCCAGAAATGGGAATTACTGAAAGGCTGTTTGGCTTCTCTCATTGACACGCCACATGCACAACTTTCATGTGACAGGGAAAGTAAACAGAAGAATGTGAGAAACAACATATTAAACAAGTGCAGCCATCTGGCTGTGTAGTGGTTGTAACACATTCAGGGATCTTTTTCTGCAAGTCTTCTTTTCTCCCTTAGGAGTAGCAAGCATGTCTTGTGTAATACAATGCCAGTGGAACCAGAAAAGCTCAATTTTGATAACACTCTTTCTAAGCAGTAGCAATCTAGTAATGCAATACTACTGTGGAAGCAGAAAATAGGAATAATTTGATAGAGAAGTTTAGTGTAGAAAAAAGTTTGAGGAAATTCTTATGTTAGTAACATCATGGACAGTAAAACCTTTATTTTTTATTAATAGAACATTTCTAAAACTAGTAACTTTGGGTTTATGTTTTCTTATTCTGTATCTAATTCAACTACATTTTTTTAGTTTTTAAAAATTTCCTTTGAGATGTTAGAAGGATGAAGATGGGAAATCACCTTTTCCCATGAAAAGCAGCCCATGAATTATTCTTGTGAAAATTGTGGTAGAGGTGGGCAATACATTTTTACCTTTTGCAAAGATTTAGTCTACACTACTACTACCAACTGTTTGTCCTTATTTCACCAAGAGGAAAACTGAGCATTAGGTGGAGAAACTGAGGAAGATGTTTCAAGTAATCCTTCAGTTCAGACTGACCTTTTAAACTCCAAACCATAACTATAATACACAGTTTTATTGATCTGAAGCTGACAATAAAAACTGAATGTACTCTGGTAGCTTATGCAATTGGCTGTAAGGGTACAGTAAGCAGTAAATACATACTCTGATCTGATAGATTTTAAAATCTGTTTTACATTTTCCCTGAAAGATAACTTTACATACAAAATATGTGTTGTTTTAAAACAAGTTTTTTCCACAGTATTTCTTCAGTATGTTATGCATTTCATGCAGACAGAAGAATCAAAATAAAATCTGTAAGTAAAGTTTACAAGATGAGGGAAACCCCCCATATTTTTGATAGCTTTAACAATAACTGTCACGTTTCACTGGATTGCAACTAAGTCAATTGGCAAAATGTACAGATTTTACAAGCTTGTCATTAGAGTGAACAGGGAAAATTAGTCCTCAAACTCTTTCCCTTAATGCAGAGCCCACACTGCTGCATTCCTAAGCTTTTATTTTTTCAGATTTCTCCAGAAGAGGGCTCCATGCACAGCTTGAAAGGCAGTGCCCAGGTATTGAAAGCAAAAAAAAAAAAAAAATAAAATCAGCTTCAGGGAAAAAGAAACATCTTGTTCACACAAAGTCTGTTGGCATAACATTGCAGACTATGCTCAAATTTTGACCAGGCATTTCCCTGTTCTGTCATGTTGCTGTAGGTCTTATTTTGTTTGAGTGCTTATTATTTGCAAGTTCTAGAGTAGTCTTATGTCTCTTGTGCTAAATAGGGGGTCTAAAAATGCTTTAATATATTAGAAAAGCTTAATTGTCAATTACTCTGTATAATTATTTGTACTGGTTGGCATCTTGTGAACAAGCTGACACTTGCTCTTCAGTTTCAGGCCATCATTTTTGGTTATATTATCAAAAAAGACCTCCCAGTTGCACATCTCATTCAAAAGGTGGTGTCTCCCAAAACCCAGAACCATTCAAGCAGTTGTGCTGTGCTATTTGTCAATTATTACCTTGGAGAGGAGGTTGGCACTTAGTGAATTAGTGTGACTTTTGGCAACAGCTCCAACATGTCAAAATATCCTTACATAGGACTTGATCACAGTCCTTCTGCTAAGTGAGGAAGTTTGTTAGAGTAGATGAGTGGAAGCTGATCATGAAGATGCTCCTGGAGTTATGGAATTACAGTTGAAACCCACTCTGTGCACTCCTTGAGACTCAGTTCTTCAATTTAAGATTTAACTCAGGCATTATATTGGGACCTGCTCTTTGTTTCAGATGATCAAAAATTGGAAAAGGTTGTTCTACCACTTGTAATATTTGTGCTGTGATCCAGTGGGGGTTATTGCCTTGAATTATTGATTCTCAGTGACTTGGCAGGTAGGAAATGAGTATTGCTAAAAGCTGTCTCTATAGAGAGGTGCAACAGGAACTATCAGAACTACATAGATGGCAACAGTGATGCCCCTTCAAGGAGACATCAAGTTGTGCCTTTCCTTTTCTTCCTGTTTGCTGCTGGCTAAGTAGGCTCTTCCCATTCTATCAATAGGTAAGAACAAGGCAGATAAGAGAGTTCTCTGAGTTAGACTCTTCCTGCATTGCTGCTGGAGTCCCACCTCTAATCTTCAGCTGCTGGTTGTACCAATGTGCTGCTTGTCAGGATTTTGGCCTCAGGTTTCAGAGTTTCTATGTCAGCATAAGCCTTTTAGGAGGAGGGGGCCTTCATTTGGGACTTTAAGCAGAAAGGTCAGGTTATGTGTTTAGTTGTTTTATGGAAATAATTTCTTCAGTCCATCTTTGACAGTTACAAGCACAAAATTCACCTTTTTTTCTTGTGTATCACTGGTATTATAACCAAAGCTTCACCTGTGCAGATAATAAGACAAATCTACCATGTCCACTGGGGAGGAGAGATGGAATGAGAGGGATTTATCATCCTTAGGAGACTAAGTGGGCTATAGCACTTCCCAGTTAGCTCTGGGTGATGTTGGTGGGTTCTTGATGGTGCCCATATGGTTGCTCTGTGCCCTGCCCTGATGGGCCCAGCCCAGGAGGGAGGCTGTGCTTGGCTGGCCCTGCCCATGTCCTGCACCTGGCACAAGAGTTTGCCCAGATCAGTAGGATATTAAATGCCAAAGAAGAGAGAAAAATAAAACTTGCTTTATTAACCACTGTTTCTTTATTCAGAGGTCTTGGAAATTTGCTCACTGCTTTTTTTTTTCCTGTGTTGTGGACTGTATTCTCTCAACCTAATTCTTTGAAAGTCTTACTGATTTGTATGAGGGGAACTCATTCCACTACTATCTTATCCAATATTCTATTGTTTTGCACCATTAATTTTCTTGGCTAGAGAAAAAGAGGAATTTTAAGGTTTGGTTTGATGGAGCTGGTTAAAATAGTTCTATGAACAGACTAAAATAAATATGAGCTCTTAAGAGTGGGGTGAATCTTCTCAGCACACAGTAGTTATCAGTGTCTCTAACCACTTGGAAAAGCTGATTAAGGTGTTTAAATAACTTCTGATATCTATGAATATCCTTGTATGGATGCCTAATTTGGTATCATGGGCTTTGTTTTTAGAAAGCTGAACATCCTTTCAAGCTTTTGAAATATCTCAACATTGGACATCCATATGCAGCTGTCAGAAGTGATTAAGTTTTTATTGCCTAAGGTTCCTTAGACTCCATTTGATGAGAAATCTAAACTATAGTCTAAACTATCACTAAAAAGAAAAAAACAAACAACAAACAACCCAACAAAACAACAAACACTAACAATAACTATTTATTTCAGTATAAACTCTTTTGTTCTCTTGCTGTGAACAACTAATGCTTCATTCCTTATTAGTAATGGCAGTGTATATTTCTAAAAGCTAATATTTAATTCCCAAGGACTTTGCAGCCAGGTATGTAATGAAGAGCAAATAACTCCTGTGTGTTTGAAGGCTGTGCTAACAGTGCAGACAGCAAGTGGCTTTCTAGAAGTTTGAAGATGTTTTTGGCCTATGAATAACCATGGCAGATGGACCCTGTAGCACTTGTGTGTAACCAGGGCTCAAAAAGCTGAAAACCAGAGGTTCTAGGCCATACAGATGTCAGTGACACATCTGTGGCAGTGGCAGAAAGAGGATGAACAACTTAAGTTGCTACAAAACAATCCTCAAAACTGTTGACGCATTGAGTTTCCTTCAAATTGCTCTGAAGCAAAAACCCCAGACATTTTACAATGTGTCATGCTGATAATTGCCTCATTTATTTTATAAACACTTAATCTATTTTCGTTTTCTTGATCTAGTTTGGAATTTCTCGAAAGGTTTCTGTGCAAACTTTCTTTAGAGTCCTGGAGTCAAATGTAGGTTGTTTTGAATGCATAAGAGCAAAATAAAAGCTGGCAGCTGTCCATGGGGTCACTGTATAAAGGCAGAAATTCTGAACTACTTTAAGTTCACCTGGACTGACTAGGGAGGTATCTCAGTGATGCTTGTATAGACAACATATAAGGGTGGAGGGCGGGGGGGTATCCTTAGTCTATTAGATTTTTTTTTTTCTGTAAGATGGTCTTTGAAATGTCTAATTATATTTTTATCTATGAGCCAACTGTTGGTAATTGCTCAGGAACAGAGAAAACCCTGGGAACAGCATTCCCAAGCCTTTGCATTTTCCCATAGACAAACCTGCTTGCTCTGAGTTCCTCTCCTGCCAAATAAGGTGTATTTATGCGTTTCTCCAGAGACAGTCCTGCGTTTTCCCTGAGGACCCACGTTTTATCAGACAATAAAAAGCTGTATCAAAATGTGAGAGCTGAACATAGCCCTGCTCTGTAGCTGACAAAGGAGGAAATCCAGAGCATCTGGTACTTTGCTCTCAGAGTGAAAGGAGAGGGAATTAGCCACTAGAGTTGGATGGGCATATCCTTCCCCATTAAAGCCATTGTTTCAGAGCTCTGTCAGAGGAAGCTGAGCAACTCCAGCTATGCTCTGCAGCAGGAATGGATATCCCAGCTGCAGGCTGGAGCTGTTCAGTGTGCTGAGAACTGGCCAAATTAAAAGGTGTTTGGCTTGACCTTCTGCCAAGGTAAAAAAAAAGGTCTTGCACGTGCCACAAGTCCTGGGTGTTATCTGCCATCCTTATTCAGGTGAAATGTGAAATGAAAAACTTGTGGGTAAAGATATGTGAGAATGAACTTAAAATAGAACAATACATAAATATCAGTTCTGATTTCTGGGTGTTTGTATTAGCCTGCTACCTGAAGGTTGTATTGTGTGTCAGAGAAAGTGACTTCATTGTTTTCCAAAATGTTTGTTTTCATAATTCATGATCTGATTGAACTAATTGGACTCTGAACTCTATAAATCTTGATTTATGAATATCAATATTCCTGTCAATTTGCTGATACACAGCTCTGACCTGAACTCTGAAGTAGTTAGGTGCATATTTGATCATCTCTCTTTACTACAGAATCATAAAATAGTTTGGGTTGCAAGGGACCTTAAAGATCATCTAATTCCTACCCCCCTGCCATGGACAGGGACACCTCCCATTAGACCAGGTTGCTCCAAGCCCCACCTGACCTGTCCTTGAACACTCTCTGTCAATCCATTCTCCTTCCAGCCTGTATTTGTGCTTTGGGTTACCCTCACCCTCATGCAGGACCTTGCACTTGCCCTTGTTGGATTCTCTGTGGTGTATCATTGCAGGAGTCATCATTCAGTGGGATAAGGCTTAGGGATGGTCAGTGAAGCCTGATGGTAATGGGAAACACACCTTCTTACAGTCACTAATCTCCAGGAAGAGATAAGACTCTGACATCTGCTTCTAGTCTTGGAATCATTTCCTTCTAATGCTTTTAACTGAAAGATCTCATTTAAGAATGATTAACAAGAATACAATCTCATTTCAAATGGCATTGTAGTTTTCCCTGATTGTTGATCTATGCAGTTTAGATATCAATATAGAAGTGTGGCAGTCTGTGCAGTGAGGATGGTACTCATTGCAACCTGATAAAGAGCAGCTGATAAGTTTGGATGCAAGGAAGTAAAGCAAGGATGCTGGGAATAAACAGTGTAGTTGTCTCTTGTGGAATTACTTTTGGGCTTGCTCAACTTCAGATTGCTCTGTTTGCAGTAGCAAAGCACTGTTGCTCACACTGATATGGGAGCAGCTCTCCCGTGGCTGTGCATTGATTGCATTGCCCTGCTCTGTGTTATCCCAGGGAAGGCTGGTTGATGTCAGTGCCAGGTGCATTCCCGCTGAGCACACACTGCAATGCTCACACTGCTGCTGTTACTGTGCTATCTGAGCACCCTACAAATGGTAATGAATTTATCCTTGCTTCCCTGAAATAACTGCTCAGTTACGACAGGGGCATTATTCTGAGGTGGGAGACAGCCTCCAACATCTGCCTGTTTCAATGACTCCAGCTCTGTTATCTGAGCTGAGTAATGATGCCTGCTGCTGTCACTTTGGCTGCTGGTGTTGATTCAGTGGTGACACTTCATTGTACTCTGGAAAGATTAATTCTGATTGGAGGGAGCCCAGAATAAATTCAGTGTTTAGGCCAATCAGAAGTGGGTGTATTTGGTACTATTTTAATAATACTGCTCAACTTTCAAGAATATAATTAGTTATGATTGGCCAAAGAGCTGCCTATCTCTATACAGCTTGCTATTTCCATATGGAGGAAACGAAGAATTGAAAATATTTAGCTAATCACAACTGCCCAGGGTTCTTTTAGGCAGAAGGAAATGGAGTGTACTTGCTTATTACTGGTGTTTATGTGATGGCTGCTGGCAGAATGGTCAGCTGGAGCAGAGGAAAAGGATAAGACTGGCAGTGCTATTTACACTCTTGACACTTGAGACCAAAATGACTTGGGGACAGGGACAGGCAATACAAGACCAATTATATCTCCAGTGCTTAGGTAGGAGAGAGGTGTTGGATATTTCCACTGCAATGTGAGGCATAATCTGAGGCAGAGTATTTCTAACCCCTCACCTGCTCACTGATAAAGGTTCCTGTTTCACTTTCTTCCTTCATTTGGGAGGAGACATTGCTGCCAAAGCTTGGCCTCCTCTGGCAGAAGGTGAGCTGCTGTTCCACCCTGATGTCCAGCTTCTGAAAATGTGATGTTAGTGACCTAAAGTGTCACTATTGGTGAGATTTACCTAAATGTGTGAATTCCTGGGCGGACTAGGGCACATGGATGGACTGTTTGTTACATACCCAAAACGTGAGAATCTGTAGACTTGTAGGGACTATTGAAAACCAATGTGTGGCTTTGTGGAACAGCTTTCTCTTCCTGTGTGGTTATGCCTCTCTGAAAGGAGGATTCAGTTTTCTTACACTTGCTTCCCAAGAGTACAGTTTTCAAAGCTTTTGCTCCTTCAGGAATCAAAGGCACACAAGCACAGAACCTGTTTCCTGCTGTGCATGGGAGCTAAACATTGATCTTGGGTAGCTGGAGTTTGGGCAAAACAAACTGACTTGATTGTCTTCAATAACTCATGTTGAACCTGAGCAAAATTGTTTCGCCAACTTGTTCTCGACTTCTGATTTCCGCATGCTGTGTGTTTGTGGAGTCTCGCTGGGATCCGTAGGAATAAAAAGCCATCATGCACAGCGTGAGTGGTTCTCCCTCCCTTACCTCCAGGCTGACTGGAAGCATCAGCATTCCTGTAATTTCCTTCTTCAAATTACTTCTTCTCTTTTCTCCTCCATCTGCTTAAAATAATTCAGATAGTCTAAGTGCTTTTAGTTTTTATATTCAAACTCTCTTCCAGAACTCCTAGTGCTAGAGAAAGGGTGAATAATTTTTACTGCTGTGGTTTAACTTCTGTTAGATTGGCTTCAAAAGGCTGTGTTGTGAAGTCCTTCCCTGTTCTTGGTACTTACAGACGTTTTGGTGGTAGATGAGAAGATGATGGGGATTTTTCTGCACTGTGGGGAGAACCAGACACATCTAAGGAGTCACTTTCCTTTAATGGTTTACACAGGTCCTGGTTATTTTCACTGAGTAATCTGCAGATTCCCCAGAGTTAGTAGAGTCTTAAGTGATAGCCTTTAACTAATCTGGTAGGCAAATGTAAGTGTTGTACTGTGAGTACTTGTGTACTGGCCCAAAACTTGGGCATTTCTTGGTACATTCATATTCCCCTACTCCTTTCTCCCTCAGTCCCTTAAGGCAGTCCAGTTCTAGCTGCATATGTGGAAAAGAGAATTTAATTTATCTTCCCCATTAACAGTGTGAAGTTGGTGATATCTTGGAGCCAGAAGTGCTGGGATAGTTATTTGTTCATAAACATGCTGACATAGCTGCTGGATTTCTTGTCCCTTTCCTTGACTGACAGGAGTACAAGAAAGAGCAGCAAACCTTAAAGCACAAAAATGGAAGTAAAACCAAGGGCAAAGAAAAAACCAAAATGTTATTCAATGTGCTGTAACTTTGTGGAGATGTTAGGATTTGGAAAGCAGCATTTTGTATTTGTGATACAGTTAAGATGTATAGAGGAATGGAGCAGCATCCAGTCTGATTTTGCCTCATTTCCACATCTTCATTTATGCACAATCTTGCCTGATAGCTTAGGCTGGCACCCACATCCAGAACTCTTGCTCATATCTGGATCTGAAGTTGTTGGCATCTGGAAATGCTAATACTGATTTATGCACTTTTGTGTCTATCAGCATCTGGTTTCTGAGAGGTAGGAAATTTAATCCTTTGTGCAAATCCAATGTTTGTTTCCAGCATTCATTACCTGCCCAGCCACAGAACTCTTCTCTCCTACACTTTGTTTTGCTGTGACTTTATTATCATTTGTTCTAAGTCTGGATGGAGAACATTTATCTCTACTGTTTGTGATGATTAGATCTATTCTACTGATGCTTTGGAAAACCTGCCATCACACAGATGAAACAAAACCTGAGCCATAACTTTCTTGAATTGACAAAGTGGAATGGGAATGGGGAGAACAGAGGACCAACTGTGTTTAAGGTGTGAGGCCAAACCAGCCTTCATGCCAGGAGAGCACATGGCAGTTCTTTTGAAACTGTTTGCACGTAACTTCTTTAACTACCTGAAACTATTTTGTGTATGTCACAAAGGTGAAGTGCCACGTGTGCCCTGGGTGACACAAACATGCTTTTTAACTGCTTACTGGTGGAAGTGAGCGTGTCCAAGAGAAAATGGAAAGGTAGGAAAGGGCCAGAGAACCTCAGAGGGGAAGTACAACCCTGTTATGGCTTTCTAGCAGTAAATACAAGGCAAGGCAGACACCAGGAAAATCTGGGCAAGGTCTCGCTGAAATGGGGCTACTGTTATGAGAGATAAATGCTCAAAAGTTTTTTTCAGATGTTATATGACTTCTCCTCTCCTACCACTTTTGCTAATATATAATTTCACAGACTTACCTCCTTTCTCTCATTTCCTGACAGCTCTTAGAGACCTGCTGAAGAGCAAAGATTAAAGGGAAGAGAACCTGGCTTCAGGCACACTTGCAAACTAGCTGTTAGTTTTCTGCAGGTCCTTCCATGCTTGAAAAGGAAACAATCCTCCCCTGACAACTGAGCATACAATTCCTGTACAATGGATCTACTTCTGACACTGTATTTCTGGGGTGTTTGTGTGACTCGTGGTTCATCTGGCAGTGCTTGAGTTCAAGCACTGATAAAGCCAACACAGCTGAGTGCAAATGTATTTGACCTTTCAAAACACTGAATAGAAAACAAAAATAGAAAAGTAGGTACTTGGCAGTTTTTCTTTGGATAAGTGTAATGACTGAGAGCAAACTAGCATTCTTATTTCTGCCTTGGAGGCCTGGGTAGCACAGAGGCTTCCTGGCCTGAGACCCTCTGTGTTACACCTGCTGTTTTCAGGCCAGTGTGTGTAAGTTGGCCTGACACTGGAGGAGAGGTACAAGTCAGCTTGGATTTTCCCCAGTTCAGAATTGGCCTGTAGTTCCTGTCTGCTGCATCCCAAAATCTTTGCAGTTTGATGAGCTATGCTTGCATAATTGGCACGTTGGTCTTGGCTTGGTTGCCTGATAGGCAGGAGTCTGTATTTCAAGTGTAAATGTTGACTGCAAGTGTCACTTTATATCAGTAGCACTGATAGAGAAGGTTCAGCGACCTCTGGAAAGCTTCTGCCAAAAGTCTCAGCTAGCTTGGATGCAGCCACCTCATAATACTCCTGTGAGGGACTCTGAAAAGGAGTAACTCCATGGGTGCCCCGTGGTGTGGGTGCCCCTGGGCAGGTGGTGCTGCAGAGCTCAGTCTTGCTCGAACCCCTCCTGGAAGGGCTGGGCATTGAACAGCAGTGAGGCTGAGTCAGGGCATGGCAGGGCTGTGCCACTGCCACTGGGGAGGATGGGCACTTCTGAATAAGGCTCCAAATGTGATGGGAACTGAAGATCCTCCCTTCTTTTCCTCATAAAGCTGCGGTTGATTTGTGAGCACATTCCTTTGCTTTACAAGCAGAGGAAGCACATGCAGTACATCTCTCCAAGGTGGAGATGTACAGGGTGTGCAGAAGTTTGTGCCAGGTTCTGGAGTAGGATTAGGTTTTGAATGAGGTGATCAGGCTAAACTTTCATCTTAAACCCCTTTGGGGAAGGTAGGGAAGGCTCTGCAGCATCTGGGTAGGGCTGGTATTGCTACAACTATTTTTGGTATTTCTAAAACTATTTTGCAGTAACTGCACTGGAATTTGGATTTTTCGGGGGGCATCTGAAGCTTCTCAGCTGCAAACCATAGTCCCTCCTTGATTTATTTGTACTACCTGCAGTCTGTTATATGCTGGTCAAGCCCATTGGAGCAGAAAGAAACATTTTTCCCTTCTCACTGTGTTATTTTATTCCTTAGTTCTCTGCATGGTCACCTGCTGTGGCTGTATGAATTTTACTAACAACAAATCTTGAGCAATCTGCTCAAATAATAATCAGTTTGTCTTTTTAACTTGCCCCTTTTCCATGTATTTGTTGTGAAGGGATAATCTGTCTGATCAGCTTCCTTAGCACCTGTAAAGGAACCTCTCTGGTTTTGTTCAGTTCTGCTTGTGGGGGCTCTGGTTGGAGCAGGGCTGTGAACTGGGAGGTGGAAGTACTAATGGACCTAAAAAGAGAGGGACAGAGAGTGTGATTGCAGTTTAATGGGCACAGAGCATCCTTCAAGGAAGAGATTTATTGGTGTTCTGTATTACTTACTAAGTCTTTGCTGTAAAATATGTAATTAATCCCTGGATAAACAGCACTGGTGTTTCAAACTTGTTGTCTTTTCCAGTCAAGGTTTTAACTGTTCCCTTCAACATACTTAGATACTTTTTTTTGGACTACCCTTCTGGCCCAAGGCATCTTATTTGTGTAACAGCCCAGCTTTGGCTGGTCAAAAGTAGGGCAAGGATCTTACTTAAAAAACAGCTGTGGCTTTAAATTGTTCTTTAATTGAGGAGGGTTTTGAGCTTTGGTCTTCCCCTTACCTATCCAGTTCTGTGGGGACTTTGATATTGTTTTTTATATTTTAATTTCTCTCTTCAGACTGTGCTGCTTCACTGAGAATCTGAATTATAAAGCAGTGACTCCTCCCACCAGCCACATGCATAAATCTGACCTTTGGCTTGAATGCAGTTTGGTGTCAACCTTGTTCCATAAACAAATATAATATAAATTACATTGACAAGGTTTCCAGAGGGCTGTGGTGGGGGGAGGTTTGCAGTGAGTGTGGGAATGACAGAAGTAACTTCTGATCTCTGTACTTAGGACTGAAGGACATGCACCAAAACAGGCCAGGCAGAAGAGGGTTCTTAGGTTCTTTTTTGCCCTGTTTCCATGTGGGCATCCTCTCTTGAGCTGTGCCTGGGAGTCAGAGTCCACTCCTGGCACCAGGGAATGGCTGCTGGTCCTGGTGGTGATAACTGCACTCAGAGCACTTGGAGCTTTGCTTTTCTCTTAACAGCCTCATCCTTCTTGAGCATCTTGATTTCAAGTGTCTGTTGAAGCACCGCAAACAGATTTCCTCCGGCTCTGCAGCACTACATGCTGTGTTGCAATACATTCTGTCTACTTCAAAGCTGTTAGTGATTCATTAGTTTACTGTTCCAAAAACCAATTCCAGAGGGATCGCTCATCTCCCTAGAGCAGTGAAGGTATTTTCAAGCTGGCTACACGAGTGCTATGGCAGTTCTTTGAGACTTGCCTGGTTCCAATCCTGTGGCAGTGACACTGCCAAAGGCTGCCAGTTCACTGGAGGATTGCACACAGGTTCCAAGGGTGGGAACTTGCAATATTATTAGACACAGTAATAATAGTTCCTCTTGACTTCTGAAATGTCAGAGTGGTCTTGTGAGTAACTGCACTTTGCAAAGCATTAACATTTTGTTTGCCACCAAGAGTAGTCCCTGACACAATCAATGTTGCATTGTACTTGTAATACAAAAAGGAAGTACATTGGAAATGAGGGGTCTTAATATATCTGTGTGTGAACTGACAAGTGCCAAGGTCTCAGAGTTGGGGCATCAGGCTGGGCATCCAGGACTGTGTCCTCTGTGTGCACAATGACTAGAAAGATGAGTTTCTTCTCTCTGGAGGTTCCTAAGATCCACTGAGTGTGCCTCTTCCTCAATTTCTGTATCTGCAAGGGGCTTTGAAAACTAATAGTGAGAAAACTCTGGTGTATTATTAAAAGAGAAATTATGCTAACATAAAGAAGTAACTCTGTTTTCTCAGAGAGGGGTTGGCAACTGTCAGACTGTCCCTGAGTCAGGTCTCCAGGGTTTCTGGGCTTTCTGAGAGTCTCCCAGACCAATTGCTCTAGAACTGGATCTTCTGGCAAGGAACAATAACTCTGATTTGCAAAGAACTTCAGAAGTTTTCAATTGTTTTATGACCCAAGTAAAAGCAAAACACAAATATATAAAATAAATCTCTAAATGCTCAGTGGAACTAAGTTAATGCTCTTTCTTACACCAGCTATTTATTTCCTTTTGCTACCTGGTGCATTCACCAAGGTACCAGCAGAGTCTCCAGCTGCAGGAGGTACTGTAAGATTTTTATGGACTGCTGGAGGCCAGGCAGTGAGGGATTTTGATATGCTGGCTCAGAGTGGCAGAAACTGATAAATAAAAAACTACAAAAATAAGTTTAATCAGAAGATGCTAGCATTTAGAAGAGTGAGAAAATAAGCCATGAGCTTTTGCTCCTTTTGAGGTTACAAGTAAAAGCACAGCTTGGAGCAGATGAGCTGAGATTCAGGAGATGCCAGATAGTTATCTCCTGTGATTTGACATAAGCTGGGACACTTGCCTCTTGCAAGTACAGAGCTGCATGGGAACTGCATGAAGCCAAGCAATGGAGAGTAGTGCAAATCCAGGGACAGACAAATCACCTGTATTCAAAGTGACTCACCTTAATAACCTTTTACAGCTGTTTATTGTAGTTACAAACATCTGGATGTATCTTTCAAGGCAGAATGGCATCACTGGGAGCTGTGATTAACACAATGTAAAGAGGGATCTCACTTTCTGTGTGCTACTATGTCTCTAATTCTGATGTTCCTGACTTCTGTGAGAAGTTAATTATAATATTACTTAAGAGCAGAGGAAACTCTGGTACAAAGCAAGAAAAGAGCTTGTGCAAAGTCCTGTGAGAAATCTTTAACAAACAGGTTTCAGTCACAGCTCAGGAGCCCCAAATCACCCACCAGTACCTGCTGACCCTGGTACTGAGAACCCAGAGCAATGTGCCTTGTTGGGGGAGGATCTGGGAAAGAGTCTTGCACTATTTCTGTTTGAACTAAAATTTAAATTACAGTAACTATTTTATATCTTAATGAGCAATCCATTCCTCTATTTCTGCAGTGCATCCAGCTGCCAGCATTTAGTCCTTGTCCTAAAGATACATTACAGGCTCCTTGTGACAATGAGGATGTATTTTTAGTGTGCTTGGGGAATTGTGGTTCACAGAATGACTTCAGCCAAAGGGAAAGCTTGATTGTTGTCATTTTGTTCTTGTTCAATAATCCGAAATACATCGTCAGCATCAATGTTTTACTAAAAGAAAAATAAGGTTAAAATCAATGGGTTTGTAAGAATATTTTCCTTTCTTTCCTGAGTTTCCTTTTTTTTTTTCCCCCCGGAGTACTCTGTCATTTTCCAGGCCTGATAACTTAAATTAAATCTTACTTGTGAACATTTAAAGCAAGTTGTGTGCTTACAAATCTGGGAATAAAAGCAGAAAAGATTTATCTTGTAATAAGCACTTATTCCTCCTGTATTTATTGCACCTCATCCCTTCTACTGTCTAAATCCTGATAATCAGGCACTGAAAAATGTATTTTCTATGAGGATCCATGTGAGTTTGGCAGATGGACAACAGAATATTCTCAGCTGCTCTTTGCCACTGCTGGATAAACCCCATCATGCACAGACTCTCCAAAGTCATCAGGTTGTCCTTCATTTCAAGTTCATCCTTTTTAGTCATCCTGATAGGCCTTAATAGGCAAAGGCATTTGGGTAATTTTGAAATGAAATTCTTAGAGATTCAAGGTCAAATAACTCAGTAGTAGATGTGGCAATGGCTGGATCTGTGTTTCTGTTGTGCTTTTAAACTTGCTGGAAGAATCAGGTTCCTCCTCTCTCCTTGTGCTGTGTGCAGTCAGCTGTGATCCAAGGAAAAAGTGGAGGTGGTCTACTAGGAATGCTTCTCTCCTTCTGCATGAAAGAACAAATTACTACAGTTTTCTCCTTCATTGGAATAATGTGCTCATCTACCCACTTCTGAGCACAGTCAACAACTCTTAATGAAATGTTAGTGCAGGCACTAAATGCTCCTCAGATGCTTCGAACTGCCACATAAGTCGCTCTTTCCCATTGTTTGTGGTTTTACTCTGAGCTGGTCAAGGAGAGAAACAGTGACAAAACTTCCCCCTGTGCCCAAGCTGATAACCTGTCAATGTGTAGGACCCTCTGCAGCCCAGAAGGATCATATGACAATCTTTAGGGTCCCCAGTGAAATACTTGCTAGAAGTCTTACATCAAACAACTTGCAGCTGACTACTGCAAATGGATTTTCTTTCCTGTATAATACTATTCAAACTAGAGATTAAACCTAATAGCTAAGAATTAGTTATTGAATTCATCAGACTCCTGTATGTAAAACATTTGGTAAGAAACAAAGTAATGATGGCCAATATGAGTGCTAAAATTGAAATAAAAATTTACATTTATGGCAGCCATATGTTTGTATTAGTTCAATAATAGCTCTTTTTAGACTTGTAATTCACATGCTGTATTCCACCTAAAACATACAAGACCTTGAAAAGAAATACTTGATTTTTAAAGTTCATCATCCTTTGTCATTATACTTAAGAGCAATAACTATGATGTCATTTTTAAAAATCCAAGATGCTTATCTGTCAAGTATCAATAGCAGATAAGTATTTTGTTTATTCCCTGTTGTTTATAAAATTGGGCATTAACTGAAGATTAAAATCAGATTTTTTCTCTGTCAGGTCCTTAAATTCAATTAAGCCAGGATTTTGTAAACACTATGATTTGAGAGGGTAAACCTGCCTGAGCTTTTAGGGAACGTGTATCTGTCTGCATGTCCTTGCTATTATCATAACTCTAATCATTGTAAGCTGCAAGCCCATTCAGAATATTATCTAAGCCTTGACAACACCCTCAGTGTTAGTACAATGCATTAAAAAAAGGCCTTTTGTGCAATCTCTGTCTCAAGGACAAACCGCCTAATTAACAGACCTGCCTGAAACACACACTGTCCTGTTTGTCTTTATTAAGACCTAATGAACTGCAGAATTCAAATTTGGGGTTTGAGGCAGAATGAGCTGGAGGGAAGGATTTCATGGTAGAGAGTGAAGAAATGTGCGGGCATTAAGTGCTATAGTCAAGAGAACATTGTGTATGAATACACATGTTGTGTGTGTCCATACACATGAAGGTCTGTGGGAATGAATATGCAGGATCACACAACGTAGGTCAGGCCAAAGCAGAGGGAAGTTTTGTGTGTGTGTCATGCTACAATGACTTTTTTCCTCCCAAAGATAGTACTTTGTAACTCATTATTCTTTTAACTTCTACTCACGCCTCAAGCCTGAAGCTTCTGAACTTTTGAGATTCACCTCAAGTTCCCTTAATTGAGTCTGAGATATTCATACAAAATCCAGTCAGAGCACAGGCAGGGCTCCTGCTCTTAGTTTTTTGAACCTGTGTGTATTTTTGAACACACTCAACTCGCAGTACTGCTATGAAATCAAGTGCTCAAAGTGCTGAAGAGCAAGGATTGAGTGTCTTTAGAGCTTCAAAGACACCTGGTCCAGCTGTGTATTAGACTTGGGGGTTTATGCTTGCTAAATTCTTACAATGAAAGCAGTGATAAAGCAACAGCAGCTGCAGCCCAGAAATGTGCATGGAGTAGTTTGAAGGACAGGTCTATCAGAAGTACAAATAAAAACTCACGGGGTTTGATAGCCTTTCAAATGTCTCAAATGCCTCCAGAGTGTCTTTCAGGGCCATGTGCATCCTTTCCTTCCTGTGCAGCTTGAGCAGGCTGGATCTGAGAGTTTTTAACCACAAGAGCTCCCTGCCTAAATGTGCAGCCTTACAGAAGGAATTTCTGCTCTGGACAAGAATAACTCATCTGTATTACAGCCAAAAGAATTTGCACCTCTTGTAAGCCATAGGAATTGTCACTTCAAGAATCTGGAAATACTTATTTACAAGAGAATACTGATGTGATGTTTAAAAAGAGCCTGAGAGCAAAGTGTCAAAATATGTGTGGACCTTAGAGATACATCAGGTATAACTAGATGCAGGGCAACTTAGAGCAGACCACAAAATGGTGTTTTTATTTTCCCCTGTGGGGCGATGTTATAGCAGGGAATGGTGTGTAAAGGAGAAAATGGAATGTGCTCCCTTTTTTTTTCTCCTGCATTAAAGTACAGTGACATGTCCTAATTTAGACCTAATTTTCATTCCTGTAACATTACTTGTAATAACGTCTAAAGTCCTCAGAATTAATTTGACTGGAAAAATTCCAGAAGGACTTTCAATTTTTCTCATTAAAAACATTATAGATGTCTTAATTAGACACTGTTATTAATGGCAATATTACTCAATTTAGAACTACACACTTAAGATGTGGTTACCTCTAGCGTGATTAGTCAGAGGAGCTCTGCTATGCAAGGATGCACACCAGAATTTTGAACAGTTAAATATTTAGAGCCAGATGCTCAGCTATGTAAATTGTGTGGCTACTGCGGCCTCAGTGGAGCTGGACTAATATACATGAACTGGGGATTTGGTAGCTAAAGTTATAAACAATCATTTCCAGCTCATCTCCCTTCCTGTTTCTCCTTTTCCTTTCCAGTGTTAGCTTGTTTTTTCTCTCCGTGGTAGAATGAGTTGATGAAGTAATACTTATATATGTTCTTGTCTCCAGTCTAAGCTCTTTAAGTGCTGTAACTAAGCTGGAGCCACTCTGCACTTTCTCTTTGCCCGTGTTGTCCCGTGGGGGGATTTCACTGAATGAAGTGAAGCTGCTCCTGATTTAGAACACACTTGAAGGACCTTTTCACAGAGCCTTGGACTCCAATGGGCTCTGTGACAAGCCTCGAGTTGTGGTGCTGTGCTGTGCCTGGTGAGGACCTGCTGCTGCTGAGTGTGAGGGTACAATGAGGTGGAATGTTTGATTTGCTTCCTAGACACAGGTTTATATAAACTTTTAAAGTACTCTGTGGACCAGTTAATGTCTGCAATTTCCTGTTGAAAGATTGAAAGGAGCTGTTTAGATTTACTATATTCGCGCCTGGTTTCATTATAACATAAGAATCCGTGACAGTTTTCAGATCTATAATTACTGGCTGTTGCTCCTGTTTGATGTTCTTTATTTTTATTGTGATTGTGGATGGGAGATGCTGTGGGCTACGTGGGCTATTGCATTCTGCTGTGTGGTTTCAGTTGGGGAACTTGTACAGAATAACACTTGCATTTTTATTATCACCAGGTCATAAAACTTCATTAGAGAAGCCACACCCACAACCCCTAAAATCCTACAACAAATGCTCCAGCTTTTCAAATTATTTGGAGAGTGAGGTGTCTAAATTCAGCTGAATGTAGCACAGCAAATTTTTGTATGTTCTGTTGCTCAAGAATCCCAGGGTTTATGTTCCAAGTGTTCTCCATGTGTAAAATGTTGCCTTAGCTGTGTATGAGCTCATTTGTGTGGCAGAAAAAGCTGCTCCTCATGTGAAGTGTGTGAAACCCAGACTTGTGTCATCCTGCAGAGAGTTTAACCATGAGCTGAACAGTCATTGTGCATTCAGGTTCAGATGGACAGATGTGCATGAGGCTGTTAAAGCCAAAGGCATCTGGATGTATAATTGGTGTATGGGATAGTACTGAAATCTCAAAATGGTGCAGACATTTGCATCTGTTCACTGATGTATATAATGACGAGTTATTTGGGGTAGTGGGGTGTGAAGCTTAAAAGGAGCTTAATGGCTTTTCCTTTAATAAATCATGTGACTACAGCAATGTCAGCTTTTATTAGCTTGTAATTTTGTAAAAGTTAAAATCAAGCATAATGTTGCATATAATTCTAGAACATCTGGTAGCAATATCCAGTAGCAGCTGTTTAGTACCTGAAATATAAACAAAACATGATTTTATCCCTAGTTGTTACAGTTAATTTTCCTGGAAGCACTAATTTTGGAATAGGTGCACTAGGAAACAGCTCTGTTCAGAAGAAAGAGTGAAAATCAAGATATTGTTCAAAGCTTGACCAAATAGAACAGGACTGCATAAAATGTGGACTGGGATCATTGTTGTGTTTATAAAAGGACTTTGTTTTTCTACTGAAATGAAAGAAAAAACTTTAAGGAAAATCCTAAAATGACTTATAGTCCTTAACTACACTGTGCTTTGGTTCTGAAGTGCATCCTGTTAAAAGTTTATGATCTGTTATAATTGTGTTCATATTGGATTTTTTTTTGCACAACCCATTCCTATAAGGGAAGTTATACTGAGTTGATATGCATATAACTGCATTACTGCTGCTTGAGCAGTGAAGGGGAAAAGAAAAAAACAACCCCACAAAACAAAGCCAAGTTAAAATGAGGTGACAGCAGTGTTTTATCCCTTCTGCAGTTCACTTGCTGCTTGTACTGTCTTGGGATTCAAAGGGAATGTGTGGGCTGTGCTGGCACACGGAGCAGAGAGAAGGCAGAGCAGAGGTGTCTTTGTGCTGCTGCAGTTTGTGGTGCATCTGTGGCACCACCCAGGTGCCCACTGAAGTTTCCTGATTTTCTCTTTTGGTCCCAGGGCTCAGATGTTTTTGCTCATTGAGGGTGAGATGATGATGCAGCACCAGTTGCATCTGCTGAGGAATTTAACTGATGTGTTTTAACAGGGGTGTTGCTCATCCAGTGTGTTTCAGACAACACTTAGCAATGGGAATGTGGTTTATGGTGCAACTGGATGTGCACTTTCAAGTAGTTTTTCATGTGGTATGTCTCCATAAACTGTTCCTTTCAAATCTTACCCCTGTAAGAAGTAGAGATGTTAGCCAAGTAATCTGACTTTAGTGTTGTTGCAGCAGATTCTGGTCATTCTGGAGTCAGCAGTGGGATTTATACAGGAACAGAACAAGATCTGAGTCCTACAGAGCATCAAAAGCCGTGCATGTGGCACTAGCATCTGTTCCTTCTCTTTTGATGCACCTTTCTGGGTACCTCTGGGATGTGAATCCTATTTGGGGCACCAATATTGTAACAATCTATTTATCCAGTTGGGTTTAAACTGCCTGTACAGAACAATATCACTTCAGGGATAGAATAATGTTATTTGGCACCTGAATAGATTTTTCTCACCCTGAATTTATGGTAAGGACCCCTGATGAGTGCAAATGGTTAAGTGTGATACTGGGTGTCTGTTCTCCTTTTTCACTGCTTAGTAAGGACACAAGAGAACAGTCTTTTAGAACATAAGCACAATGAAGTTTATTTCTGTCTTGGGGCATTGTTTTTCTTTGATGTGTGTTTATATCCATCAGTGATTAAAAGTCATCCATCCAGCATCTTGATCTGTGCCTACCATGAGTCTGTGTATGTGTTGCAGAACAAGTAGATCTATGCCTGTGTAGGCACCATTTTTGATTCATTCTAAGCACGCTGAACTAGAAAAATTCCTAATTTTCTGTTAGTGAAATGGCACTTTTAATGAAAGATTCAGGTTTGTTACCTGTAAGTTGATTTTAAAAGCATTATTCAGTATGGATGTTCAAGTGTAAATAATTTATAATCATAGCCTCATAATTTATAATCATAGCTAAATATCAGTAATTTTGTATTATAACTCATTAGGGATGACATTCAGGCTCCCAGTGGGCTGATTGTAAAACTCCCCTGGCCTTGGTCATGTCAGGATTTCACCATAAGTATTACCTAAAAAAAAAAAAAAAAAAAGATGACATTTCACTTCTTACTAAACCTAATTAATCTCGATTAATTGCCTAATACTTTTGAATGTAATCTTATTCTAAAGGCTTGGAAGTGCACCAAGCTGTGACCTGGATGCCACAGATTTTAACTCATCTCTGAAATAAAGTTTTTGTTTGTGCACACGTAGGATACTTGTATTTATTTCTCAGGCTTGCAGGACCTTGGCTTGATTTGTGGGTACAGTTTATTCCCTTGCAGCTAAACCCAAGCTGGTGCTCTCTGGAATATGATGGCCTTTCAAACAGCAAATGCAACAAATCCTCACCAGGTTGCAGCTTGAACAGGAGAGTTTTCAGTCTGTATTAACAAATTAGAATCTGAGAATTGTTTAGTTTGGAAAGACCATTAATATCAAGTCCAACCATAATTGCAGCACTGGCAGATCCAGCTCTAGAATATGTCCTTAAGCATTCACCCACCTTGTGCAGGATCTGCTGTGCTATGGGCTGTTTGCCTGACCTGCTGAAGGTGCTCCTGGTCCCCAGGACTCCCCAGGGGCTTCTTTTGTATGGCTGGGGGGCCTTGGCCACCTCTGCTCCTGCCCTGTGGGCTGCAGGCTCCTGAAAGATCTCTCAGCACCCCTGGAGGTTCCCCTGGTTTGAGAAATCCCTGTGCACTTGGCTAAGTGTTCCTCTGCAGACTCTGCTGGCACTGGGGCTGCTCTGGCAAATGAGGCTCCTTTCTTGGCAAAGAGAAGTGTGGACTTGAGTCATTCTTGGATGGAGACCCAAATGGAGTTTGAGTGAAGGCTCTTGGCATCAGACAAGAAAATAGAGAGGGTACAAAGCCATTATCTTGTCATCTTCCTCTGTCACTTGAAAAGACAGATTGCCTGAATGAGAAAGGAGTAGGTCACAATGAAAGGAAAAAATTAGGTCTTCAGATAGAAGGAGCTTCATCCTACAGCTCTTGAGGTGGCAAGCGTTGTCATGCATGCTTAGGACTTCTCTAGCACTAGCCAAGCCTCTTGCTGCTGTGTCTGTGCTCCTCTGCATGCGGAGGTGGTTTCTGCCCTGGTTATTCCCAAATGGGCCAGGGGGGTTAATGGGAATGAGCTGGGGTAGCATGGGCTGGACACAGAGCCAGCTGCCCTCAAACACTCACAGGCTGTACAGACCTTGTGTTCATGCTCTTTGTGCTGGGTGTTGCAGGCTGTGTCCAGTGCTCCCTGTGGGGGAACAGAGACCACAGACACCTCTGGGCCTCCTGAGTTCTGGAGCTGTGAATCTGCAAGTTAATGTGACTGACCTTTTCAGTTCCTTGTAGCCAATAAACCCAGAGATGGATTTACCTTAAGTTATTTTATCTCAAACTGGTTGAGGTGGCAAAGATTGATTTTTATGTAGATCATGCATACCAAGTATAACCCCATCAAGAACTTGTTTTTTGTGGCTGCTTTTAAAGTCTATTTTATACAAAGCAACCAAAAGATTTTAACTCCCTTGATTTGGGAGAGCTTTGGTGCAGATATTGCAGTACCTCTGTTAGAGACAGAGATGTTTGAGGCTTCAAAACTCAACTGGAGGAGGCCCTGAACACTGTGGTCTGACTTTGAAGCTTTGAGCAAGGAAGTTGGACTAATTGACCTCCAGAGTCCTCTTCCACCCTTGAGTATTCTGTGACTCTGTGGTGATTTTGTTATTTGTAATACTCTTCTTGCCAAATGCTCTCCTTTCTCCTTATGGACATATTTATCTTACAAACTGAAATTGGCTTGTGGTGTAACCGTAGCTTTTAAAAATGGGAAGAATAAAACCTATATATTGCAAGGAAAATGGCTCCCTGGTACAACCACAGACTGAAAGTGGATTTTTAATATCTGATAAACAGGTGGGAAAATTTCTTATACTGTGAGTGTTTCTGCTTATGCCTTTCATTCCCTGTAATTCATTCTGGAGTTTGGATGGCAAAATGTATCAACTGCAACTTCAGTAATTTCCCAGGTGCTGTTGGTACCTTGTGTCATGATGCAGCTCACAGTTGATGGGCTTTGAATTTGACTTTCTGTTCCCAGAAAACTAATACAGGTTTTCTATTTTACTGCATCTTTGCCCTAGTAATTGGACTGTTATTGTGGAGGACATTTTACTGTGCTTATACTTGTCATGATATATATTTTTGGGGAGAAAAAAGTCCTTTCAGTGTTGAAGTGTAACAGGGAACGGGACCTTTTTGATCTCACTGTTAAACCAATTTTAAACTTGATGGAGTGAGTGAGTTGTGCTTGAATTGTGCCTGTGGTCTCAAGAGATTCAATGGCTTTGTTAAATAAAAGTTTTGATATCACTAAGTCAGGTGTGGAAATCCTTATAATTCCAGCATTTGGTTTTCTTGCATTGCAGCAGAATCTAGAGATTGTGTATCAGAGACCCAGTATATTGCTTATCTTTTTAAAACAGTTCTTGTATTTCTCATTGAGAGGAAAAGGCAAGATACTGATGGGGAGAGCACAGAGCAGGCACTGTTGGGAATGTAACTCGGCCTTTTCAGCTTCTGAGCAGCCCTTGATAGTTGCCTGTTGCTGCAAGCAAAAGTGAATTTTGAGGAGATTTTGATTGAATAACATCGTGATTTTGTACAATTTTATATTCAGATTTTTTGGGGGAGGGCCAATGTGAATCTTAATTGGATATGGGCACTTTTGTGGCTCTCCACAATGTCTACTCCTATTTATTGAAATGTCATCTCTTCTACCTGTGATGTGAACAGTGATGCAAATACTTTCTCCCCTGCTGCCACTGACCTGGGAGGAGCCACCACTTACAGGACCAATTAATTGTGTTAATTTGAGTGTTCTCTCAAATTCTCCTCTGTTGTAATGAATCAGTAACTGCTCTGTGGAATCCTTGGCAAGGAACATTAATCAGCACAATCTTCCACTCCTCTCTGAACTATTTGTTGTGTCCTGGGCTGGGTGCCTGGGACATACATTTTTTTTTTCCTTGTGAATTTGTTCATGGACAGGCCCTGAACTGGTGAATCCTGTGTATAAATAACAAACACTGATGAGTTCTCAGGGAACTTGTGGAGGCATTAGATCAGTCTGAGCAAGCTTAGTATGAAACATTCATGGTATTGACTCTGCACCTGAATCTCTTGAATGTGCTTGTGACTCTTGCATGAATTCACAGGCAGATTTCCTAATAGTGTTTTCTGTTTTGCTGCCTTCTGACACTTACCAATTAGTGAATAAAAGGCAGCTTTGAGAGCAGGATAGCAGGAGGAAATGTATTCATACCCTCCCGATTTAAGAGCCTAAGCTAGATACCTCGGCTTTCCAATGGTAATTCAGCTTTTAGTAGGCAAATGAAAGCACCTAAATGAGGAGCTGCTTCTTTCTTCGTGCCTGATTTTGACAAGGAATGGGAGTAATCTAAGCTGTTTTTCAAGGCCCTGTGAGCATCAAATGTGCAGACTGGGCTGTAACAGACCTCTAAATTCCTTCTCTGGGGACTTGAGTGTCCCATCAACATGCAAGTTGTGCCAGGGAGGGGATCAGCCTTGGTGCAGGGCCCAGGGGACTGGTTATGCTGGATGGGAATATTAGCAGAGACTCTCTACGCTCTTTGTTTTCTTTTCCTTTTTGTAAGAACTGGGCAAACACCTAATGGAAGGATTCAGTTAATGAATAGAGAAGTAACAGTGTAACTAATTGGTTTGCAGGCCTCTGAACTGCCCGAGGAGAGACTAGGGAATGTAATTAAACTTTCTGCTCTTTGCAGTCATTAGAGAAATGCCCAATGCATTTTGGTGATTTCACTGGGTAAACCTTTGCAATGTGTCTATTGGACCCTCTGCTATCTCTTAGTGGGCAGATAAGCACGTTTTGATCTCACATTTGGAATCTGGTGCCAAAGTTATATGTGTGAGGGGGTTTTTTTGTGGTTTGCATGTTATGCCATCTCACTGAAAGGCATGACCCTTAATTCTGTTGTATGGCATGGGATGCATCTCTGGCTGATGTCCTGAAGGTCAGACTGGTTTAGTATCTGCATTGCTTGTTCATTTAAGCTACAAGTGACAGTGTATAAATAACTCAAGTGGCAAAATGACGTAAAATTCCACCGTTTCTCTCCTACAAGCTGCAGTCATTTGATGCAGATATGTTATTCAGATGCAACAATATGCTTTGTGAGCAAGGAAAGTGAGACAACTGCTGCTAGTTCTTTTCTGGAGAGTGTTGTAAATCAGATATCTGTGTCTTTTCAAGGCTAACTCTCCAGGAACTCCAACGAAATCTTTCAGAATGTTTGGATAGTCCTTGCTGAGAAGGAAGTGCTGAAATCCAGAAGTGAACTACAAGCTGTGGGTGACCTTGTAGAGGTCTGAATTTGTGGCAGCATTTTTTGTATTCAGCTTGGGCCATCAGTTTACATGTGTTTGATCAGTGCCATAATCAGGCATGTTCTAGTTCTGAGGAGAGTTGTTTTTATGCAGAAAAATGTTAAGCAAAATGTCTTCACCACCATCCCTAATGCAGCAGGGCATCCTACAGCCTTTCTTCAGGGAAAGATGGACCAACAACACACTTAGAACCTGGCTTATGAGAGGGTCTTGTTTGCTCAGAATATTCTTAATTTAGACTAATTAAATTTTCATATTCAATTATCTGTTTCTCAAAGATTTTCTATCAGTCTAAAGAGTCTCTTCCATTTTCAGCCTCTGTTGGGCTGGGTTATGCTGGTGAGATTTGTGTCTACTGCCAGACAACCAGTGCTAACAGCTGGAAAATAGGGGCTGGGCTGAAGTCCCAGGACCCTTGGGATGTGAGCACTGGCAGCTGCTGCAGGGAGCTTTGGCATCACATGAAAACCTGCATCAAGGTGTTTGCAAACTGAGGGAAAACAAAGTACTTAAGGAATAGTGTAGAGTGTCATAATACTCTGTTGGTCATGACAGGAGCTGTATTGCTCTTGTGAGAGCACCAAGAAATACATGAATTAATGTGACCACTCAGCAGGATTTGATTTCTCAGCCACTTGTCTTCTCTGTGTTAACTGAGATTGGGGGTTTTTTTCACCCCCAAAAGACAAAGGTTAACTATGTGACTGTTTTGGTACAGTGGGAATGCAGCAACTTTGGCCTGTTTAATGAAGTTGTTAAGCAAACACCACAGGCTGCAATGCACTTTGTTATAGAGGATGATGATAACAAGGTATTCAGGTGTATTCAGGTGTACAATAATGGTGAGACATAATCACAAACAGCACTTGCAGCTAAATGAGCACTAAAATTGCCAAGTAAAAAGGTGGTTACAGTCACTACCTGCTTTTCTAGTCATTCTATGCTTGCAAAACCAGCTAACTAGGCCATGAGTGCATGGACAACATAAACAGATCAAACTGTTCTTCAGACTTCAGCAGTGGTGTTGGTGCTTCCTCTGCTGCACTGGCAGCTGCTGGATGAAAAAAATGGGATTACAGAAACTGTATACTTATTGATTGAGTCTTTAAAGTATTCTGCAGTGCTATGAGGGTTCTCTGTCATACCCTGTTACCCACAGCCTTTGGCTCACTGGTCTCTTCAAGTTCTCAGGGTGTTGCAGTCTTTTTGGACAGCCTTCTCTTGATGATTTCATTAGAAGAGGTCCTTGAGGAAAGGTGTTTTTCAAAACTTGTCCCACTAGAAAGCGCATCCTCTTCCTCTTGTAACTCAGTGCTAAGCCAGAGGGACATCTGGACAAAATTTGTCTGGATACTCAGGAACTGGTGTCAAAAATAAAACCACAGGAAGGAGGAGTGAGGGTAGGAGGGCAATAAAAATATCCTTGATACAACAAGAAGGGGTTGGTGCTGGAATGAATCAAGATTCAGAGGCAGCTCTCTGTCCAGGGTTTATTCCAGTGCTTCCTTTACAATACAGAGATGAAAACCACACCCTCTCTGCTTTTACATCACCCCTTTGCCATGGCAGAGTTGGTGATTGCTGTTGCCCAGGACCAGCTCTGGGCACTGGAGGAACAGGGGAGTCTTTGTGTTGAGTGCAGGGAGATAACCCATGAGAGCAGAGCTGGGATCCTGTGCCCCTGCGTGTGGCTTGCCTGGCTCTGGAGGAAACAGTGTGGCATCTATTAACAAATGTTGACAAACCACATGCTTTGCAAATCCTTTTACAGGCTTGCTTCTGATGCTCACCCCAGGAACACTCAGCTCTGCTGTGCTTTCACCAGCAAGAACTTTAATAGGCTTTTCCTCCCTGTCTAACTGCTCATTTGACAATTTATCTCAATGGTTTCCTGGCATCTCTGCTCAGTTCTCAAGCCAAGCCAACTAATACCTGCTCAAACTTGGCTTTTGACCCTGCTGCCACAACTGCAGCATCTCTGAATGACTCAGTGCTGGGTACCAGGTGTGGATGTCAGTGCATGCTACAGGCTGGGATCATTTTGCTTGTCATGGATGGAAAAACAGGGGGGCCATGGCAGCCAGGGAGGACAGGCTGCTGTTTTCTGTTCTGCTTGCTTGGCTGAGCTGGAGCAAGATGTTGCTGATATAAGCATCAGTTGGTTTAAAAACTGAAGGCTAAATAAAAAAAAAAAATTAAAAAATAATCCAGCCAGTGTTTCCTATTGTTAGAGTTTTGAGGTGTTTCTCCAAAAGCTTTAAAGGGAAGTCTTGTACTTGCTTTTAATTATCAGTTTCATTATACTGTCTTTAGAAGCTGATGTAACCTGGTGTAGAGTTTGTCCTAGAAGTTGGAGATGACTCCTCTAGTGTTTGCTGGCAGGCTCTGTTGCCCTGTATTCCCACAGATCAAGATGTGGAAAGTGATACTGAGATCTCTTGTAAATCACATAGAGCTCTAGCAAGGCACTATTGAAGCTCTATACAAGCTGTTTTATAACCTTAACCGTAAAATCCAAAGAGCTGGGATGTTGCTGTTACTGATCTGGGTGACAGGGTAATAGTTGCTCTCAAATTAGTTGGCTGTTTACAGTGTTTTATACTAAAAGGTTTCTACAAATGGTACCTCTTGGAAACATCCAGCTCTGACAATTGTAAATAGGAAAACTACAAATCCATTGGCTTCAGGGCTTGGATATATATGGTAGAGAAGGAATTATTTCAGCCTTCTACACAATTCCAAACTCTTCCACTTTTAGGCTGGGTATAACCACAGGAGAATTATTTCTGAAGGAATCTGAATATCTGTTTGTGATTCCTGGGTTTTACATGCAGTGCTGCACACAACTGATGAATTTTGGTACAAGTTCTAGCAGATGTGACCAGCTGGAATCAGCAAAGTGTAAGATTAGTCCTTATTCTTGTAATTAAATTTTGTAAAACCTGTCAT
>JAWWEV010000022.1:16885086-16897385 GCA_035583235.1 Hafferia zeledoni
CATCCAGCTCTGACAATTGTAAATAGGAAAACTACAAATCCATTGGCTTCAGGGCTTGGATATATATGGTAGAGAAGTAGGAATTATTTCAGCCTTCTACACAATTCCAAACTCTTCCACTTTTAAGCTGGGTATAACCACAGGAGAATTATTTCTGAAGGAATCTGAATATTTGTTTGTGATTCCTGGGTTTTACATGCAGTGCTGCACACAATTGATGGATTTTGGTACAAGTTCTAACAGATGTGACCAGCTGGAATCAGCAAAGTGTAAGATTAGTCCTTATTCTTGTAATTAAATTTTGTAAAACCTGTCATTGTAACAAGCTGACTTTCTATTTCTTCACTGTCTCTGTGCATGACACCGACCAGTTTGCTGCATGTACTTTGTAGTTCTGTCCTCTGAAAAATGTTTCTATGTAGCTAAGAATTCTTTTAATGAGAGAAAGGGAGTCTTAAGGATAGAGGAAGAGCAGTAGTCGTTCCCAGACTAACATGAGTGTTGAAAGCATTGACAGAAACAGCCTTTGATCTGGTTGTCTGAGGAGTTTTCTTTTTCAGTGCTGGATGTTGTTAGTCTGACTGGTCTGTTCCTGGTTTAAGCAGTCTGTAGTCCATCCCATTATCTAATATTACTCCTTTAATAGCTTAGTACTTTATAGAAACTGTAATTCATTTCTTCTTAAAACTTCATATACCTATTGCCAAACTTTTTCAACAATTTGGAAAGATGGTCTGTCAGGTCTTGTTAAATTTTAGTCTTTAATCTGTGCCATTTATCTGAAGGCATTGTTAGATTTCTTCCTGCTGTAATCCTCCAGTTTAAAATTGTAAAGCTTTCTCTGTGAATCCATAAATACAAGGGTGCCATGTTAAATATAATAACAACATCACTGAAGTAGAAAAGCACCATTGCCATGAAATGATAGGAACTTCTTCAGTTGCAATTTGCTCAGACCATTGAATA
Source organism: Hafferia zeledoni (assembly GCA_035583235.1). Lineage (NCBI taxonomy): Eukaryota > Metazoa > Chordata > Aves > Passeriformes > Thamnophilidae > Hafferia > Hafferia zeledoni. The sequence continues at coordinate 16,886,053 of JAWWEV010000022.1, forward strand.
TGTTTAATTAAAGGAAGTCTCTTCCTTACTTCCCAAAACTGTATCATCTATGCAGTGCTTTTGTATTTCTTACAGAATGGAGGTATGATGAGATAGTCATGTAGCAATTTAAAATTCAGATACTTTAACATCTTTAAAGAGCTCAGCAATGCTACAAAATGTGGTTTTTTTCCAGAATCAGCAGGGAAAATTTCAGCATCTTGCACAGCAGGGACTGACAGACCATGTCAAACCTTGCTCTGTGACTGTTTCTGGCTCTAAGCAATGAGATCACTTCAGGATACACACAGTGGGAGTTAATTTGGTATATATTTTATAAAAAGACTAACTGAATTGTTTATAGTCTCCCTGTTGTCTGCAGTGTGGAGTGCATGTTATTCTGTGCTTGATGGTTATATTGGCACTAGGTAGGTATGAAAGAGTTGAGGTTACACTGAACCAAACCAACTGTGAAATTTTTGTTTAGCTGCAATATCATAAATCATCGACCACTGTAAACTAACTCCTATTTTTGTTACTTAAAAATAGTTTCAAAAGGAAAACTTGTCATATATTAACTTTGAAATAATTGAAAGCTTTTTTTTTTCCTCATTTAATTAAAGCTCAACATATTCATGGAAGAAGAATTTATCAAAGCAAGCTTGATTTAGCCAAGAAAAACTCTCTGGTAATACCACTTATAACTTCTGAGGTGGCACAACAGTCTGGACAATAAATTTGTGTATATATATGCACAAAACTTACCAGGATTAGTCTTTTCAATAATTGCCTACAACTGAAGTAGTTGACTGGTTCCTCTGCTGCTGCATTGGATGATTTGAATTGAAATGTTTTGTCCAAGTGCTTGTAAAATGTGACAGATTTCACAGCTCACAAGGCAGGAGCAGCAAAGTTCCAGCTATGGCTGAGTCCTGGGGATGCCATTCTGAAGCTCCATAAAAATGAAGTAGAAGTGGAATAAATGAATGCCAAGTGGACTATAGGATGAGTGGATATACAGGATATTTGGGGTGCTGGAATACATATCATACAGCCATACATCAAACTTTACTGTAGCCCGTGCAAAGAGGAGTTTATTGAGAGGTTTGTTATGCAAATAAAATGCTGTTGTCGTGAGTGTTGATACTTCAAAGGCCTGTGAGTGCATTTGCCATATAAATGCCTGAAGAAACAGAATGTTTTGGATGTTGAGCCTTTATTTGCATTTGGAGGATTAACAGACTGTTTATTTTACTGCCCTTAGCCTTTAAGTGCACTTAAGCTGTTTTTCCAACTGAGCTGAATTTATTCAGTTCTAACTTCTTGATTGACACGGTGAGAGGAGCATCTCAGCCAAATGAACAGGACCTTGCAGCAAACAGCTCATTTCATTTGTGACCCTGTAATGTGCAACAGGAACCAGTGGGTTTGAATTAAAAAAAAAACCAAAACAACAGATTATTACTAACATTACAGATATCCCAAGGAAAAAAATGTACATAGATGAGGATAAAGATTAGAGCTGACAGACTAACATTTTCCCCCTGTTAACTTTATCATATCTTAAAAATATTCAGTGCATATAATTTATTTGCATTTTCATTATCTTACTAGCTCAGGTGACATTCTCAACTTCCAGAGAAGTTAATGGAAATCTCAGTATTGACTTGAGAGGACCTTAGAACAGGTTCTAAATGACAAAGAATGAGCACCAAATATGTATGCATATTTATGAATTGAATAAAAATTTGATAATGAAATGTTCATACACGCTTCATTCCAGGCTGGCTGTGCACTCCTCTAAAGAAGCCCACAAGGGCCCTTCTTTTAGTGTTCTGTTAAATGCTGACCAAAAAGTCAATGAGATTTTGCTGGAATGAGGCATTTGGGATTTGGTCGGTATTCATGTGCACAAATCTTTAATATTTATTGCTAAGGATTGATGCTTTCATGATGAACAGGCACTTTATGTGTGGAAGAAAGATGTATAACTTCCAGCTTGATCACAGCCATGCTCTCCATTTCTGATGCCATAAACCCTGACCAGCTGTGACTTTGTTCCTCAACAGGAACTCCAGGATGTCCTTATTGCTTTCAACCTGCCAATTTTTCCTACTTGAGTGAAAAGCAGACACTTGACTGTCAGTTTAACAACAGATTGGCTTATTTACACTAATGCAAAGCTCTTGCATATGAGACCAAGCACGAGGCAGCTGGTAGGGAAGCTAAATCCTTGCTCTCCAGGAGGCCAGATCTTCCAGGCTGAGCAGCTGCTGTCAGGTTATATCAATCATTGGCCCAAAATACCTTGGCAGTGCCCTCTTGACTGTCTTTTTCAGAAGCAAAAATTGGATTAGATTTGACAAATGGATCTTTCCTATGGAAAGACTAGTGTCCTTTAGCCTGTGCAAGCACAGTTGGTTTGTCTGTATGATACATGATCAGATGACAATGGATTATGAATTTTCCCCCTTCATCAAACATGGGAACAAATGAGCTATTTCCCTCTCCTGTCCTTCTAGAGTTACTCACTGAACATTTACTTAAACTACTTTCATTTGCATCTTTTCACTTTTCTGACTTGGAGACTGTTTTGAACCATCCCTTGATGTCAGGACTTGATTTCACCCCGTCTGTAGTGAACACTCAAAAGTGAATGTATCTGTATTTCAGATATAAGGTGCCTTCCACAGGTGTGGAAGCATTTTCACACAATACCTAATTGGGGCTGACTGGGATGGAGAAGGTCACTTCTCAGCCTTGCTATTGCCTGAGGTAGATTATGTCTAAATTATCAGTACCTGGCTGTGGAATTCACTATTGCATTGGCAAATGACTTTTAAAAATAGCAAGAAGCAATTGCTCTGACACTGAGCTTAGTTCCCTCTGTGCACACCCTTCATCATACCTGGACCACGTCCTGGTGCTGTGCTAATTTGGGCCCTCTTTAAAAGACAAGAAACATGAGCTGTGCAATTTTGCTGGGAATTTGACTGCTGGGGTGAGGTTAAGAGGTAGAGCCATTTTGGCTTCATAGCAGGGTATTCACCTGAGAGATGGTGACTATTAATTCTTTGCTCTTCAATATGAATTTTTATTATGTTAACTTAGGTAATTGGTTGTACATGGTACTTTGTCCTAGAGACTTGTCTCTGCCAATCTTCAACTGAAATGCTTTCTTGCTAAAATTTGCACTTGTTCTCTTCTACTGACCTGAAGGAAAACCCCCTCTGATTAGGCTTGTGAGAGAGAACAGTTCTGTTCGAACAGCCCTTACTGACATATGGCCAAAGTTGTTCCATTCATAACCTCTTCTGATGTTCCTCATGTGTGATATTAGTGCTGTTATCTTGTCCTTGTAATTTTGTGCTTTCAACATGAGAACCAGGAGGGCAGATGACTTCTCAGATTGCTGTAATTTAATAGGTTCCAGATAAATGAAGCAGCTGCTTGTTTATGCATCAAATGTATACCTTTACTGGTCATTAAGTGTGCAATTAAGAACATGCTCTTGGAAAGGCTGGTGATCCATTGATGCTTGTGTGTTTGGTGCACCCTGAACACCTCAGAATAGATGTCTGTTCCCTAACAGGAGTGGATGTTTTGTTTAAATATAAACTGAAGGTGTTGCAAGTGGAACAGATTTGAGAAATGAAGAAGTAACTCCAGCTCTAAAACAAACCTTTTATTATCCTGTGGTCAAGGAGGAAAGAGCTCATGAGTAAAGGGACAGCTTTTATAGCCTGATATTTTCCCATGTGCTGTTGCACTGGAAAGTTTCCCCAATACAGAGAGTGAGTTGGTTTTGTGGTCCAGGGAAACATATGCCTATGGGGATTGTGTTCTGTGCATGCACAATAGTGGCCCTTTAGTAGGTTCAGTCTTCTGGAAATCTCACTGCAATCCTGCATAAAGAGGCCATGCAAAGCCAGAGGGAATGTGCCAAAAAGGGTAAACCTAAAGCCATTCCTGCAATGGTTAGAGAATAGCCAGTGCACTGAAGTTTTTCCTTCTAGCCTTGGGAAATGAACCTTCAAACCATGAGCATCTCCCCTGAACTCAAACACCAGAGTTCAGTAACTGCAACAGCCACATCACCAAAGTCCAAATGGAATCCACATCTCTCTGGAAGAAGATGGATCATCTTGACTGCTCTTCCCAGTGACTGAATGCAATTACTTTCATATTTCCAAAAAACCTAGGAGTTCCTCTTGATCTGACCACTGTCACCATTTATGCTCTGGTTTGGGCACGTTATTAAGGTGTATATTCAGCAGTTATTAAACCATGACCAACAGTACAGAGTGAAATGTTTGTTGCTTTGGTAACCTGCTGAATCCCTTACAAACAGAGGCACAGTCCTCCTCAGAAGGTTATCCCTGCCACTTCAACAGGCAAAGTGGGACACCAGGGCATGTTCTGCGACCTGATTAATGTGAACAGCACCATATGACTTATGGTAACATCTACATTATCTTGCTCGAAAATTACCTTCCGCTGATGTGGAAGGGCAGCGTTTCCTCCTGTAGTTTATAGCTCTCATAAACAACTCCTACCAGCATTGCTATTGTGCCCTGTCTCTCACCTTCCCTTCATGCCTGTCTGTAAGAGATGATGTGAAACTTTTTGTGAGGCCTCAGTGTGGACTAAGTTGCAAAATCCCAGGGCTCTGCAGTGAAAGCATCAATCCTCTGCTGAGTCATCAGGGATGGCAGATACTGGAGTTTTACAGACACACAGGGTCACTTTTGCTGACTTATTAATTTGATTTTAGCTGAGTTTTATTTGTTCTGGTCACTGTTATTCAGGGTGCTAATATTTCTTGGATGTGAAGGGAAATAAGAGCAAGAGCAGCTCTCCTTATTAAAAATAGCAAAGGTGAACTTCAGAGAAATGTTTCTCTTTGACTTGCCTGTGCCTGTTCTCTTTAGAGCAATCAGGATTCTACATGCTTATGGTCCTCAGTAATTTAAATTGTAATGCAGTTTGTGAACATCTCTGATGCTTTTGAAAATCAGACCATGCACCAACAGCCCTTTCTTTTTGGAGCGTGAATAGATTGGACATGTTTAGATGCCCCTTGAAAAAGGTAACATAGTGATGTTTTTTCTCTTTGGTTACACTTTCATTGATACTTGTGTTTGTAGTTACTCAGCTTATTTCAAAGCCTGTCAAACAGCTGAGTCGAAGAAGCAGTTGAGGTGATACGTGCTGACATGAAATTTCTGTTTGCACAGCCTTTTGTTGTCATTATCTGCCTTTGTTCAGCAGATGCATTTGGAGTTGAGACAGGCTTTGAGTTTTCTCGCTGCGTCTGTCGAGTTTTCTGTCTGCTCTTCACTGTTTGTGGTCTCCTTGCCTTCCAGAGTTAGGGGATGACTTGTGCTGATGCGAGGGGAGCTGGAATGTGTAAATTCCACTAGTGCTGGTGGTATTTAGTCCTATGAATTGCTTGTGCATCAGGACACTTCAGACCCCTCTACACTGTGGCTGTTCTGTCTGGGCTTCTAATGTCCATTTTCATGGTGCTCTCTCTATTCTTCACACTCTTTCAGCAAACAAAGACCTCAAGTTTACTGTGACTGGAAGAGCACATTCTGATAGTGGAATATTTTTTGGGGTCAAATTTAATTATCATTTTAAGGTGGCAGTGAGTGCCTTGAACCCACCTGGTATGTGGCACAAAATGCTCTAAGTTTTAGGGCAAAGGAAAGGAATGCAGTAAGTTAGTTTTATATTACAGTGAATTTACCTAGGATTGCAACTGCCTAAAAACTCTAAATAACCATATCTGTGGTCTTTCCCTTTAATTCTAGAAAAATATTTCTGAAGACAACTGCAAAGTGGCATTGAAACTTGAGAAGAGTAGAACAGAGATGAATGAGGGTTCATGAGGGCACATTTAAAACAGAAAATGTTCCTCAGATCATTTTCCATCTGGAATTAAAGGGTTCTTTCACAATATCTCTATAGTAACAAATTAGAGTTAATAGTTCTAATAGACAATTAAAAAGAAAAAAAAAAGAAAAAGAAGGAAAAAAAAAAGCTTGTTCTTGACTGACCATTAGAACTTCAAAGAAAGATTCCAATTTTGGGAAGATCAGAGATACTTTGGCAACTAAAACTTCCATATGGAGGATGGAATTGATAATTCTAAATTGCATTCTGCCTGCAACTTGACTTCTGCTGTCTACCCTGAATTTGCCTTTTTAAATTTCTGTAGGTGTTCATCCTATACAATCTTAATGCATCATCCATGCTTGGTATAGCAATAAACAGAGCTGGCAGCACAACATATTTTGTAAAACCATAAATATTTTTATCTGCCTGGGAATGGGAAGATAGTTACAACTAAGACAGCAATGAATATTTTATTTACTCAACAGAAGTGATGTCAGGCTTAAATGGAGTCCTAATCTTCAATTTCTGTGTTCATGACACATATTTAACCTGAAGGTTTAAATAAAACGAGCATATTTTAAGTTCTCATAATTGCTGGCAGTGGGAAGTGCAACTTCTCACAAGATTCAGCAAAGAGCACTCGATCATAAATTGTAAAGCTCAGGTCAAAATACTTTTAACATGAGTTTTCATGGGAAATAATTTTCTTATGAGAGTGTTTGAGAATTTAATGGTTTTGCTTTGGTATTCTGTTATAGTCTCAGATTCTTTTAAAGTTTTAAAAATTTTGTTATTTTTTCCTAAGTAGACACTCTTGAATAGCCAGCAGGAAAAGCAAACTCAGAGAACTTTAACAGATCTGCTCTAAGCTTTGATCTGTTGACTGCCTGGGAATGCCCATCTGTACCTACCTAAGATGTACAGCTGAGGAATGTTTTTGTGACATAACCTTAATCAAATCAGCATATTCCCACAAAAGGGTTGCATTTTAACAGCTGTAGATCATTCAAAAGGAAATTAAAACCTACTAGCAATTCTAATTGCCTGGTATATGATCGATGTGAATGGTTGCTTAGATGAATTTAGCACAGATGGAGGATCCCCATGACCTTCCCTGTGGATTTGTTCCAAACATGTAATCCAAACAATTTCTTCCCTGAATTTAGATATCATAGGAAATGCTAATATTGCTCGGCCAGCTGAGGAATTGGAGCCAACTTGAGCCCAACTTTGTCCATCATTTTTCATGTTGTGAGCCAATCCTTCAGTGCCAGTGGGAACACTACTATGCTTTTATTCCAGAGGTCTTGCTAATTGTCTTGTAGAAGGATTTAAATGAAAATGAGAGAAGTTTGATGCTTGTACCCCAGTAGGAACTTTAACCCTTAGGCTGCGTGTTCTCTCTAGATTTTAGTGCTTTACTGTATGTGAGTATGTGCAAATATTATGCAAATAAAGGACAGGATGGAGCATTAAAATATCAAGGGAATAGATTGAAACTGAACATAAAATGTATTCCTATATTCAGTATCCAGCTAATGTCAGTGTGATGGCACTAGCACACAATACCTGCTGTTAATTCAACTCCAGTTTTATCTTGCTGCTCTTCCTTGAAGAGAAGAACAGAGTGACTGCCTGTAGTGAAAATCAAGTAGGGAATATGTTTGAATAGTTCAGCTTTTGTCCAGTTTCAAATGGAGACAATAGCTCCAGGGTTGCTTCAACCATCACAGAATCTTGGTCCTCACTCAGAGGACATAGAAATTAGTATTGTGTTAAAGCTGGTTTTGCTCAAACCTTCCTGTTATTCAGTAGGAAACTGAAATTTAAGACCAGGTGATCTGCAACGTCTCACTGTCATCAAGCCTCAGGTCACAGTTGAGTGTGCACAACAAGAATTCTGTTTCTACATAAGGACTGGTTTGGGCTTGTTGTGGATTTTTTGTTGTTGTTGTTTTTGTTTTGTTGTTCTTTTGTTTCTGTTACTTTTGTTGTATGGCTGCTTAATCTGGTTTGCTGTCATGGCCATTACATGGGAGACAACTTTGGGAGTATTCCCTTTTTTCTGTGAACCTGATTGCAGCAAAGGGTCTAGAAGAGCAAGGGAAGGGTCATTAAAAATTCAAGACTACCTTTTCATGATTACTGTTTTAAAGTTAGAGGTTGTATTTTTGGCATAGATTGCATCTAACTTAAAATAACATGTACAGCAATAAATAATGTAGCATCAGTGAGGAGCAATCTTAAACAAGAAATAAAAGGATATTTCTTTGTTTCCTGATTTATACTTTATGAAACTTTGATTAATATGTCCTTGTAGCATCCAAGCAAATTCTCTGTATTTTACAGAGGGGTGAGAGTGGCTGTGGAAGCCCAAGCCATTCATTTTCTTCCCCAGAGTTACTCAAACTCAGGAGTTTGCCCTTCAAACCTGGCACATCAAAAGGCACAATGCCCCTCACAGATCCGAGCAGAATTTCCGTGCTCTGCAGCGAGGAAACCCTCACAGTAACTGCTGTATGTGATTTGAATGAATGAGGGTGTGATGGTATCCTCCCCATGCCTCATGAAAGGGTGACCTTCATCTGCTCCTTGCTGGGGATCCGTGGAGGAATCACAATCTTGGCGCCTCCTTTGATCTCCGCAGTGTTTGCTTGTGGGAATTGCGCAGCTGATCGCGGGCTGTGATAGAATCTGCTCTGTGTGCCGGCGCTTTCAAAGGGTTTTTTGTCATCTCTCTTGTAATAAGATGCTTATGAACATTGCAGAACACGAGTGCGAAGTGGTAAAAGGGGAGAAAAAGGAATATTAGACTCTATACAGTTTATAATTAAAATCCTAGAGAGCGATAGCTGTGAAGTGACTGAAGGAACACGGAATAAAAGCAAACAAACAAAAACACTCCTCTTGATCCTGGAAAGCACAAAGCCAGGCTGAGTCATTTGCAAGGCTTTCTGTGTGAAGTCACCTTATCACCAGACAGCTTTCAGTTTAAGATGCCAAACAAAAAGCCCAAAGGAATCCTTTGCCCATTCTGGGGGAGAGACAAGCCTTCTGTGCCCATGCTTGGCACGTCTGAGCTCTGTCCCACACTGAGCACTTCTACAGTTTTATACCTGACTGCTGTTTTATGATGCTTCCAAGGGATTAACTTGACAGGGTGAAAAACAGCAAGATGTATATTTGAACAGAGATTAAAAATACAACACAGAGCCTTCTCTTCCCCTGTCAACAATTTCAAGGTGAAAAGCCCAACAACACAGCAAGCAATAAAACCCACTTTGCAGATGTTAGCATAATGTAACCAGAAAAAAAGGGAAAGAGAATAAGGAAAAGAGTGAAACATCTTTGGTATGCTTCAAGCATTAGAGCTCTTAGCTGTGGTCTGAAGATCAATAAGGCAGAACATTCTTTTCATTATATATTAATACTGTGTGAGCAGAAAGCACAGTAACTACTGGGATCATGTGACTGCTGCATGTACATACTTTGCCACTTTGTCAAAATGAGTAGAGTTAAAATTTCACTTTGTCACGGGCTTATAGTTGAAATTTTCAAGTCACTGATGAGATTTATAAACCTTTTTTTGTAGTGCCTTAGCAAAGAACAGAGGGGTTTGTTGTGACTTTCTTTTGTCTGAGCCAGCAGCTGAAACACTTTTTAATGCAGACTGGAGGGAGACTGATGGGGAGGTGTAAGAGAAGTGCATGTAAAGGAGTTTGACAGCAATTGCATGGAGACAAACTTCCAAGATTAAATGACCCTGAGAGTTCCAGATTTTCATCTTGGTGTCCAGTTTCTCTTGTTTATATATATACATTTTTTTTTTTTATCAAGACTATGAACCTTCATGTAAGGACTCAAAAGATGAGGCAGAATCACACCTGCTCATGCTCCAGCTGACTGAGAATGCTTGGAAACTCACTGGGATCTGTTTTCCTTTAGAATTGTGTTGTGGTGCAAGTTTGAAACAGATTAGTGTGTGTTCTAAAATATGTATGCTCCTCTCCTTTTAAGATAAACCTTTTCTGCTTATTGTATGAAGTGAAGTTTTATACTTCCCATTATCCATTACCAACCACAAAGCCAATCAAGATACGAATTTTCAGTAGAAATGAGAAACCTGACTTTTAAAAGGTATAAATTCCTGCTTTAGTGGAGATATTCAAAAGCAGTTTAGTAGGAAGACACCAAAAAGAATATTATCTGGGGGGCTACTGAAATCTAATATTGCAAAGATATTTTTTTGTAGTCTCTTAACACCAGTTAACATTTCTGTGCTGGCAAAGCTGGTCACATCTGGGACTTGAATTTTGCAGTTTCATGTCACTAATTGTAATTCTTTAAATTGCCCTTCAAGAGCTTGTCTACGGTTGAATCACTGTCAGTTAAAAGTCTGACATAATCTTTTGCAGATTTGTATTAAGGTGATTCTGTGTATGAAAAAAAAATCATGGGCCTGACAGGTGTATTAAAGCTAAAACATGTTTTCTAAGGTTATCCAGCACAAAAAAAATAATTTAAAAAATCCTGTTGTTCCTCACATTACAGCTATGAAACTAAGAATTCATTGCATAGTTTAGTAGGTCAGTTTACTGAAATTAGTTTGAAGCTCTATTGTTGCTCTGGTATTTTGAAGTGATAATAAAACTAGTTACCAAGGAATAAGAAGTTCTATGCAGCATTTTATGGTAAACTTCAGCAAAACCCCGAGGGTGACATTGCACTAAACTTGTGTTGCTGATCTCCCCGTGCAACTGTGTAAGCCCATAACAAAGGTCCCAAATGTTTGTTGCAGCACAATTGGACTGATAACAAATACGAGATGCAGGTTAATGGGGAATGACCTCTTAAATGGCATCCTTTAGTGTGCTGTTCCTTAATTCTTGTAGACTATCCCAAAGCCCTTCCATTCAACCATGGGCTAATGTAGTGCTGCAGCAGCAGCTGATGACTCCTCCAGCACAAGCACTTCTGACTCTTTTATGTTGTTTCCCCATCTCTGCCAAACCCATCCCTTTGTGCTGTGAGTGATTCAAGAGCCGATTAATTCATGTTTGCCATGCACTTGAAAGATTATCAAAGGGAAAGTCTGACAGGAGAAACAACTTTATTTTTATTCTAGACTGTTGGCAGAGCTTCTGAGATATCAGCCTGCTGGAGCTTGGGTGCTGTTTGTTTTGAGCACAGCACTAGAGATGTCCTCCTGTGTGTGCCCCCAGTGCCTGCCCACGGCCCACACAGCTCTCCCTCTGCACAGGAGGGTCATCTGAGCTCCCTTGTGGGATCAGAGACAGCAACCAACACCTCACAACAACGCTGGCTTGAGGTCTTTTTGCTGCAAACAGCTAAGAAGATATTAAGATACTGAGGTGTTGGAGCAGGTCCAGAGAAGAGCAACGAGGCTGGAGAAGGGACTGGAGCACAAGTGCTGTGGGGAGAGGCTGAGGGAG
>JAWWEV010000022.1:16897485-16947034 GCA_035583235.1 Hafferia zeledoni
TAAAGGGACTGGAGTTGGCCCAAGGGTTGGACTTGATGATCTCGGAGGTCTTTTCCAACCCAATCCATTCTATGATTTAATCAGCATTTTTATTTTAGTTGTGACCTCGAGGAGTTTTCCAAGGAGAACGAACTGTTGCAGTTGGCGACCTCCGTGGGGTGTTTATAGATCTGAAATGGCAATTTCTGTCTCAATCCTGTGATGGAAATGCAGCTTATCTTTAAATCAATATTCAGCATCTTACTAAAGACTGCACTGATGGTCTATCCACTATATATCTTGGGAAGTTGGAGAGCAGCTCACTCAAGCTGTGATCCCATTTCCAGTCAGGCATTTCTAGCCTGAAATTCTTGCCTGTAGATCTTGTTAAGATTACAGATTAGGGGCTTGCACCTCAGCACAGTCGAGTTTAGGGGAGTATTTCTATTGAATTTGACAAGCATGAAATCAGACCTGTTCAGGACATGACAAATCACTCTTGTAAATCTTTGTAGATCAGTATCAATCATTCCTTATTTCTTGTGACTGTCTCCTCATTATTTCCATTGTCAAAACTTGAAGCTTTGCATTTGCAGCTCTCTTTTCTTGGGTTGTATCTTGACAAAACATATGTAATTTCATTAAACCCATGTCATCTTCCTCTTTCAGATAGCAAAAATAAAACCAGAGGGAGCTGAATGTTTTGCTACATTCAGTGTGTAGTGTCAGGATGAAAGATCCCTGTAAACTCTGGTTTTGTGAGTGTTGTAGTGCTGTTTGTAAGCACAGTAAATTCTCAGTGTGATAGATCTCAACACTTCAGACTTGAGGGATAAAAGATGCAAGTATTCTGAGGAATGATTTATCTTAAAACCCCAAAGCTGCAGATGATCTGTAAGTGCCACTAATGCATTTGAAAGCCACAATTGTCCTGATTATATCTAAAGCAAATTCTTGTAACTCTGCTGTGACATCTGTTCCCTGTTTTGAAGCTGTCATTGAAAGTGTGTAAGTACCAGGCAGGTTCTGCCTTTCAGGTGGAACTGAATGCAAGAGACTTGTAAATGTTCCTGTATCAGCTAAGAAGTGACTGCTGGCAGGATGGGCTGGGCAGACACATCTCCAGCTCTTGGAAAGCACAGGCTGAACAGTTGCTCCCACATGTTTACTGAGCCAAAATTATCACCCAGAAATAACAGGAATTCCTCAATTTTATGGGCTAATATCCTCTTTCATCATCCCTCTTCACCTCTTTCAAATTCAGACCTGCTGTTTCATTACTAAATTTTCCTGCTCCCTCCCTATCTCTTGAAAGATCAACAGATCCAGCCTAGAATCAAAACTGAGCGGAGGCCTGGCCTTTGGGAGGGCTTCTGGTTTTGTCCCTCCTTGCTTTCTCTGTTTCTAGGTGCTTCCTAGCATATAGAGATGCTATTTTTGTCATCTCCAAAGTTTCCTGTTTTATCAGATCAAGAACTGAAACTGATGGATAAAATTCATGATAATGCCACACTGGTGGACAAACTGTGTTGTTATTTTAGTCCCTGATAATTACATTTCATGCATGGTACTGTCCAGTCAACCTGTGTGAGAAGGACAATGTTAAAACCCTGAGTCAAAAATCACAAAATACCTGTCTGTCATCTGGCAGCATGATGGGGCATCTCTGATGGACAGCTCTAACTTGGAAATGCTGTTGCTGTCCTTAACATTTTGATTTAGTGCAATTTAGAAATAGAAAATGTGTTATTCACTGTAAATGCCCCAAATTCCTGCAGAAGCAACTCCTGCTGAAGTAAAGTGATTGCTTTGCTGGAGTGGCACTTGGAGGTTCAGTAGGACAACACTGGCAAACTTCACACTGGCTTGGAGTGGTTGAATGAGAATACAGAATTATACATTAATTCCACAATGTTATTCAGTTATGCAAAGCTTTCTGAGAAGAAAAGCAACGTTCTCTCACTTCCAGGATGGAATGTGGTTAAAATCTTGGTTCCTCTGCTGTGTGGATTGTGTTATAGATGGCTTTCAGCCTGGTTTGAAATGGAAATAAATCCAACTATTCATATGTGTTTTAAAATACTTCTATGAAATTTTAAGGGTTTGTGAAATGTTCCTTCTTATGTTATAGTTCTGTTTAGTTCTGTCTTTTTATTCATTGTTGGAAATTAATGCATTGAGGCACTGAAGGGATGAGACTCTCATAAACTCATGAAGAAAAGAATAAAAAGAAAAAAGGAGGATTCCCTTCCAAAACTTCTTTGACAAAGTTCTTTAACAGTTTTTTTGTGTAAGTTTTCTCATTGTTACTTTCTTGAACACTGAAAAATGTGTGTCTTGTTAAAATCAGGGAGCCCTCAACCACATTGATGCAGCTGGTTAGACTTCAGTTGCTGTTTGGCTCACAATAGAAGACACCTCAGACCTTCAACTCAAATATTTTTATTTTTCATAGCTACCACATTTCCAGTTTTCTGACTAAATGAAGAGAGAGAGTTAATTTCTTCTAACAGAAAGGCTTTCAACAAATGAAACAGAGAGGTCCTAGTCATAGCTTGGTGGCTCATGCTTTGTGATGCATTGGAGGGATAAGTATCTTTTGCATGGAGTTTGTGTGCCCTGGGAGGCTCCAGGGTGACTCCAATCCTTAGGGATACTTGTAGTGAGGAATATTGGCAGGGATGTGGCTGTCCTGACCCACCAGAGCAAGGGAGAGACCAGTTTATCCAAGTGCTCTGCCGAGTCTCTGAGTTGGTCCAAGGTGGGTTGGTCTCTGGTGCTTGGGTGGTGCCACTTGGGTTCTTGGGTGATGTTAATGTGGATCAAGCTCTGGTTAAGTTTCTGTAGTTGCCTTGGGCTGAGCACTTAAGTGTGACAATTGAGGGTGTGCAGAAAATCCCCAAAGCTGAAATGTTCTTTCATAGTTTGCTACACTAATTCCTACTGACCCATTGCAGTGGGCTGAGCCAAACAGACTATTTAAAATTTCAAACCTATCTTTATACTTGTTAAAAATGGGTTGGAACTGCTCATTCCATCCTTCACTGCTTGTTAATGACCTCGGCTAGCTCTGTGTCTTAGGGTTAATTCTCTCCTTTCAAATGTGCAACCCTGGGCCACCTCAGGCTCTGCTCTCAGTGGGTGTGAAGTTCCAGCTGGGCTGGGTGGCTCTTTCTGTCCTGCTGGAGCTCTGCTGTTAATTACAACACCTTCTCATTCTACCTCCTAATTTACAATATTGCAGAATAGACCTGAAACTAAACCATAAATAAAGCAAATTTTAACAGCCATCCTTCTACATATTTTTTTTTTTAAGTAAAATTTTAGGAACACAAAATATCTGAGGGAAAGGAGTGGAAGGCTCTTAGGCTTGAGGATTGATAGGGGAAGATGAAGTGGGAGTTGGAGGTTTGTTTTTTGTGGGGAAGGAAGGTAAATACTCGAGCTTTTATTGCTCACCATATAAAAATGTCTAGCACATAGCCTCTACCTCTTCAGAAATTCAAAACTAATTACATCTTAATTTGCATATCAAAGCAAATTACAACCTAATGAAACATTTGCCTGCCAAACATTTCTTTATCTTAATGAACAGAAAAAGAATACCTATTACAGCCTGATTAAAATGTCTTTGTACTTGGCCAACAGGTTACACTCTGTATATACAAAAAAAATGTTTCACCATCTTACTGGCAACAGGAACAAAACAGATTCTAATTTACAGCATAAATTTTATTGTTTGTATCCATAGATAGAATTACTGATGGGGAGAATGCTTTGGATTTACACTGGAATGAGAAGAGAGAGAAGCAATTGAAGTCTAAAGAGATATTAATTGTGCTATTTGGAGTCTTATATTTCAACATATTGCTTAGAATTTGAGAAATTCGTGCTCTTAATTCACATATTACTCCAAACATATCCCATGATTATTTTTTTCCCCCCAACAATATTCATCTCATGAAACTTGAGAGAACTCAGACATGTAATGAACTAATACTAAAAGCTAACCCTGTAGGGGAAAATTTCTTTAACTTGTGTTACAATTAATTTATGTAGTGCACAAAGGTTACTATAACTTTGCCTATAAATTCAGTGCCATAAATCTGTTTTACTGTGAGTACATGTATTGGGGGAAATATATTTTATTTACGTAATTTAAAAGTCTACACACTGTAGCTGTTTTGGATTATTCTCCCTACTCTTTAGTAATTAACCAAAAGCTAAAATAAATTTGCTGAACAGAACTGTTCTTAATACAAATGTTAAATCATTTCCCCCCAGTGTAATTGTACCTGAATAGATGCAACTGTAACATGAGCCATAAAAGGAGATAAAGCAGCAACATAATGTACAATTTCCTACTGCATAATGGTAACTCTGAATAACACATGCTCCAGGAAGAAAAGTAATTTAAACTGTATTACAACAAATGTCATATTTTAAAATGGAAACTATCCATCATGTATTGAGAGCAAGTGTGGGTGAAATACAATAATTCCAAGGAATGTACTTAAAAATCCTTTTTAGGACTCCATTAAAAATAAATTGATGGGCTTAATTTCAGGACATCATAATAAATTGTAAGTGACAGATAACATGAATGTCCCCTCCTCGTTGTGTGTAAAGCTGAGGATTGCAAACTTGGTGGGCAGCAATTGCATGAAATCATCAAATTGATTCCCATTCTATACAAGGTCAAACCTTTGTTTTAGGAAATTATTAGTGCATATATAAATCACTCCAATAGAAATGCATAATATTCAGATTTTTATTCCTGTGGGTGTTAAATTTATAGCAGCACAGAAAGTTTTAACACTGGAAGCCAAAGCATGGAAAGTGGCAGTAGAAAACATGTATATCTGGGCTTAGCAGTGTTTTCCCAAACATAGAAACTATGCTTATTAAATCCTTTTTAACTCATAGATAATTCAAAAGTGGATATGCATATTTCATGGCTTTAAATGAAGACTTCCTGAAGAGTAGGAAAACCCTTTTTCTGTAGTGTTCTTTTTATACCAAATTGTGAGTTTACTTGGCATCCTGCTGGCCCAAGCTTGGAGTGAGGTGAGTGTTTGGAAAGCTGTTCTGTGCACAGGGAGTATCTCTCTGTGAGGGCATCAAAACACAAGGAAATAAAGAATCATCCCTGTTGGAAATGTTGTTTCTCTGCTGAAAGGCCCTTCTGTTTCCTGCTGCAGTTCTTTGGCCTGGTTGAAGATGTGCAGAGACCTCTGCACCTTGTGGGAGGGGAATGGTGGCACCCTGGACTTTCCAGGAGTTTGTCCTCCCTTCATTTATAGATATGCTGGAATATAAAAATGTGGGAAATTCTGTGTATTGAGTGCCTCAGTCCCTCTGGAGTTTGTGGAGTTTGCTGCAATATGGCAAATGGTGTTTATACCACTTTGACTGTTCTAGAGAGTCCTTGTTCCCTCATCCTTGTGTGTCTGGATATTTAAGATGCAGCCTGTAATCTGGAACTGGGATGTGTAGGTAGAAAAAGCAAGCCTGGAGTCAGTCTCTCACTTGGCTCCCATCAATGTTTTGCCCTCAACTTCAGTGACTTTGAGTTCTGCTCTTTTCCTGGAAGCTGTTTCCCATTTTGTTACACTGCTTGAGATACTTTTATAAGGACTTCTCAATCCTGCTTAAGAAATATTTATGTAGCCAGTTTGGGTCAATTCAAACAGTTGGAAGGAATGGAATAAAGGGAAAAAATGGTTCTGAAAACTATTAATATTTGGAAGATGGAGGGAGTGTGTACAAAATATGTGTGATTCCTGCTCTTGTTCTTTTTATTAACAAAGAGCATTTATAAAACCAGTTTGAAGCTCTGCAGAACTTTATGCTTTGGTCCAGAGAAGAAGGAAAGGAGAAGGTATTTGACCTTTAAACTGTCAGCAATGTCTTGGCAGACAGAATGCAGCCTGAAATAGTTCAGTGAAGTATTTCTTTAGTCTCCAATCCCTGAAAAGACAAATTGAAATCTGTCTCCTAAAGTATCTAGATTAAAAACAAGACTTTGGTGAATCCAGACTTTGTGTTCTTGAGAGGTAGAAGGTGATGGAAGAGGATTTTGCCTTTGGGCTTTACCTCTGCCATAAGGAATTTAACAAGTTTCCTGACCTATAGATCCCTTAATTATTTTTGTTCTATAAAGCTGGAGAGTGTAGCCACAGCGTTCAGAGACACACCCAGCCCTCCCATGGGCTGAAACTTGCTGTGTCCTTGCTGTCCCTTGGCTTTACCAAACAGTAAGGATTATTTGTTGAGGTGGTTATTAGCAACACTAATGAAATCCATCAACGTGCCATGACTCAGTAGGAAAAAACTTGTGTTTAAAACAAGGCTGAAGAAAACTTGAGAAATACAAGAGGCAGGAAGAAATCACGGTTTGGATGAGATGATTGCAAGAGTATGGAATCTTATTTTTCCTGTGTGAAGTTTTGAAGAAGAAACAGTTTTTGATTAAAATTGAATCCTTTGTCTTTGGCTGAAATGTTGTTCTTCACCTACCTGTGTGTAATCCAGAAGGGATAAAGGGAGAATTCTCTCTCATGAGAACCAGACTATACAGCTCTAAAATGATTATTTGAAGATTCATACTTTGTAATATCTTTATACGTGCTTAAATCTCTGTCTATTCATTGCTTATAGAGTGTAGAAAAGAAGGGTAAAGTGTTGTTTATGCCCAGTGGTATCCAGGAAATCAGAGTTCCATCCTTCTTTCCTTAATGTAGAGATAATTTGTATTAGTAGGTGTGAATTGGCAATTACAGCCCTCACTCCTGACCTCCCAAGCTTAACAATTAATATCCATTATCTGCCTCTGCTCTGCTGGATGGTGAGTGCAGAAGGGAGGGCAGCTTTGCTGCCATAATTAGTGCTAAGCAGCATTAATGGGGATGATTTAGGAGAGTTATAACCAAGTGAGAGGTGAGACCAGTTCCGTGGAGACAGTCCTGGTATCACTTGCCACAGACTGAAGAGCTTCTTTTGGGCATAGTCCCTTCTGAGGTTATTGAATTGACAGCCTGAGTTTATTTGGACTGTTACTTGTGACAGCAATGAAATGTGTCTCATCTGCTCCAGATTTCTCTGTCAGTCCCAGCAGGCCATTGAGATGTGTCCCTGTTTTTCTTCCTTCACTCTCTTTGAAACAAAGTGTCAAACTTTCTTCCCAGCTGCAATGAAGTATTTTGAGAATAAATTCATAAATTGAGAAGACTCCCAGATTGTGCAGTGATTTAGTCTATGTGGAAGAAGAAAGATCTGAATAGATGATACTCATCATTTCAGACATTATTAACAACATATTATGGAGGCAGATGCTCTGGTTGGAACAAACTTTGGGATGTGACTTTTTTCTAGCATTGTTTCTTGCCCTACCTGTACTAACACTTGAAATGCATTTTTCTGAATAAATTTAATCCTATTTATTGGAAAGCCATTTATTTCTGCTGATGAAGTAAAAGTAAGCAAATTTGATCTGAAATGTAGGAATGGAAGCTAAAAATATATACAAAAATTCCAGAGCTTGAATTTTGTGAGTGAAGATAAAGTTTCATCCTGCAAAGCAAAGTAGCTGGGGGTGATAATATCTGCATGGAGAACTGCATATCCAGGAATTTCAGTATTCACACCTCCAGTATGTTCCAAGTCAGCATTTAATGCTGCATCAGGAGGTATTTTTTAAGAATAAAAAGTCCTTTGTGCAGTGGGCTCTGTGAATCTGACACACAGCAGAGCTGCAGCAAGTGGAGATGGATAAGAACAGCCACTCCCTACATGGGATATGAAGCTGCTTTGCAAAAATTGGCTCTGCTGCTGCTGTTGTTGTCATCTTTCTGCTGTGACAACATGGGGAAAATCTTCCCTCTGTACTCCCAAGGCTGAGGATCTCCTCATGCTGATGGCTTTTCTCTATATTTGTCTTTTCAGTGTAAACAGGAAGGCTCCCTATTCTCTAAGCAGGAGAGATGACTATTTAATGAAAAAAGAAACTGTGACTTTATTGATGATAGAATGATGGAATCTCCAGAGTGCCTCTGTCCGGCCATACTTTTATATTTGAGAAAATAGACCTCCTCAGACTCATCACAGCAGAAATGAATGCAAGATTATCTGTGGAGAATGAAAATTTGGGGCAGGTGTGCAGAGCTGTTGAGATGCTTGACAGGTAGAGATTTTAAACAAGCCATATCAAATAAAAGCAATTTATGTCTCGTGTACAAGTGTTTCAAACACTCTGAGTGTGACTGTTTGGGTGCTTGTACAATTCATTTTGGGTGTATTCGTGGGACACAGGAATGTTTTATAGCACATAATGGAAGTAGACTAGAGATTATTATGAGGGGTGGTTTCTATTTCTAATCTGTCTTTAGGTAGCTATAGACTTTTTTTTATTAATTCTTAACATACCAAACCCCATATTTGTATATTCTGCTCTCAGGTATTTATATGACTAAGTTGCAGATGACTTGATAAACAGAAGTTTTGTTATTTTTTATTATTGTATGCAGTTTCTGGAGGGAAGAACCAACTCTAAACCCAACTCCTTTAATCCTGCATGACTTCAAGGTGGCCCCTGTATTTTACTTTAAGAAATAATCCCTGGATTAGTATATTTAACTAATTTAGAATACTGATCAATAGTTGTCTACTTACTAATTTTATTACTTCAGAATTGATAATTGAATAATTAGCAATTTAGTAATTTCTTCAATTTTATGTCACTTAACCCATGAAACATCTTTATCTCCATTGTAAAGTGTAGGTCGATGTGGTAGTTTTGACAGTCGTGTTTGATTTTATTTTTTTGTTGCAATTCCTTCTGGCTACTTCAGTTAATCTGTGCATGAAACCTTTTTGAATTCCAATAGTTCCTCTTCCAATTGCAGTGTATCAGAGCTAATTTTCCTAGAGGAAGTGAAGCCTGATATTGCACCTTGGTCTTGAGTGTGCTTGAGCTCCTCAGCTCTGCGCATCCCTGGCACAGCCTCCAAATGCTCATCTTGAGACTTTATATCTTGCTCTTGAGCTGCTAAGCAGGAGATTCAGCTCTTCTTGTTCAGCCTTGAGCATAATTGAGATCCTTCAAACGAGAGTAACTTCACCTCTGTGGAATTCCTGCTCGTTGTTTGACCTTAAGTAGTTGCTTTGCTTGGAGGTAGTGGGTGAAATTCCATAGAACTACATAGAAACAAACACTTATTTCCATCACCAGTGAATATTTGGTGGCCAGGGTGTGTGCAGGTGGTGTGTGGCACAGCAGGCAGGAGTTGACCTCTGCCAAGTCACTTGCTTTGAAGCTCCATTGCTCTGCTTTCCCAGCTTACATAAGGCTGGGAGAAGCTTCTCCAGTCCCAAATTCAGGATGCATCTACTGTTCCAAGTGTCAGCAGAAACGGCCTCAAGTACTCGGACTGCTTAGGAAGAACTGCAAACCAGTGCAAAGTGCTTTGTTTATCAAACGAGTCTTTTTTTTTTTGCTCATATTTGCATTCACAAAACTATAAAATGTCACCATTCAAGTGGCAATTAAGGCAACGTGCAAATTGGGTGATTCTGCATGCAGCTGGCCAGTTGTGCATGCACAATTACCCAAATTACAAATGCAATCACAAATAAAGCCTGTAAATGCTCCTCAGCAGTGGAAAAATTGTCTCGATTTTGTATCACAGGAGGATTTCTGGATAAAGCTGCAATAAACTTTAAGTTGTGGATTTTTTTTTTGTCATAATCAGGAAGTTACTTGGTAGTGAGGGTGTCATTTAAAATTGCAAGCTATTGGTGTCTTGTGTGGTTTTGAACAGTGAGATACAGTTATAGATCAGAATTTTCCTTTCATGGGGTTGCGTGTTCCTTTGGGTTATCAGGTACTTCATCAGCATTTTAATGAAATGGATAAGGTGGGATATGTATTGATGAACAAGTGAGTTAACTACTGAATTTAACCTATTTCCTACTGATTCTGAATAGTTATGCCTATTATTTACCTTCTTAAGTTGGGAAAGGCCAAACTCTTGTGGGAGTATCTTGTGTCTTGTTGAATTGCTGCCTTAAAGTGTGTGAGCTTGAGATGAGGACTGAGGCTGAACGAGGCTTTTACAACCACCACAGTATGAAAAAAAAAAGTATTTTCTATGTTAATGTAGCAAAACTTATTCTCCATATCAGTCTTACAAGTAAAAAACGTGTAACCCCCAATGTTCCAAGCCCATAATAAAACACTAGAAGAACAGGAAAGGGCTTTGGGAGGTGAGATACTTTCTGTAGCAGCATGCAAAGAAGTCCTGGGGAAGCTGGAGTTTCTTCAAGGCAGAAAGGTGGTCAGAGGGAGCCTTGTAGAGCTGATGCTTGTGGGAAAAGTGTAACTAAGAACTCGAAAACACTCTCAGAAAATACTTGGTATAGAAGATGTTGCTCACCTTGCTCTTCCAACAAAAAAGAATTAGGTTTTGTAGTATTGGAAAGGATGTTTTTCTGGTAATGAACTAGCCCCAATGCAGCAATTTTCAGTTATGTAGGTATGAAGTTTTTATTCAACTTTAATGTTACAAATTACTCATTTCTATCCCTAGTTCCCTTATAGGAACAATGGAAAAAAACATAGAACTGTAATACCTAAAACTGAGTGAATAAGAACCATCTCCTTCCCTTCCATCAGTTTCCTGATTGAAATATTTTACAGGGATAAGTAAACACAAAATAATGAATGAGTTTTAAAGTTATGCTGTTGGAACAGGCTGATCCTGAGATGAAAAGCAGAATGTCTGCAGGCTGTTGGTGGGGTGGGTGAGGGGATCGGAGTCGCTGCTTTGCAGGGGACCAACCTGAGATAATAATGTCTGTAGGGATGGGATGGGTGTCCCAAGGATACCTGAACACCCCACAACTCCTCTCACTGCTAGTGGAGGGGAAGGAAACTCATGGAATTTTCTCTCTGGGGCAAGCCTTCCTAGAGTTAATGAACATCTCCTGGGGGAGGCACATCCCAACTCACAGATGTGCAACTTCAGAAATTATCAGCTTGAGCATCTCGGCTAAAATTAATTAGCTGAAATGATCATTGCTGTGTGCACTGACAGAGTCCCCCCTGACTGAGTGGAGAGGATCACGTTGCTAATGAAGACAGAATGCCTGGCAGTTCCCAGGCAGCAGTGCGTGTCTTCCTGAGCTGTTCTGGAGCGCCAAGTGTGAGCTCCAAGATCTGGGACAGAGGCAAAATGTCCCTCAAGGATACAGCCCTCGCTTTGCTGGACACATTTATATATAGGTCATCCTAACAGTCAGGGAATCAAGCCAACCAAAGACTTCTTGCTTTACAAAGTTGTTATAATTGATTCACATTTAGAGAAATTCTCCTTCAGCTCTACCTCAGATGTCAGTTCTAATTTTTCTCTGTGCCAGGGCACAGTCTGATGTAGTTGCTACTTTAAAGCATTTATAATCCAAATGGTCCTGACTGAGTAGATGATCTGTGTTTAAATAATAAGAAAATTTAATGTGAGAGATGAAGGATTGGGAGGATGGGATATCTTGGCCTTGAGGTGTGTAAATATCCAGAGGGACATTGGCCATTGACTCTTCCCTTCCTCTCAAAGTTCTCTGGTTTTAGTACTCCAGCTTCATACTCAACCTTCTTTAACAAACATTCAAATCTTTCTTACTTCTTTATGTATTATTATTTAATTATATATGTTATATATATTATATTTCAAAGTAATTTGGACAAATCCAGTGGCTTTAGTGCAAAACAAGAGAATACAACAAATAGCTTTTTGGGACAATGTCCTCCTGACAGTCAGAAATATGAACCTTAAATACTAAAACTCCAGGTAGTGGGGAGGAAAAAAAGGTAGAATGAATATCTGAAGAGATCAGTTTCTTCATCAGGAGGCTGATTTGAACCCTCAGCCCGATGTGCACAAGGACAATGTCTACCCCAACCACAGTTCCTCGAGTGAGAGTAGCTCAGTAGCATTAGATTGATTGCCTCTAAGTGTTATCTCCTGTTCATAAAAGGGAAATTGCTCTTTCTCATTCTTTTTTGGCACCAGATTTAACCTTGTTCTGCCTAAAATATGATTTCTTAATGCATGCAATTTTAAAGTATTTGGGCTAACTCTGAAGCAGCTAAAAATGTATATTGGTGGTAAATGTGATTATAAAAGGTTCTTTAATAGACTCTAAATGATACTTTGTTATGGCCCCAAAGTGACTCCAGCCCGGGAGTTTGGGGCTGGAACTGTGCAGCTCTTCCTCCTGACTCTCCTGCAGTGATCCCAGGCCCTGATTTGTGAGCCCCTTCAATAGCTCTGCTGTCTCTCATGGCTGCAGAGTCTGCCCATGCTTGTTTTATCCATCCAGTTAATAAATTCCAGGCTTTTTGGAATGGTGGTAGGACAGGCAGTGGGCTGGATCCTGGTCCATCAGCTCACCAGGTTCTACCCCTTGCATGACTGCAAAGAGCTGATGTCAGAGCAGACCTGGTGCTGCTGATGGAGCCACCAGCCAGACTCTCCCACGCTGGTGTGGCCCCTGCAGACATTCTCCATTAATCTGGCAGGTGAAGCAGCAAGAGATGTTCTCTCTCAGGTGGTCTTTCACCTTCCAGCAGGCTCCTCTAAGACCAGCACACTGTTCTTTAGTAGGCCATTCACTTTATAGCAATTTAAACATGGTCTAAAAAGGAATGTGAGTTCATTTCTTTAGCTAGAACTTTTTTTTGCCATTTCATTGACCTGAGCAATTCCCTCAGTAGAACAGTAATTTTCAAAAGCCACTTAGAGCACAATGGTTTGCCAAATGATCACATCTCCAGCAAGACATTTGTCACTGACTAATAATACTAACACAGCCTCGTGCACAGCATTTTGTCACCCTTCCCCATTCAATGTTATGGTTCCTGTGTAGATGGAAACTTGTCCTTGCTCCACATCTTTGCACTGGCTGATATTTCTGTGAGTTGTCTGAGTGCAATTCCCTGAGCAAGTTTTTATGGTGGCAAAATATTGCTTGTGTATTGGAGGTATCTATAGCCCAGGCAGTAAGTTTGCCTCATGTTTTTGGATAAACCAGTATAATTATCATGGGCAAAAGGATCCTGTCTGTTAATAGGGAGTTGCTTCCCAGTGTATGAAGCAGCATATTTAACAAGTGTGGGTGAGAGCCCACTGCTCTGAATTAATCAGAGGCTGACATCAACTCCCTGTGCCAGTGCAGAAAATAAAGGTTCCCTCTAGATGTCAAAAAATAAATTAATGTCAGTGAAACTATTATGTTTCTGTAGTTTTGGCTAACTGTTGCAAATACAATTTCAAAGATCATTTCAGAGGGCTTATTGGGTTTGCTTCTGCAGCAGTGTCACTGCAAAGACAAAACAAAAATCCCAACGACATTAGAGCTGCTTTAATTGCCTCTTAATGGGTGGTGTTACCAAAAGTAGCAACATAATGAGAATGATACAGGTTATTTAAAATAGTATCTTTTTTCATTAGTGTTATCGTGTTCCCTTGAACGATTCTTGTATTCAGACAAAGATGTAACTGGCTCTTGGTATAATCTTGTTAGGAGTCAAGTGACCTGCCAGTTCATAACAAACATGTTTATTCTCTTTGTTTTTTCTCCACCTCCAACATTTAATTGGCTTCTGAAACAACCTCAAGTTTACTTAGGTTTGCAATTACCTCGCAGTCTACAAATTAGAGTATTGTGACCTAGAAAAAACAGAAATACTTTGGTATAAATGTCTAAATAATATTAATGTTATTAATGGCATGCAAATGCGTTCATGCAAAAACCACAGACAGATGGTTTGGTTTTACCTGTGCCATTGAGCAAGGGAATATGATATGAAAGGATGCTTTTGAAATGCTCTTTAGACTGCACCAGCTCTGAGAATAATTCAGGCAATGTCTGAACTGTCCCAGGTGTTGGAACACTGGTGGAGTTAATGACCACTGGGTCCAGGGAGAAACTGCAGGAGCAATGAATCTGCATTCTGCTTTTCAGCTTATTGAAATTGCA
Organism: Hafferia zeledoni; assembly: GCA_035583235.1. Lineage (NCBI taxonomy): Eukaryota > Metazoa > Chordata > Aves > Passeriformes > Thamnophilidae > Hafferia > Hafferia zeledoni. The sequence goes on from JAWWEV010000022.1 coordinate 16,911,499, forward strand.
TCTTTTTGTTTCATTTTCTCTCTTTTTAAATACCAAACTACTTAAGGCTTCTGAACTTTCATAGACTTGCAAGGGATGTCAAGAGGGAACAGTCTTGGCTGTGATTCTGTCATTCTTCTGCCCCTGTGCTCTTTGCACCCTCACCTGCGTTCCTTGGGAAGAGTCTGGGGGAAAAATTTCACCCTTTATAAGGATCTGTATAAAGACAAGTAGAGGCCATAATTTTACTTGGTGTTTGTGGCCTTGAGTGAAGGCTCTTTCTTGGCTAACTACAAGAGAAATGAGGGTTCCTGAGCCTTTAAAATAATTATTTAATAAAAATTATTAGTATTTCCCTGAGACCCCATCGTGCCAAATGTGATGCTGAGCAATGAGGGTGTTCCAAGTTAATTGCTCATAGTCAGCTGTGTTGGGAGTTTTTTCCTGGGGTCCTTGGCAGAGACTGGTGAGAAGGGTCTCTGCTGATTTTGTTGCTGTTGTATGGATACAGGGATTTTGGAGTTGGAATGCACCATTAGTATGGTGAAGTTTCTCTGAAGGGAAATATTACCTGACCTCTTTCTCCTCTAAAAAACTGAAAAGCCTTTCATTCCATCCAAGTAAAATTTTCTTCTGTTCCCCAAAACAGCTATGCTGCAAGCTCCATGTGGCAGAGACCCTTTCACATGTCTTTATTTTAAATTTGAGTTCAAGCGAATGCAGAAGTATAAATAAATGGATATTTTATGCAAAAGAATAAGTAACTCGGGATCCCTATAGAAGATAGAGAACTTAGACAAAGAAATGAAAATGTTTTGGTGGAAATATTCTCTTCCCCTTTGAAACCAGCCTGCAGAAATGAGGAATGGTTTCCACTGCTGATGTGGAATGTTGGCTTCGTTGCCTCCTGTTGCAACTTCAGCATTATTTAAATTTGGAGGGGAAAGGTTTTCATTTACTGTTTCTGAGCGCAATACACAAATCAAGTGGTTAGACAAGCCTGGAGAAAAGCACATCTAATTCCAGAGACAAACGGGGAGGCTGCAGATGCTGATGGTGCTGTGTAGGCACTTTGTGATGTCATCTGACATCACTTCTGTGTTGCCCCTTAAATGCCAGGCTGTATGTTATGACAAAGAAAACAATTTGTTCATAGGAAAGTGGTTTGGCTCAGACCTTCAGTGATGCTGACGTTGAACTGTTCAGTTTTCAATTAAGTGGAATTATGCCCAGTTACAGAATTACTCAGAAAAGTTTTCAAATGAGCTCTTTAGCAATCAGCAGTGCAAGAGAAATGTCCCTGTTCCTCACACTCTGGAGAAGCAGAAACATGAGATGGGCAGAGCCTCTTCTTCCCAAACACAGATTATTTCTGTTTCTTCTACATCTTTGCCTATTATCTATTTACATCTCTTCTTTTAGGCAGGTCACTTGTGACAGAGGGTTGTACCTACTGGGCAGCTGGGCGTAAATATTGTTCTGCTACCCCTGGGACTGAAGGTTTTCAGACTTTTGGACTTGTGGTTTACCTCTTACCTCTCCAAAACCCTGTAAACCTTTGGCCCTTTCTCAATCCAGTGGGAACAAACTGTGAGGGAGATGAGTCTCTGCTGCTGCAGCCTCCCTGCCCTCAGGTGTGGCTTTTGCCTCTGCCTGCCCCGAATCTCCCTATACCTGGAACAAAATGTTCCTGTAACTGGATCCCCACAGGAAAAACCCCTGAACTCTGATTCTCCCCACCTACCCTGCTGCTTGCTTCTCCTTTCTGGGTTCCAATGTTCCCTTTGGATTTTTCAGGACTGCCTTTTCCCATGTTAAATGGGATGTTCCCAGATCGAAACCTCCCAGGGAGGTCTGAGCCTGCACAGCAGCAGTTCATTTGTATCAGTGGTGAATGAATAAACAAAAATCTGTCTGGGACCAACCTCTTCCCAAATCTGATCAATTCTTATTTGAAATGCCACTTACCAAGTGCAATTCTAATTCTGTTGTAATGAATGATAATTATTTCCACAGTGTCTGCGATTGCATGGCATGAAGTTGATTCTTTTGTATAGAACTTACGCGTATGGAAACTTATCTGATATTTTTAGCCAAAAATCCCCTGTATCTTTGCAGCATGTGATTCCAGAGCAACGATGTTTAAAGTCACAGGTCACAGTGCAACTGGGTCCAGATGCTTCCTCTGAGTGTTGCAAGAGGAATGGTGGCTTTTAGCCTTTGAGTGAGCTGGAAGTCTGCACTATTTATTTTCAGCAAGGCTCCATCCTTTGGAGATGAGTCACTGGCATTTGTGCCCAGCCCCAGCATGCTGGCAGAATCAGTGGCATTGTCTTGAGTGGAAAGGAAAACATTTTCAGATTTAAAGGATAAATGGTTATGTGCAGCAGTAATCAGTTGTTGCAAACATTATTCTAAATCAAACTGATTAATGATTACGTTCTGATGGGTTCTATTTGGACACAAATCTGGATGTTATGATTTTGGCAGCAAGCAAAGGCCATGTGTTTTGACTGCTTGGTTTGGTTCAGAAATCGATGTTCCCTTTTGATCAGTTCCTGTAAAGAGCTGACTTTGCTTTCTGAGTGCCTGAACAACAGACGAAAAGCAACTTTATAGGGGCCAGATATTAAAATTGGCAAGACCCGAGATTTATGTGCACAAGAGAGTCGGTCTCTTTAGACCTACTGGCAGTTTTGTAGGGGGTTGTTAATCCTGGAGATGTTTGTGCTATTTTACCTGAATATTCTTTTCTTCAATGAGCTCATCCAGACTCCAGTCAAAAATAGTTGGAAAAGTAAGTATTTATGTGCAGTGTGGACATTGCAGGGTGGCAGACTCGTTTTCCATACTCATGCAATTCAGGTGGAGTCTCCAGAGGGCTGAGAATTTGAAGAGCAAAAATAAAATGTAAAACAACCTTCTGAACATCTTTGCTACTAAGCGGGAAAGTTTTCTGTTCTGGTTCAGGACTCAGAATGATGCATGTTTGTAAATCCAGCAGAATGAAGTGTAAGTGCCCTGGGTCTAATGGCTTGAATTTATTTATTTATTTTCCACCTTTGGATGTTTCTCTACTCCACAGCTGGTGACATAGAAAAGATGAAGCTTTACTTATTTTTATTATTTTCTTTCATTTTTATGTAATTTAATATTTTCAGTGGTATTTTCTGCATTCCAGCTCAGTATCTTTCATATCAGATGCTTGTCAGAATTTCATGTTGCCTTCTGGTCTTTTCCCTTTGGTGAACCAGAGGAACCACAGCAGATGAGCATCCAAATGTGGCTATAGATTGAATTCCTTTGCATCTCTTAAAGAATTTGGGTTCATTCTGAGGAATATGGGCAACTGTAAATTATCTGTTTCTCAGCCAAAACACACTTGTATCTCCCATGTTCTTACACTTCAGATATTAATGAACACTCCCATTCCACCTCCTTTCCAGCAGTGATTTTATCTTGACTATGTTGCTCTTGGAAATAAAGCGTTTAAGAAACAAGTTGAGTTTCATTATGTCTGTTTTCAGTAAATAAGGAGAGATAAAAATACACACCTTTTAAAAGCAGTTGTTAGTTTTGTGGCTGCAATAAAACCCAGGGAATTTGATTTCCCTGAATAAAAGAATGTGGCTTTTATCAATTACAGGAGCAGTTGGGTCACACTAAGTGTATTTATACATGTAGAAGCACAACCAGATTGTCATAAGTGCCCCTTTTTTGGGGGCTTCATTGCAAACATCTCATCTTATTTTAGTCTTTGGCTGTCTGTGTATCTGACCTGGTTTTCCTGACTATTTGAATGGTCAATGAGGAAGATTAGGTACTTTTTGGACTCTAATCTTTACCTTATATATAATCTTAAACCAGATCTGAATATTCAGATTAAAGAAACATCCCACTTTCCATGGGTCTAACAATGTGTAAATCACATTTAGGATGTTAATTTTTGGACAGCTGCTGGATCATGGAATATCCAACAGACGTTTGGTAGTTCAGTAGTGAGATTGAGCAGCCACTGAAACCAGTGGTGCTTTCCAGGAAACATCCACGTGGTTTCACATTGAACCTCTGCAGAGTTTTACCACAATGCTTTATCTGAATCAATAACCAGCGTGCAAGGCTGATCTCTCTCAGGAACTCAGCTTGGATATCAAAGCTACACCAAATCAAAGACCTCCTTGATAAAGTTCAGGCTGGATTTCCATGAAAACCTTTGGTTTTGAATAGCAGATCATTTCTGTGGGGAATTAGCTCTTGGATGCTCCCAGTAAAGTCTTTATCCATGAGGGATAGGATGTTTATGGAGCAGAGATGATGAGTTATCACTAGCAGGTTTTTTTGTGATTCAAGAAACAAAATCTTTCTTCAGCCCTCCTTGAAAGAAAAATTAAATATTGTAGCTAAAAGTCTGATTTGGCTTTCACAGGTGACTGCTGACTCTGCCTATCTTGGTGCAGTTCTTTTTCAGTCTATTTTATTCTTCTTTAGCCATATTGCAGTTAAATTCTCTAATGAACTATTCAGCTGTGTATGGGAGCACAGCTGTTAATCCAGAATTTTTTAGCAATTAATCAGGAGTATTTCTACTACATAAATGTGCCTGTGAGGTGTAGCCAGCCCTGTGAATCAAAGTGACCTGTACAAATGTGCTTTTCAGCAGGTGGAATATGGGCAAATCCACCACTCACCTTGTACACACAGAGAGTTTCACCTTCAAAAACAATCTTTGGATGGGCTTTTCAAACACTTTTTCTGAGAAAATTAGATGGTACATGTCTGAAACCATCTACCCCTCAATGTAAGTCAAAGTTAAGCCTCCCTGCATTAATAAACGTATTTCTTTTTTCCTCTCTTTATTTTCCCCCTACCATTTTTTTTCTTTTTAACATATACCATTATCTACTACACCAGGGAGTAAAAATAAGTTAAGTAAAAGGAAATCATAGTTAAAATCAAAACTCAAGAATTAGCTTTCACTTTGGGGGGGGGGGGGGGGGCATAATTGCGCACAAAGCAAAATACATTTTAGTGAACAAAATAATGAGATACTTACTTATGAAAAATACAATCATTTTAGAAAACCTTGTATACAGTGAGTAATAATCAGTTCTCCATAATGTTAACCAGAAGGAGCACTTAAATTTTTTGACATCCCTAATCACGGAGCCTGGGGAGTGCTACAGAACATTTGCATTAAATTACTCCTCATTTTCCCAGCCCTGTCTGCCCCTTCCATAGGTTTTGCTGCCAGGATTTGTGAATTTGGCAGAAGCCTGCAGACTTCCTAGCTAATATTGTTGTCTCCTGCCAGGAATAGCAGGGCAAGGTGCATTAGATGCTGCATCCCAACTAAGGGCTGAGGGAAATCGTGCTGATTTTCAGATGTGGCACCCAAGAGTGATCATTTGTGTGAGATTACTGAGAAGACACTCGTGTACATCCCCTCTGGTGTGCTGTGTGTTCCTCCTGGAACTCAGGTGGGCTCCTTCAGAAGGAGCTGAGCCTGCAGCTTCCACAGTGGCAGGAGCTCAGTTGGTTAAAACTTGGTTGCAATAATGCCAAGGTCATGGGTTCAATCCCCTGTGTGGGCCATTGACTTGAGTTGGACTCGATGTGGGTTGTGGGTCCCTTCCAACTCAGAATAGTCTGGGATTCTGTGAAGTTCTGCCTCTGGAAGATGTGTGTGATGGCACTGGGCTGCCTTGCCTTAGGTTATCCTGCAGAGAAGGCTGCCTGGCATGTGCTACCACTCACTGGTGTGGCCTCAGATTCCCTTCCTGGGGGCCACTCCTGCCTTAGGAGTGACAAGTGGGCTGTTCCCAATCTGTTCATCTTGGGCTAATTCTGCTTTCATTATATAAAAATGAAAGAAAATAATAAAAATAAGTAAAGCCCAATCTTTTCTCTGTTACCAGCTCTGGAGCAGAGAAACATCCAAAGGTTTAAAAAAATATTATTTATTACATAAACATTACATTTCATTTAGTGCTTTCCAGCACAACAGAAGCTGTGCCAGTGTAGCTCTAGTACAGAACATCTCTGTGCTGGGGCGGTCCAGCCCTGTGGGATTACACTCCATGCATTGCCTATTAAAACCAGGCTCATCTGCATCCAGCTTTTTGACCCAAGAACCTTGAGGGGTAGAAACCAATGTAGTCAGTGTGGAAAACCTTAATAATATGGGGGGATAAACTGTTGTTGTGGAAATGTGTTAACTCAAGGGCATGGAGTGATAGGGCAAGGGGGAACAGCCTTTAGCTGGAGGAGGGCAGGTTTGGATTAGAGATGGGAAGAAATCCTTCCCTGGGAGGATGGGCAGGCCCTGGCACAGGGTGCCCAGAGAAGCTGTGGCTGCCCCATCCCTGGAAGTGCCCAAGGTCAGGTTGGATGGAGCTCTGAGCAACCTGGGCTGATGGAAGGTGTCCCTGCCCATGGCAAGGAGTGGAATTAGACTATCTTGAAAGTTCCTTTCAACTCAAATAATTCTAAGGTTCTGTGAGGATTTATGAGCATGACTCATTTAGAGTTGATTATAAGAAAAATCTGTGTCTTTAGAGAAATAGAGAAGCTTCTTTTGAAAATCAGAAGCAAATATGCCCAAGAACTGTGTAGGAAACTCAAAAAGCCAATCAGGTGCAGGTGTGTACACTTCAAAAGAACCTGTCAGGCTTTTAACTCAGGTTTGTTTTGCTGGCCTTGATGCCACAAGCTGAGGAACCTCCCCCTGCTATTGAGTTAACAGAGGAAATGCAGGTTCTTCCCAGGGTTACAGTTACAGAGGACACCCTTAGGCAAAAGGCAAGTCTAGAGCGTCTGAGTTGGGATTTCTGAGATGGAATGAAACAAAATTTCAGTTAAGTGGATTGGATTAGCACTGGCTGGGAAGTGGAACTGATATTCTGAGGGAAATGAAAACAATTGAGGAAAACGGTTGAATATTTCCCCAGTAAAAATTGCTACAGAACTTAAATGCCAAAACAAACAATCTTCTGGAATTGTTTGAATGCTGTATTTTCTCATTACTGAAATGATGGATTTTGCTATTAAGTATTAAATACTTTGGCATTATGTAACTCAATATTATGCAGGTCAAAATGTTAATTTCTTTTGGCATGGCTAAAATCAGGTTTAAGCAGAAATAAATGCCCTTGAACTGTTTTATTCTTGGTAAAACTGCCGTTTCTTATAAAAAGCTGCTCTGTTGAAAACTAACTGGTCAGCTCTGTGTTTCAGCAAGAATCATCTCATTTGTGTATTACTGGCTCTCTTCCAAGAATTTTCTGCTACCAGACTTGGATTTCTATTTTCTGATCTGCAGGGTGGGTAGAAGTCTGTTTTTGGAGTTCTTACATTCATGCATTGTGTAAAAAGAAACAATAATAAATATCATCCACTATGGGCTCTGTTTATTACCTCCTCTGTTGATATAACTTCATGTGGTATCGATTAATATTGTTACAATTAAGATTATCCTTGTTAAAATAGGTGATATGGCTTCTTTTGAGTTGTTGGAGGCCACCTGAGGCCCCACACTGTGGAAAGGCTCTCTGGGCTGGGGCAGGTAACTCTCATTTCCAGTGAGTGGGAAGAAGGTGTTAATATTTTAGCAGTTGCTCTGTGGCACTAGTTCTGCTCCATATTTAGGGTTTCCATCCCATGAGGGTTCTAATCTAATACCTTTACATCCCTTGCTGAAACTAAGTCCCCAAGTAGGCTGTTTCAATGAGAAAACCCATCATTTTGTCCTTGGTGCTCACAGCTAAAGTCACAGAACTAGAAGGAAGAATTACTGAGGGAAAGTTTTTGGCATTTGCTGTGTAGTAGTTTGGACCTGGGTGATCACTGTGTTTCTCTTTAAGTCTATGTCACCTTAAGAACGTAGAACTGTAAGATTATTTGTAGTTGCTTCTTTGGAAGTGGTCCCAGAGACAGCACCACTATAGTGTTACAAGGGATCCAAAGCAGACTTGGAAGCCACGAGCTTTATATGCCACAGAGGGCTTGAGTCTGTAAAGAGCCCCCTATGTAGCAATTGAAGGGGAGGGAAATTAAAAATGCAGTCTGGAGCTTGAGCTTTCAGCTGTAATACTCCTGTGATTTGCCACTGAGTTCACAAAAGCAACAGAACCTCGAAGCAGGCCTTCTCTTGCTGTATCTTTCTCATTTATCACAGCCCTTCAAGGAGTTCCTCTGCATCAGAACCCAATTCCCACCTTGCTATTATGTCTCCTCATTGTGATCGTGAATCCGAAGCAGAGAAGCGCTGTGGGATGGGATTCTTCTCTGCTGAAAGGCTGGGAAAGCTGCCTCAGGAGTAAAGTTCCCAGTCTGATGGATGTTTTCATCCACCTTTCCTCTCTGCTTTCACTAAAGGCACAGGTAGTGCAATGGGATCACTGCTGTGCCCAACGTGTGGCACTGAGGGCTCTGCTGGCAAAGGCAGCTCTGCCCTTTGACAAGTGGCTTTTGTTTGTCACAGAGGCAGACTTTGGATTGAAATGGGTTGGGAAAGTGAGCTAGGAAAGGAAACTCCCTTGCTGCATGCTAGTGGGTAACAGGAGCAGTCCTGGATTAGTGAACAAACCTGGCTGAAGTATCTTGGGAAGAAGCCCAGGAGCATAAAAGGAATGGACCTACTTGGTGGTTGGTATTTAATGTGTGTGCTCACTCTGTCACCTCGGGGAGTGGGTATGTGCATAGATGTGCTCTGAGCGGAGAGGAAAGCTTTGGGCAGCTGGGGATCTTCCTGAGGTGGTTGCTGTGTCTCTCCAGGGAATACTTTTAAAGAAGTGAGGAAAGGAGTGAGGAAGTTATCATCAAATTATATTGATACACAGCATTTTCGTAAGGGGCTTAGTAAAAAGTTAGGTCAGTTGAGAAGAAAGTGTTTAGAACTGAAGTAAAGAAAGCTCTTTATGGTGGTGGGTTTTTTTTTCCTAATTAAACTCTCTAAAACAAAATCTCCTGTATTCTTTATGGAAGTGAAAAATACTGCCTGTGGAGCTGCTGGTAGTTCATTATTCAATTTAATACAGTACCCTGTTTCAAAGCCTGTTCTTGCAAAGATTATTCTCTGCTGCTGTCAGCCTGTCCTCACACTTGGGGGACCCTCACTGAGCCAAGTCATTTAAAAGTCAAAACCCCAGTAAGTGTGGTGTGGGTTTTTTTTAACACTGGCTATAGTAACAAACACGTCTGACATCTTTAATTTATTCCTTAAGTGCTCCAATTTCTTTTTGGATTGATTACTGTCCCAGTGCTGGTGCATGGAAATAAGTAAAGACTTTCTCAAACACTGTTTTTAAGGCTTTGAATACAAACTGAGAGGAGTGGGGCAAAAGAGAGCTTAGGCAACTTTAGGGAAGGAAATGGTTGGATGTAAATGTGCTGGAAATGGGGAGGATTCTTAGGCTTCTTATCTGTGACCTGATCCAAAGATAGATTTCCAGTAATGTTATAGACATTAGATCCAGTCACATATGGTTAGTGGGACTTTGGCATAAATAACCTCAAAAAGAAGATAATTGCAAGGACTAATATTGCCTGGATCATTTATGTATGTCACTAATGTGCAAATACATTCTAGGTATAAAAATATCAATTAGATCAGCTGGTTCTCATACTTTGCATCCTCCCTGTCTCTTGTAAAACTGTACCCATGATATTAAAACCTGTTCCATGGCAAAATAGGTATTTGAAGCATCTACTGTTGATTTAGGGAGTAGATAAGTAAAAGAGAAAAAGGAAGGACACAAACCAAAGTCATTTAGTCAATGAAGTTGTCAAAGTCTCAGAGAAAGAACAGGATAATACAATTTATGCTGTAGGCTCTGACTTGCTGAGGTGAAATATATGAAGAAGTATTCATATGAGTATTAAAAATAATATATATTTGATAGTCTTTTCAGCATACCTATGACACATTTTAAGATACTCTGCCTTTTTTCTACTTACATTATTTTTCTGTTGTCAAGTCCTACACTATTTTATCCTTTTCTATTCATTTATTCATTTTTTGTTCTCTTTAGGAGGTACCATAAACCCTCATTTTGATTGTGCATTGATGTAAAATTCAACAGTGCATGTTCTGCATGTACTGCTGTCCCCTGGCAAACACTATGACAGATGTTGGACTACTTATAACTTTCATTTCATGATCTTATAAATGTGATCTCTTTTTATTATGAGGACATATTTCATTGCTCCTCTGATCCAAACCCCATTATAGTTTCTGGACAGATTCCCATTGATTACCATAAGTTTTGGAATACTTCTTAAGATCTTCCAATTGAAAAGCAGCTTGTGACAGAGTAGAAAAGGGAAGATCATCGGGACCTTGGTAGTTTGCTCCATATATTCCCTTCCCAGAGCCGAGTCACAGCCTCCTTTGCTGCTCCTGCCATCCAGAAGTGCTTTCCTATGGCTCTCTGCCTCATTGATTCTCCATCTGTTTTAATCTGAGCATCTTTCTGGTGACCTATGTTCACATCTGGTGTAAATATGCTACTCTCCCAAGTGTTTTCCCCCTGTCAGTGCCCGTTGCAGGCAGTGATTGCTGGGAGCAGGAGCTGCTGGGAGCTCTGTGCTGTACACAGGGATCCTGCCTCGAGGATTTCCTGTGTCTTGCTTGGCTGGGATCGGGAGGCACAGGGTGATGTGTTGCCAGGAGGCACCACGGATAGCCTGTCCCCCCAAATTAGGGGGTAAAGCAGAGAGATGGGGGGCAGACAAGCAGAGGAGGCAGCTGTTCCACACATCTCCTCCAAGTTGTGAAGGACCCAAGGCAAACCTCAGGGATGCCAGTCAGGACTCTGCCAGCCACTCTGACAGACACCTGAAAACAAGAGCTGGAGGCTTAACCCACTTTTTGAAGTTAGAGGGCAGTGCTTTAATTACAAGCCACTTCTACAGTTAGAAGAACAATGTACTTCACAGAGATGGAGCCACCACATTGCTATCTAATTGCAATTTATATTCTAAGGTTGTACAGATTTTTTTCTCTTATTTCAATGCTAGATTAACTGGGGAAGGAATTGCAAGAGAACTGCTGTTTGAAAAGGAATTTGAATACAGAACAGGTGGTTAATTTGCTCCCATTAGTTAGTATGTTTAACAAGGGAGGGTGCAGTCTGCAGTCGAGTCTCTGGAAGAACATCTCTATTGCTGTTTGGCATTGCTACACAGCTCTGTATTTTTCCTCCTATTCCTTTGTGCTATAGCCTTTTCTCCCCAAAACACTAGCAGAGGAAACAGCATATGGATGAGAAGTGGCATATCTGAACAGCTACGTGTGTCTGTTACATGAACTGGGACAGAAGAAAGGGATGCATCATCATGCTTTGATAACAAGCAGATCAGGAGCAATTACTTTTCTCTTTCAGAGAAAAGGTATCACTTACAGTACTTCAAAATAAGATTTTTTTTTTCCTCTGGAGAATAATAATCATTCTCTCTGTAAGCTGAGGCACTATAATTTCTTTCAGTCTTGCAGAGTGTGGTGTGTGAATGCATCTCTGCACTCAGGAAAGAGATTTCTGCAGTGGAATTGGATGAGCTGTGGTGATGTCACTCCTTAAATATCACTGACTCCTGATCCAGTTGGATCAGAGTTTGATCTTCATAAAACATCTTCTATTCTGAAGCAGAAAATGAGTAGAACAGATTGTTTTCCATAAGGTTTTGGCAACTACAAAACATTTGTGAAGTGATAACATAGTGATTGCTCATGTCTGAGTAATTGTATGTAGAATGAAATTCTATAAGGAAAGCACTTTATTTCTGGCAGAAGCTCATGGCAAATAGATACCTTATATATCACAGATCAGGGAAGAAACCGTGTTGCTATTGGACAATAAACAGCATGTCAAATAATGTAGATTGAAATTAAGTGGCAGAGACAAATGCAAGTCTCAGTCTGTTAAAACTATTCTTCTCCATGCCTGGCTTTATTCGTATTTATTTACTATTTTCCAATGGGATTAAAAAAACTTCAACTGTTTCATGACAAGTCTTATTTCTTTAATACTTGAAGAGGCTGCAGGAAGAAAGCCCATTATGCTGATTATAAACACTAGTACATTATTAATGAAATGAAACCAGCTAATTCATTAGCCAGTGTTAATACATGCAACAGGAGAGGCTAATGCCTGGTTTCTTAGTAGCATTTCTGTGTGTCTTTTCTTTCACTGAACTTTGCTGCAACGCAGCAGGCAACAAATACTCTAGAACAGCTTCTTAGGTTGAAGTTCATGGTGCCTTTTTCTGTGTGCTTTCCTCAGTTAGCTGAGCTATCCGTGCTGGCCTGGCTGCTCCAGCCCCTGGCCCTGTCAGTGCAGGTACAGCCAAGCTATGACACTGCAGTCTGGGGGTTGTGTCCTGGAAGCACAAACAGGCAACAATTTTCTTCAAGCCTTGATTCACTGAATCAATCTTTTTCTCATCTTTTCAGTTGCTCCTGAGCTGTTGAAAGGCTGTTTAAGTTTCCCACCTTGCTCAGTGCAATTGCCCTCTGCCTGTTGCTGTTGTGACAGAGCCATAGAGGGGTAGCATTACACCGGCTTCTACTATGCCTATCAGAATTACAGGAATCAACAAAGCAGCTGTAAATCCCATGCTAAAAGGAAGCTAATGATGGAAAAAATGCTCACAAAGCCTGTCTTTTGGTGTCAGTCCTATAGCAGTTGTTGTCTGCGAGGCACAATGGAACATCTGGAAGCGAGAGCCCTCCTATTCAGGTAGCTGAAATTGCATTAGCTGCTCTGGCATAAAGAACAGCAGCAGAATGACAGACCTCCCCACTGAAATATTTGCTTTTGAATAAACTTGTCAAAGGCAACAAGGAGTGTCATGGCAAAACTTTCCTGCTTCTGCTGGGAGAAGAGCTGCTGTTCATATGATGACAAGAGGGCTGTGTTTAATTGAGCTGCATTTTGCTGCTGTCTGCTGTGGGAGATACAATGAAAGGGGACAGAGGCCAAGTTCAATTCATTGCTATCAAGCTTCCTTTCTTCCAGGAGCAGGTAACAGCAAACTAATTATTGCAGGTTTAGAGCAGGTGTGTGGTAGCAAGAAACTGCTGCCATAGCTTCACATTAATTTATGCTCAAGAGATTCACCATTCTTTATGGCACAACAGGGGACCCTAAACATAATGGAGAATACAAACTAAAAAGATAATGGAGAAGGAAGGCATCCTCCAATACCTTCAGAGTTCCTGCATTATTCCTGTTTGCCAGAATCTGCTTGGGTGAGCATTCACTTCAGCATAATGAAAGTGTAGCTTACAGGAGAGCTTTGTAGAAACTAGGTCAGGTAAATTGGAGATGCTATTGTAGCTTTACATGCTCTTCAACTGTAGATCTGAAGTTCAAATACAAAAATTTAAAAGGCTACTTTGCATTAGTATCCATCACAAAGCTATCATATCATTCAGTACATTAAAACCAGACAAAGAGAGCACAAGTCTGGTTTGCAGTACTGTAGGAAGTTACACAGACATCTTTGTTGATACTTGAACTACTTCAAAACTTGGTTCTGATTTGGAAATGCTTGTCTCTACACCTTCACATTATTATTCCTTCTTCCAGTGTTTATTTCTTTGTTTGTTTTAGATTATGCTGTAAGAAAAAGTAATACCAGTTTCACAGCCTTGACTGGGGGTTGGAAATGGATCTCCACAGGTGGGCAGTGCCTCTGTCTGCCCTGCTCAGGAAGCTGCAGTTTGGGCCCTAGAAACAAATCTGTGGCATTTCTGCAGCTTTCTTGGTGGGCTAAAGTTTCATCCTCCTTCCTGAGTTGTTCAGCCTATGCTTGGGCTGCCTCCCTAATGTCTTGTCTTGTTGCTTGTGCCACCTTGGGGTATCTACAGAGTGCTGTGCTCAGCTCAGGAAGGTGTTATTTGCTGCTATAATGATTTTAAACAAAGGCAAAATTAACTAGAAGCTGGTGCTCAGTGAGCCAGGGAAGTGGAGCCACACAGGAAATGAAATATTTTCCCTCTAAATTCTTTCTAACTCCTGAAGAATTTTGTCTTTCCCCTTCCATTTGGAAAGGAGAACTGGGACTATGTTTTGGATTGTCCTCTTCAGATGACACACTTTAGTTTGGAAAGATTAAGCAAGAAGTCTTTTTTGTGCCAGTTTGATGGTGATTTGGGGTTTGTTGTTGGGGCCTGTGGCCATCGAGGTGGCAACTCAGGTGCCTCATTTGTGCTGAATCACAGAAACATCCAGAGTGATCCTTCAGATGGAGCCCCTGTCACACAGACCAAGAGAGACAAAATTGCTGCCTTCCAGACCAGCAGACAGCAGCTGAAATACAACATTTAGCTACAGTGAATGAATTCATACAATATGGCTCATAAACCAAAAGTGAACACTCTGATTTGGGAGTCTTTTAACTGCTCATTTTGTTCAAAAATGCTAAAGCAAAATGATTCAACACTTCCAGAATGTTGTTTTTTTTCCCCCTACACTTCTAAATTTAAAATATGTTTTGTTGGTTTTTAGGCTCCAGTGTACCCCCATAAAGCAGTGCTATTGCCCAGGGGAGGTGAAAAAAACTACATTTCAATTTTTTTATAGAATATTTTATTTAAGTTATGCATAGCAGATGAAACAAATGTCATTAATATTAACATAATGGGATAGTTCTATTTAATTTCTGCTTTGTGAAGTCTTGCTCTCTATGCTTGGCTCTGGGCAGGGGGAAAACCCAGTTTAATACAATTTGTGTTCCTAATTTACTGTTTGCTGGTCTCAGATGGTCTCCTGCTCTCCCATTGCAGCTTTAATAGTGACCTACCTTAAAAATATGGACTTCATTGTTTGTTCCCTGGGCTCTTCACAGGCAGAAAGGTGGATATCAATTATTCAGTAGGAATTTTCTCCCTGACAAGACTTTCCCTTGATATCTAATCCGAGGAGAGACCTCCTCACATACTCATTTCTTACATCTCTTACCCTTAAGCCTAGAAAAGGGTGACTTAACCAAGGAGTTAACTAAGCCAATAATTTCTAGCTCTTCAAATCTTAATGTTAGTGTGCTAGACTTGAGCATGAGGTAAAACTGTTGTGGAGGCAAAGGTTATGAAGTTTATTAATCTGGTTATAGTTATAGTAAATTGCTAAGTGAGAAGGCCTAGAGAGTAAATAAAATAAATGAGCTGGGCTTCTGGCTCTGTCAGAGATGAGACTTTCCTGAGGGGTTAGGATGGATTTTGCCCTTGTTGGTTGATGGAATTCTCTACCCTCTAAGCTGACTGGAGCAAAACATGAAAAAAGAGCAATTATTTCTTCTTCCTTACCTGCTTTTTAACAGTTTTTGGTAAGCATGGAAATACGAACTATGTTAGTGAAACAAATGAGATGCCAAGAAACACTGATGTGATTGTGTTGGGTACAAAAGCAGAGCCTGAGATGTCTGTGAGCTCTTGGGGGTGAATGTGGAACCACCGCACACTCAACACTTGGTGTAACATCCTCTGGGAGCTTTCAGAGCACACAGGAGAATCTTGGCACGTCCTCCCCCTCATTTCTCCTCCAGTCTCTCTTGTGTGGTGCTTCTCCCTTGAGCTTAATTGATTTTTTGCTGGGTTTTATCTCTAGTGTTTTACCAGTTGAGTAGAAAAAAAAGCCAAAACAAACCTGCAAGTGCCTTCTTATCTCTCAGTGTGTGAGTACAAATTATAACAGCAAATTCTTGCTTTTCAGGAGCTTGGACTGCATGGAAAAATCCAAGCCACTAGCAGCCTATTGCCTTACTAGAGTCTGTGTAAAATAGCTCAGGAGTAGAAGGAGCAGATATTTGATTGATATTTGTTTTCCTATAAGTCATTGCACTAGAGATTCTTGCACCAAATAAATTTGTGGCCTTGCACTGTGTTGTTGGGGTATCTGTGTTTAAAAAGGTAATTTAGAAATAATTTACCACAAACGTAGCTGTATCTTACATTAAATCCCTGATGCTTCTCCTTGGTGCGTTCCACTCTGTAGACTCTCAGTGTTTCCCACTGCAGAGAATCAGAATTAAAGGAGGGGAAGCTCTGGAGCTGAGCTCAGAAGAGACTGATAAAATTAATTTTCCACTGATGTGCAGGAAGAGGGAGTCACAAGAAAACAAGAGGCTAAAGCAGGGCTGTCACCTGAGAAACTTTGGTACTTTGGGCTTGGTCCTATTTCTTGTACTCTGAAACTGGTTCCTGATGGTGCCTCAACCAGGCAATATTTGCCAGCACTTCCACTCTTCTTTCTGCTCAGGATTTCAAATCTCAGAAACACTGAGACAAAGGCCAGAGCCTCCCTGCTCTGGGTGTAAATTGTATTGTTTTCATTACAGTGGGAGAGTGCTGGGAGGTGAAATGATTTGTCCGTGGTGTGGTTGGAGTTTGCCTCTTGGCATGGATTAGACATGGGAAAGGAAATCCTTAGCACAGCAACTGGGAGCACTGGGATAACCCCCAGGGCTGGGCCTGCTCATACCTCTGCCACTAAAATGGCAAACCAAGTGAAATAGGGGTAAAAAGTGCTCAGGAATTAAAATGAGGCTCCAAATGACCCAATTTGCTGGGCCTTCTGGTTTGCTTTTGGCTCAGTTCCTAATCTAGTTTCTCACCAGAGAAACTCCTACTGTGAATAGCTGCTTCCTAATAACAGAATATTACTTTACTGATTAATATTTGTTGGACACTTAGCCTAATTATGGTTTCTCACAGCTGCTTTAATTACTGTAATACGAGGTTTAACTTAAGCAAAATATTCCAGATGAGTTTAGTGATGCTTTGCAACTTAATTCCATCCATGGAACGCAGCAGCTGGTTATGAGGAGAGGAAAACACTCCTTCCTGAAGCAGGACACGTGTTTTCCACTGATAAGATGTGTTGGTATTTTTGTTTCTGCCTCAAAAGATGTAATCCCAAGGCTTTCCAGGAGAAGTCTGAGAGCTCAGTCTGGGGAATAGCTCAGAGCACGATTAATGGGATAAAGGGGAGCTGGGCGAGTGCAGTGAGGATATCAGTGTTTACTCACTAATTGAAATTGGAGAGGCAGAATTAAAAACCTGTGATTAGTGAGGAATGCCAATATCTTTAAGGGCGAGCTCCTATCTTTTCAAACTTGCAGAACAACACCAAGTTGTTGTTGGTGAGAAATTCTCCTATTTCTTCTGCCTCCCTTGTGTTGAAAAGCCAAAGGTGAAATAGGAAGAGAAGTCTTTTGAAGGAATTGGTCACTAATTTTTTCTTTCCAGGGTGTCTCATTTTAAACTGGGGATTAGGACACATTCATATTTGTTGAACACCTCAGTGGGAAGTACAAAAGTACTTCTATTGGATATTTGTTTGGTAATAAATCTAAATATATTGGTGGGGGATTAGTGAGGGATGAGAGGCAAGAAAGCAGAGGAGGATTCACTAATGGTGTGACCCATCACCTGGAGCTCTCAGATCTCCATTTGTACATTTGTTCAAATGTCACACTTTAATTTCCTGTCCTTTTATAGAAAAATGTTTAAAAGCAAAGTATGTTCTTCACTATTGAGAACAAGAATGGCATTAATCAATTAAAAAACAAAAATCCCTCAAAACAGGTTTTTATCAGTCCTGTTAAATCAGGATTGATGTCCCCCATGTCCAACCTGAATTTCCTACTTGATGTACTTAATGTTTACCATAAACTTGAACCAGAAGCTTCTGTATATACACCCCAGAGGACTTGAGTGCTTGGTTGATAAGATGTCTGATAAGACAAATGTTGTGGGAATAAACCCTTCTCATTTTTTTCCTGGACTCAAACTTCATCCAGACTTTGTTCTCCTCCTTTGAAATTGTTTATTTCAGCTTAGGGAAGTAGAAGTAGTTTCTGAAATGCTTGATATGATGTAGGAAGATGTGGGAATTTGATTATGGGAAAAGGATCTCTTACAATATTTAAAACAGAAAAATTAGGTTTCTGGTTCTGCATAATGCCGATTTATTTTGAAGTGTAATGTTTTATGCTTTCCCCCTTGCAAGCTGATTCTTATTTAGGAGATGAGAGATTGTGCAAAATGTAATAATATTCTTGTATAATTTAAACTGCCTGATAATGTGCTGTAGCCTCCCAGAATTCAGTCCCAAACATGAGGCATTGATTTTAAAAAGGCATTTAAATAATTTAAAGTTGTTCGATGCTGAGCATGATCAGCACCCCAATCATTTTCAAATAAAAGTACCTATAAAAAATTGAAGCAGTTGAATAATTTTAAATTACTTTATGCTCTGCAAGTACAGAACCCCAATCAATTCCAGGCTGAAGTACTTGCAAAAAAGGAAAAAAAAGGAAAAAAGATTGAAGTGCTGCAGTAAATTTAAATTGCCATATACAAGGAAAAGCACCTTTAAATTATTGGAGAGTTGATTTTTTTTTTCCTTTAAGATTTCTTATTTTTAAATACAACTCAAACAGCTTTACTTTGTCAAAATGAGCAAAAAATTTTGATTGTATAAGCTTGCAAAATATTAAATTAACCACTATTACATGTAGTAATGGTAGGATATTTCACAGTCACGTGTTGTACATCCTGGTGTAGGAATTCTCAGTACTTTCATTATTATATTTAGCTCAGACAGAATAAAATATAACCCCATAAAGAAAACAGGTTTAAACACTGGAATTCTTTAACCTGTCTCTCTGACAGAAAATACACGACTTCAGATGCCCCAAATCTGAATTGTGGTGGAGCTTTTTGCCTGTGCAGTCAAGAGAGAAGCAAACCCAGGTCCTCACATAATTCCTGTCCAGGAATATTCCAAAACAGGGTGATAATAATAATGTTTAGATGTGCATCTAAATTGCAAAAGCAAGATCCAAGGCAGAGATTCCCACAAGCTTTCACGTGTTTTATGTTTATTGCATAACAATAATGAATTATTGTTAATGACAATGACGATGTTTGAATGTCACGTGGAACAGATGATGGATTTGATAAACACAGATAATTATGGGGCTAATAAATGTGCTGTAAGTGCTGTCACAATGTTCAGTGGGGAGGCTGCAATGGTTTCCTGACCACTGCAGCAACTTAACTTGATTTAAAGTATGGATTTCAAATGCAAATTATACTTTATTGTAGAGGTTCCATGATGGGGTTTGTGGGATCCAACTGTGCCTCTGTCCTTATGCCTCAGGACTGACAACTATTCCTTCATCTGAGACAAAAAACCAGTGTGTTCTCGTGGGCACAGATAATTCTACAATAAACACACACACAAAAAAATCCCCTGAAATATTTAGTAATTAACATCCAGTATGTGCCAGGAACACCATTCCTTGATAGATGAAGTTCTGTAAGGGAAGAAGGAGCAGTTCCCCACCAGGGTGTCACTAAAACCTTCTCCAGGTCTCCTGAGACCTTCTCACCATGGCAGGATTTTCTCTGACTGCCAAATACACGTGGGGTCAATAACTGTGTCTTTTACATAAAAGATTTCACTCAGCTCTTAAATGGCAAGCAATTATAAGAGAGAGGGTTATAGACCAGGGTCTTGGTTTCTTATATTTATGTTCAATTAACTTACCAGTCTGGTTTTACTTTTTTTTTTTCCCCCTCTCCTGCTTTGGCTACTAAGTGTTGATCTTTAATCGTTATCATGTTCCCAGCATTAATGGGCTTCGTTTCTTTGGAAAGGTCATTCTTGCTGTAATGTCACTGTTAACACAAGGGAGCCTGTGAGCTTTAGACATTTGGCTTTATTTTGATGTGCTCAAAAGTGTTGAACCACTTGCTGTCTTTCACTTGGGCTTTGCTTTCACTAAAAGCAGAAGAGTTAGTGCAAGTTCTTTTAAATTTTTGACTGGTTTTTTTTGTAATTAATTAAAAGTACTCCTCAGCTGCCATCTGGCACTGCTAAAAGGACCTGGATCCTTTTTTAAAATCCTTTTCTATTTATTTCTAGATGACTGTAGGAGCTTGAAAATCCTACCTGTTATAAACAAATGCCCAAGCCCTTGGTTAGTAAGATGAGCAGTGATGGAACAACTTAGGTCATATCAGTTAAATTAATTAAAAACCAGAAACTGCTGAGATTCCCAAACCTTGTCCTTACCAAAAGAGAGTTCACCTCTGAGCTTCGTTTTTTTTAAACAGAAATCAATAGGAAGCTGATCTTCACAACTGTTTATTTTAACACTATCCTACTGCTATTGCTCTGTAGGATTCGTTGTAAAGGAAAATAACCACGTGACGTGTGGTAACTGTGAAATGTGGGGTTTGTAGCTTGTTCTACAGATTGTCGTCTTGCTGTTGAAGTCAAATAAATGCCTGTCAAAACTGGAGGACAGATTTACATTGGACTTTGTCTTGCACCACTTTCTCAGTTTTTATTATGAATCTTTGCATGTTAGGCTTGTTTTTTCCTCTCTGTTGCTGCAATCGAAGGGTTTTACTTGAAAGTATTCATTTTTTAAAAATCTTGCATTTGTGAGTGTTCAGGAGAAAGTCAGAAAACCTTCAACAAATAGTTTTTTTGAAGTTGAAAACCAGATATTTTCTCTTTCCTTTATAGTTTTATGAGTTCTGGGGGCTGGTTCCTGGTTTCATAACATATCAAGGTGAGAGCACAACGTGTGTGTGGAATCCTCCAACCCAGGCTACTCTTGGAAGGATTGTTTTCAGCAGGTTCCTTTCCAGTTTTTGCTCACTGGTGCCAAAGACAGATGTTGTGTTCCACCACATTCAGTTTTGTGCAATAATTGCTCTATACTCCAGCCTTGTGGAATATAAAGAAAACAATAGGTGGAAGGTTGCATTTTTTCTGATAATGATCACACTGTAGGGAAATTAAACATGTATCATGTTCCTTACAGTTTCCAGCCATCCTACCCCAAAAAGCACCATCTGCTGCAAGAAATATGATTTTAATTTTTTCTCTAACAGCTTTTGCCACATCAGTGTTTTCCTGTGTGGAATAATGACTTTGCCCCATGCAACTGCATGTGAAGGGTTATAAATATCTTGAAACAATTTTTAATTTATTTCCTTTTTTTTGATAACCAGAGATCCATATTTTCATTCATGGAAGTGCTTCACAAAGTCATTACTGCCGGAAAATAGGATCAACCTGTTTATTTCATTAGGCAATAAATAACTAAAATATTTGTTATAAGCAGATCTTGGAGCAGGTTATTGCTGTGAGGCAGTTTAGGTTTCAGTAATTCCACACCTTGCAGTAAAACCAGTTCAGAACTGACTTTCAATGTTTCTTTTTTATGCCTTTCACTGGTACAGGAGTGCTGTTGAATGGCTCATTTGCATTATTCTGGGCCCTGTAAAATGAATTTATTATGCAGCTTCTCTAAATAGGCTAACCAGTTGTAATCTCATTCCAGTGGTGTATGGGCTTCAGGAAAACATGATTACTTCTTTCATAATGCCTAAAAAATAAACAAAAAATAACCTTGGAGCCCAGGCCGTCCTTTTGCTCCAGTCTAGTGTGGTAAATGGTGTTATTAATCACCATGGGTGGGTATTTACTTGTTAAATAGTTGAGTAATTTAAAATATTACTTACTCTGAGCACAAGTAACATATTTTGGCCTCTGCTATTAATCATTAAAATACTTAATGAACCAGGATGGTAGTTATTCCCTGGATTACAAAAATGTGAACCATGTTCAGCTCCCTCCACACAGATGAAACAGGAGGTTGATCCTGCACTCTGAGCCATGTGGGTCAAGTCAGCTTGAGTTGGAAACTCAGATCTTGGGGCAGAGCCTCAGTTTCCAGCTGATAATGTGGATGGAGAGGGAAGGTTGATCTTGGGTTCTGTGCTGTGAGATCTCTGCCCACTGGGAGCAGAGCTGGTTCCCATCTGGTCAGAAAGGGCAGAGATTCAGCAGTGCAGGAGGGTTTGCATCTGCTTTTATATTTCATAAAGATTAATCCTGACTCTGTTTGCAGAAACTGCTTAACGTTGTTGTGGGTAAATGGTGGCAATACCTCTATCCATGGCAAATTTTTTGGCTCTTTGTGTGCTGGTTAATTTTAGAATGACTGTGAGCCTTTAAAAAGGAAAAGTGGGATCTTTAAAAGCGTTAGGCAACATATTTTGGGCTTAAAGAAATGTCAGCATCACTTACCAGACCCTGGAGAATGTTCATCTGGAATTCTTGGTGTATTTTCCAGAGGTCTGAACTTAAGCAGGTCCAATGAAAGGGCACTGAAACGATCACAGGGGTGTGTCCATATAGGAGGAGATGGAAAAAGCTTGGTTTGTCTAGAATGGAAGATTTAGAGAGGACAAAGGTTAATTAAGTTATGAGACAAGACTTGTAAGAGAATAAAGGGCTGTAAATTGACCATGAACAAATTTATTCTGAAAGCTGTGAAATGGCCATCAGAGAAAAGGTTGAGAATTGTGGAATGTAAAAAGAGTTATTTACAATTGGGATCAGGGGATCCAGACAGGAGACTGTAAGTTGTGCCTGACACCAGAGGGAGGTCCCTTCCAGGTCTGTGTGAGGATTTCACAGACTCTTTAGGGTTGGAAGGGACTTCTGGAGATCATCCAGTCCCACCCCCTGCCAAGGGAGGGTGACCTGGAGCAGGTGACACAGGAACATGTCCAGGTGGGTTTGGAATGTCTTCAGGATTTCCCTGGAATTCCCAAGATTTCCCTGGGTTCACAAGTAAGTGAACTCTAAGCTAGATCAAGTTCTGAAGAATGGAAAATGTGATAGTAAGAGTTTATTAAAAAGCTCAATTTTAGGGTGCAGTTTCACGGCAGCTTAACTGGATTGTGGTCCCTCACCCAGACACGTTTTTCCAGCTCCACTCCCCTGTGGACTGGACTCAAGGAGTGAATTCAGGGAGCAGGTGGAAGTGGAAGAGAAGCAGAAAAATGCCTGGTTTGCAGGCAGGTCAGAGCCTGGGGAAAGAGGAATCATCCCAGCTGTGGCTTCCAGTGGGAAGTTGTCCAGGTGCTCCTGTGCTTTGTAGTGCATTTCTCATTTTATCCTTCTCCACCCTCGGTGTGTGGACTCAGAGGTGCTTTGGGCTCTGAACAGACCTTGGGGTAGTATCTTAAAATGAGGGTGCCTCTTCCAGGGATCCTGAATTTTGGAAGGCAAGGAGCTGTTCAGGCAGAGCCGCTGGCAAATTACCCCTTGAGTAACTTCATAAGATTCCCAGTCATGGAAGAGCCACACTTGTTACTGAATATGTGCTAAAATTCTTATAATAAACATGGATTCACCAGAAAGTTCTCATAAAAAGGAAGTTCCTGTGGTAGATAGTCTCACAAAAGAGTTTGTCACATTTTGTTTGCAGGTAATGGATGCCTAGTGCAGTCACTGAGGTTGGTGGCAGCAGAGCTGAATTCATCAGGGACAATAAAGTCGTTTGAATTTGCATTTTCACAGCCCACTCTTCAGCACCCCCAGTGTGACTTTCCCTTTTAGGACAGAGCTGTGCAGTAAATGCATAGGTAGGCCCCTTAAAAGAATATTTATCATCCTTGAAAAATCGTAGTGCCAAATCTTAATAGCATTTCTTACAAAAATGACTGGAATTCACTATCAGATATAGAGGTAGAGCTGTAGAGATTGTGAATAGCCCTTTTGTCTGATAAAAAGAAGAGAGGTTAAAGCCTGAAACAGTGAAAACTTCCCTCCAAAATGCTAATATGGAATAGAAAAATGTCCCAGATCATAGAGCTCTAGAAAGCAAATTAATTCAAAAGAACTGTGTGTTTTAATTCATTTACTCACTTTCAGAGAGAAATAATTCAACAGACCTTTATGTAAAGTTAAAATACCTTTGTTAATTGTGCCAGTTGGAGGATGACTTATCCAGGCTTTTTAATTTGTTTGTTAATTGGGGGCTTTTTTGTTTATTTTTTCTTTGGGATTTTTGGTAGTTTTTTTTGTTTGTTTGTTTGGTGGGGTTTTTTTTTTTCTGTATCAGTAGATGTTAAAAAAAATACAGAAGACAAGAAGAACTTCTTCATGTCCAGTCTGAGTGTGGTTTGATGGAACAATTGCTTTAGGACCTGCTGCCCCTTACTTAGAGCAGAGCTCTTTTTACTTTAAGTATCCCTCTGTTAACTTCATTTAAATAACTCCCTCAATTAATCTGGACTAAAAACGTAAAATCAATGATTGGTTCTTACTGACTTCATCTAATTTCATCATCTCTCTGTGACTTGGTGCTGCTTATAACTTGTTTTTCTCTGCTGGTTTCCTCCCTCTCCATTTTTGGGGCTCTGGTGTTGCAGCACCTGAAGATGGAAAGGATTTTAAGATTCAAAGATCTCGATCTGCATGATAAAAATATTTTGTCATGTGCAATTTAATGCAGTGTTGGCAGTTCTCATTATTCTGATTACTTTTTCTCTCTCTGATGTTCTCAGCTTTAAGCATCACCACATTTTCTATGAAAATCTCAAGTTTTCATATGCAAAACCCCAAATTTCTGGTTCCCGTGTTTGCAGAGAAAAGCTCGGAAGCACAAATTTTCAATGCTCCCTTCCAAGTAAATGAGTCAAATGAATAAAAAAAGAAACCCCAAAATCATATTTAAAGCAGCAAATTCTACCTACAACTCCAAAAAAAAAAAAAAAAAGGAAAAAAATTACAGGTTAAAAAATTGATTTCTTAGGAAGTGGCTCAAAATTTTTGAACTTTTAAGATTATTACTCTTATTAAAAATGAGTGTGATTTCCATTTGAGCTCTTTCTTTGTGGGGTTTTTAGGCTGATTTGTTTTCATCTCAGATTACTCACCCACAGTCCAAGGCAGAATGTGGTCCTATAGAATATTACCCCTTGAAATGAGATTTGTTTGCATTTATTGTGTGTAAAATTCCAGCTTGGACAGATGGCTCTCCCAGGTGTCTGCACCGTTTCCATCTCTAATTAAATAAAGCCTTGCACAAGGATGAATTTCACACCAGAAGAATGTGTGTGAAATGCAATTAATATTCTGAGGGTTGTGGTTTTGTGGCAGGTGATCTCCTACAGGTAGGGCTAATGAAGATATGAGAGTGTTTACAGTAAAAGGTGAGAAAATTCATTTTCAGAGTGAGGATGTGGCCAATCAAACCTGAAACTGTGCAAGTTGAGAAGGACATAAAGCTTCTGAAATTCTTTGAGAGGTCATTTAGAGCCTGACTTTGTCACCAGCAGAGGAGGCAGAAGAACTCTGGGGTTTGAGGTGTGGTGATCCCCAGAGGTACTTTATTAATTTCCTCTGCAGTGTGGTATGAAATTGCTGTCCTTTGCTGCCTTCCACACTCTGTGTGAGCAGCTCCCAGTGCACATGTTGGGGTCAGTGCAGGTCCATCATCAGGTGTGTGCTGCTTTATTAACTAAAAATAAGGTGTTTCTTGGGCTTGGTGCCTCCTCAGGAGGGCAGTTCCCTCCCAGTGGCCCATCTGAACTAGTGACATTTCCTCAGAGTGACTGGCAATAAATTGAGGGAGACAAATTGTCAGGATATTAAAAACTGAGTCTTTGCTCTGTGTGTTTCTGAAAAGCAGGAGGTTATGAAAAACATGGGTTTTGCTTCTCAGGGAACAGAAGATCTGAGTAGCCAAAACTGGTTTGCTTTTCAGACTTGTAACACTTCAGATTTTCATGAACAATTAAGGTTTGCTGCATAATTGGTCAAGAATTTGGCTTTTTTCTTAGTAGCAAGTGAAGGATCCTTTTGTACTCATTGCCCAGCACTTACTCGACTAGATTTGTAAGCAATATTTGTACATTGAGTTCTACAGAGGACAATTAAATATTATTTTCAGTGTATTTAGCTGAAGTCTTTCTTTAGATGTCTATCAGCCCCCAACCCTTTTATTGCATCCAAAAATATGACATCTACATAGTGCTTAAATTCCAGTGTATTCTGCTTTGACCAAGTTTCTTTGCTTTTGACATAAATCTGCTTGGCTTATTTTTAAAAATATTTTTCAAAAATATTTTTCAAGACTTCTTTCCCCAGTGTGAAGAACCTTAACAGGAACTATTTTAATGAGACAGACATCTAGTTCAACAGAAGTGCCTTCATGAGAAAAATAAATTAAAAGTATAATTGTCATTTTAAAAAGATAATTAATTAAAAACTCTCTGTTCTGGTGACAAATATAACATTTTGTCTGACATGTTGAGAAGAAGAAAGTGCCTGGAATTGCACAAGTGGAATAAAATGTTCCATTTCACAGCGAGGCCAAGCCTGAGTCTTGTAATTATTTCAAAGGGAGTAAAGGTCATTTTCTATTTGCTGCATCTGTATTATGTGAGCCTTCTGTTCCAGGCTTACAGAAGTTAACTCATGACCCATTTAGATTGCCCAGATTTCAAAGGCAACTTCTCCTGTCACAAATCTGATAAAGTAGACATATTCTCTTCTCTAAGTACTGACAGAGATGATGTCCAAAGAGGCTTTTTATTTATAGCTCTGTAAGACAAGAGTTGCAGCTTTAAGACTCTGCTAGTTGGGAGATCAGAGCATGATTTGCCTCTCACTCTGTGTTAATCCTTTAGGGGAAGAGCTGTTTGGAGATAAATTTCAACATGTATGGCTTGGACTATTTTTCTGGTGTGGACTCATTATAAAACTTGGCTTCAGTTGTTGCTTGCATCTTGAGATTGGAAGACTTTTCCTTCTGCTGTGATTGCATTTTTCTGCATATTCATTGAGGAACACTCTGAGTCAGAGGCAGGTACTTTAGACCTGCACCTGTTTGCACACAAGATGTGTGCAGAAAATGCAGGGGTGTCTTTCTTCCTGTGCATGTGCCCATTTAAATGCATATAAGGCTGGGGGGGTTTTAACAATCAGTAATCAAGTTTTATGCTCAGTTTTCAGGGCAGGCTCTAAATATGTCAGTTCACGTTTGCAGATATCTCATTTTGGAAAGACTCAAGTGTCCAATTCTCAATCCCCACAGAGTTCAAAATCTCCAATAAAATAAATATATCACTGTCAGTAAGTGAATGAGGGATTAGGTGCTGGGGTTTTAAACCTTTTAAGAAAGGCAGCAGAAGTGTCAGAATGCAGAAGTGTTTTACACCTTGCTCAGTGTGTTACTTTTAGTCTTTCTTGGTTAATCCTTCCATAGAGCAGGTCAGGATGGAAGGCAAAGCAGCAGTTTGTCACTGAAGGGGACAGGAGTTCAGCACTCACTGCTGTGCTATAGGTGAGAAATTGCCTCCTCTTTACAGCTGGAGAACTTCATTTTCAGAACTGTAATTATATGTTGAGGGTGCCTTGGTTCAATGGTCCCATTTGTGTAGGGCCACCTGAATTCAGAAGCAAAAGTCACTCCAAACCCTGTGTTTGATTGTTTCCTTCCTGGTTGCTTTGTGTCCCCTCCCTACTTGATTTTGCTTTGCAAGAGATTGGCCATAATAACTTTGGGTTCAGAGTAGTCAGTGCCCCACCTGAAATTCAGGGTTTGAAAAACACCTTTGGAGGCTCTGAAGCAGAAAGCACTTCTGAAAATGCAGTTTACACATACAGATGTTGGAAAATATGATTTAGCTTTTCTTACTCTTAAACTCACCTCCTTTTGCCTCTCTCTTTAACCTTTTAAACTTTTCAGTAATTTCTTTCTTGCTGCTGCTTTCTTGAACATTCTTACCTCTATGCTCTCATTTAACAGCTGCCAAGAAAAAATAACCCTTCAGGTTGTTTTCTCTATTCAGGGATAAAACTCTTCACAGAGTGAGATGAGCACTGTACCTATTTCCAAGGAATTTTATTTTGCTTTTAAGCCTCCTCCTTTGTTAAGGTGTTCCTGTGGTGACAGGGAACTTGGGGGACCTTGTGCTAACAGTGACACAAACTATTCAACTTTAACCTCCAGATCCACTCTGATGCACACATTTCTTTTTCAGTCTTCCCTTGGTGTAAACAAGGTTTTGATTATAGGGAAAATGGACAAACTGTGTTTGGAGGGAAAGGAAAGAAAAGAAAAGCAGCAGTTTATATTTGCTAGCAAAGAAGTTCTTTTATAAATGAAACTTTACCCCTGAATAAAGAATGTATTCTGTAACTTAATGACCAACTTTCTGAAACAAGTTTGCAGATCCTAATTTATCAGTTATTCAAATCAACTTACATGTGCTTAATTTAAATCTGTATTTAAGTCCAGCTGTATTTTAGGAGCAACATTACATCCTGTGTTTTCAGGAAGACCAGTAATATTCTTTATTGATATTCTGAACTGAACTTCACCTTGAAAGCCACTATTTTGTAATTTCCATGCCAGCCCACACATATAAAAGCAAAAGCCTTACATAAAAAATTGTTTA
Organism: Hafferia zeledoni; assembly: GCA_035583235.1. Taxonomy (NCBI): domain Eukaryota; kingdom Metazoa; phylum Chordata; class Aves; order Passeriformes; family Thamnophilidae; genus Hafferia; species Hafferia zeledoni. The sequence continues at coordinate 16,939,760 of JAWWEV010000022.1, forward strand.
GCAAGATTTGAAGGGGAAGTGTGATGTGATGGATATTTTGTTTTATGAGTATGGAGCCCAATGTTTTGTTTTATGAGCACTGAGCCCAGACCCACTATTGTTCCCAGAAGCCAACATGATGGATGAAGGAGTGGATGTTAAAAGTCTATTTCTGCTTTTTTTTCCCCCCTCAGGTTCTGCTGCTTGCATGTGCAGAAGATTTAGAATGTGTCCCTGGATTCCAGCAGAAGGTTTTTTATATTGAAAAGCCATTTGAATTCACAGAGGACCAGCTGGTTCTGAAACGTACGTTATTTTCATATATTTTGTGGTGCAAAAATCAGAACTGTTTGTTTTCTTTTGATTCCTGCCATTTATCAGAAAACTTTTTTTATACCTAGGATTTTGAATATCCCCATGATTCTGTCTGGGTTCCCCTGCATTAATCCTATATCTCTACAGGATTTACTCTGTTCCATGTGTTACAGATGGCAAAATATATAAAACATTTAGGGCCATATGAGTATTTTGAAAACTTAGAATAAGTCACTTTTAAAAAATGTAAATTTACTCTGATTTTTTTTTATTGTCTTTGCTATAAGCTTGGAAATCAGGACTTGCCTACCATCGTTTCACTAGTAAATAATCTCTACAACTCAGGGTTAGAAGTTTGCATCTTACAAGTTCCATTCACAGCTGGTGCAAGTCCAGGTCTTTACATGAAATTCAGAGGAGGATTGATGAAGTTTGGGATCCTCAGTGACCACAAAGTGTCCCACCACAGGGATACTCAGTGCTATTTCCACTGCCCAGTATCACATTATCAAGCCCAGCCTGGCACAATGTACTCAAAGCATTCAACTAAAAGGAGGTTTGACTGACTCTCAGTCCTTGTGTGAGTTCATTCCAATACTTCAGTGTCACAACTCGTTCATTCAGTTTGGGGGCTTTGGGACTTCAATGCTGTCAGACTAAGGGAGTGTCTTATCCAGTGCTGGATGCCTTTAAAGACTTAAAAGAAGATATTAAATGCTGCCAGTTTTAGTTCTCTCCAGATAGTGCAGCTACATATTGATGTATTTTCAGTGTTAGGCACGTTTGGGTGAAGGTGGAATCTGTGCACATTCACTTTAAAATAGTGCTAACTTTGGAAAATGAAATGTAAGAATTAGTTGCCAAAGTTTATTTGAATGACTCAAACTTGAGCTATTCAGCCTTGAACAGGTGCTAAAATAAACCTTTAGGATAACATTTTTAGTCTCAACATTTCAATAAGTTACTCAGTATGAGTTGCTTTTTCACAGAAGATTTAGATCCATGAATAGTGATACTACTCAGAGATGAGATGGTTCAGTTTAGAAAAGAGACTTCAAACTTCTAATTTCTTTCAGCAATTTTGTTTTCTTTGGAATTCTTATTTTAAAGAGTTGTCAATATTTCTGCATGGTTAAAAATAAAATTCTTGGAATATGGGAAGCAGAGTAGATTTAAGAAACATGCAAAGTTGAAGGTGCATGTAAAAAAAACAATGTTGATCAATGAATGTTGAAATGCATTATGTACTTTGCTTCAGAACTTTGAGGCTGTAGATGTCTGGTTAGATCTGCTGCTTTGGAGAGGATCACCTAAAGGATGAGTCGGTTGAGCCAAACGGACTGTGCTGCTCTGTAGTGACCCAGCGATTTTGCACTGGCATGAAATGAGCACAATAATTAAGATGCCATCATTAACGTGAGGAGAAGGAGGTGGGAGGAGCAGGAGGATACTCAGAAATGCCTGGAAACAATCTTTGGAATTAAATTATTTTAATAAGCAGACACTAAATTGGCCTAATGTGCAGTGTTGGACAGAGGCAGCCTGTCAGCGCCTGATTCCCGTTAATTCAATCACTCTCAAGCAGCGTGTCCTTCATGCACCAGCATTCAAACCTCAGCGCAGTTTCTTCATTTCAGCTGTCAACAGAATTGATCATTTTAATTGTCTGTCTGAATACTTGTGGTAGTTTTGGCTTTAGTTTCGGTTTAGGCCTTATTTAGGCCTCAGTTTTAGCAGGCCTCAAAAGATGTGACATAAATTAGAAGAGAAAACCATCTGACTTAAGCAACCAAAGAGGTATTTCATATCATCTGACATCATCAAGAAGTGTCAGAGTACAAAAAGAGAGAGAGGACGAGCTTCAGTCTCTGCCTCAGCCTCCGGGAAGACGTGCTGTCCTGACTCCTGAGATTAGGCCTTGCTGCCATCCACATTTTATCTAGGGAAGTGAACATTTTCTTGTTAATTTTCCCTTTTCTCTTGCTGGGAGGTTTCTCAGGAAGAGTTTTTGAGAGGTTTTCTGGGGTTTGAGTGGTTAAAATCTGTGTTATTAACTTGAGCAACTCAGTGAAAACGTTATTTCTTTTCACATTTGTGTATATATATATATATATAAAATATCATATTCTGGTTGAAATTTTTCTTCTGTGTAGGAAGAGCTGTGCTTGGGTACCAGTTACCTCTGAGGGTGCTCGTATGCATACACTGCTAGAATTTCCTTCTCCATAGGGGTGTAATTGGCCTCAAAACCCTTGTAGCTTTGGCTCCAGAAACCAAGTGGTCGCCCTCGTATTTCACCAGGCACCTTTTGCCAGAGGCTCCAGGAGGGACCTTTACCTCCAGCTGTAGAGTAAAAGTACATTCTTCACATCTGGTCCTGTCCTGACAGGTCCCAGAGCCACAGCATGTGCAACTTCTTGCTTGATCTGCTTGAAAGCCTGATGTTGTTAAGGTCCCCATTGGAAATTGTTCTTTTTAGGGGTCACAAAGTAGAGAGGGCTCACAACAAACCACATTTACTACAGGTCTTGCTCCTGGAGCTTCCCATTCTCCCACGTGCAGCATGAGGTGACCAAGAACGAGACCTTTCAGATATTTACTGGAAATAGTTTCAGCTTTTGAGCCAGTTTATGATATTCTGCCAGTTGCATTTCAATCACCTCTTTATTCCTAGCATATTTTAGCTCTTCATTCCACAGCTGATGTTGTTCTGCTTCCACTTCCTTAGTCAGCTTGTTAATGGCTTGCTGCAACTCACTTGTCTCGTGATTTATTCTCTCAAAGTCCACAGCTGAGTACTTTTGGTTGTCTACGATCTTCTGGAGCCAGCTGTTCTCCTTCTTCATTGCTTCTACTTCCACTTCTGCTGACTCAACTTCATCATTAATATCTTCTATTTTTTGATCAAGCGTGGCTGTATGAGATTCCAGACTAGCCAAATAAGCCTGGTATTTCTGTACAGATACTGCATGAGTACCTACCATTTCTACTTATCAGCTTTTATCTGCTCTCTTCTGTTGTTTGCACAAGAACTTAGTATTGTTGTTGAAGATCATGTAAGTCATTTGTGGCTTCACTGAGACCTTCATTGACACCACTCTCAAGGAATTATTTTTGCTTCTTTAACAATTCCAGTCCACTTGCACGTTTTTGGTCTTCCTCTTCTGCCTCCTTAAGCTTCTGATGGTAAAGATCATCCAGCTTTTCAGCTTCTTCTGTCAGACTTTTTACTCTTTCGCTCTTATGTGGAACCTTTCCCACCTCCTCGAACCGGCCCCTCTCACGTGGGGGTGGGGATCGAGCATGCTGTGGGGATGGGCTCCTACACTGTTACCACCATGGGGATGAGTTTCTGTGCCATTCCCACCTTGGAGAAGGACTCCTACATTGCCCACATCGTGGAGAGGGACTCCTATGTCGTTTGTCATACCTAATGGGTGGAGGTAGCGAACAGTCTGTTGGGTGCTGGGACAAGGGCCTCCCCCAGTCACCTATTCCTTCCCATGTGGGTTTGATGTAGGGAGGTGAAGCCACACCTCCAAGGGAAGGTTGGGTCCAAAGAGGTAGAAGTGGCTCTCCCTCAAGCTGAGGGAAATGCTTTGACCTCCTCCTTACATCTTCTGGGATACTGAATATGTCTTCAGGGTACAAATCATCAAGTGACACTCTAGCCGAGGTCGCTTGTTCCGTCTCCTCCTTTCCTCTTGACACCACTCTGCTCTCTTTTGGACTGGCCCCCAGTTCTTTTGGGTGTGCCCCCTCTCTTGTGGATGCTTCTTCTTCTTCTCTGGCAGCTGCTCCTTTATTGTGATTGCTCTTTCTTCCCTTGCAGTCATTTGCTCCTCTCACACAGTCGCTCCTTCCTCCATTGCAGCCTCCCCTTAGTCTCTCAGCTGCTCCTTCATCCATCACTACTGTTCCTTCATCCACTACTTCCTGTGTGCACAGAATAGGTCCTTCTGCTTCTCCTTGTTCTTCTTCTTTCTTTACTACACGTTCCAATCGTGGGGATGGATCTGTAGGTTCTGCAACCTCCTTTGTCCACATCTTCTTCTTTATGGGGCTGACAGTAATCTTTGACTTTGTAGTACCCTCATTTCTCAGTTACAGTACTGGCAAAATGCCAACTGCCCAATACAGAGTCAAAGGGTCCCCTCCCAGGGAAAGGGAACGAGGAAAAAACAACAATTTAGAAATGGAACTTTGAAATGGCCAGGTTTTATATTTACACAGAAGTCCCCTTTGGATGTTCTTATCCCCATTACCCAAGAGTGGTGTAATTTAGTGGTTGCATTGCAATGTGAGGCTTACCAGGGCTGGGTAAATAAATAGAACAAATATGCAAAGCAGGCCTATGGCTGTGATTGTTTTTGTAGTCCTCAGTAAGCCAAGGAGCTCCTTAATTCTCATCTGAAGTGCAATAAAACAGTCTTTTTCTTTTTTTTTTCTTTTTCAATTTAAACAAGGGCCTGCTGTACATTGCATTGCTGGCATCTCCCTTGTAATTAAATATAGGTTACGGATAGTTCTTACATATTTATTGCTTCTACATATGGCAATGTTAATTATATTTTATATTTACTGATGAGAAGAAGGAAGAGATGCACAGACTGAGGGTACAGAATTTTCTCTTATTTCTTGTGCTGATTTTTGGCAATTCTTATCAAAGCCTACTTATAAATGACCATAAAAACTCCAGTTGTGTGTGCATATCTTCCTTCCCAGCAGTTGCACTGGCATTTAGTTGATATTAGTTTTTGTCTCATGCTGGTCAGGCTGAACTGGCTTTTAGTTATTAGCTATTTATTTATCATTGCATCTCATTTAACAGCAACTTCCGGACTTTGTCCATTTTATTTATTTTCCCAATTTTTTCATTTATTCTTTTTCTAACTTTGACTTTTTGCTTTTCTTCCTCGGATCCCTTTGTCTCCTTAAAACTTGTGTTTTCTATGGCCACAAACAAGATCAGGCACTGGTTTTCTACTTTGGGTCCAGATGTTCTTTCGATGTAGTGGGAGAGGATCCATAAAGTCACTTTCTGGGAACAGTAGAAGGTCTGTCCACACAATTATTACTTTAGGAAGCAATTGTGTTACTTTTTTTATTTTGGGGGTGGGGGGTGGGGTGGGGGGTGTTGGTGTTTGAGGTTTTTTTTCTTTCTTATTGCTTTTTTTAGTTTACACCTAGGACCATCTTTGCAGTCAAATAGAGAAGATCATCAAGATGGCTACATTCTTGATGAAGTGTTAATTGACAGCATTTAATTACAGGTTTTACACCTCTCAGAAACCCTCGTGGCCATGAAATGCTTCTCCATCAGAAAGGTTGTGTTTGGCAGGGCTGACAGGTCACTGGCAGTGTCAGGGCTCTGTCATGCTGGGCTGATAGAAAGTTCCTAATCAGCCTCATCAAATGTGGAAATGTAATTGTGTTACATTAATCACGTTTATACTTAACATACATCGGTCTTGGCTTTTGGGAGCATTTTTAATTGACAGTGAATCAAATAGTGCACTTGAAAAATGGAGACAATTACCATAAAGCACGAGGTGATGTGTTGTGCATACTAAACTGGGGAGTGCTTTGCCAGTGCTTTAAATGTCAACACAAAGGAAGTTTTGACCCTCACTTTGAAAAGCTTTAATTTGGATGTTAATTAATGCCTGACCTCTTCTGTCTCTTACGTGATAGATTGCATGTTCAGAGCTTGGGCTGCTCCAGGATCAAGGCTTGGTCTGTCTGCATTTGGGTACTTTTTTTGTTCTGGGGATTTTAACAAAGACTTTTCTATTCAACCATTCTGAAAATTGTTCTTTATTGGTATGATGTGAACTACATTAGGCTGCTTATTAGTGCTTCAAAGCAGTTCTGTTGTCTAGCAAAGCTGTGGCCTCCAAGATTTCCTTTTGTCCCAAGTGAACAAAACCTGTGGCAAGATCAGAGAAGTGTCATGTGTGTGCCACTGATCACACTGACAACAAAACGTTTCCTGTTGATCCTGATGTGATGCCACGTGAGATCTGTGATTTATCACCCTGGTCCTCCCACTGATTCCATGCCATGTGCCTGCACAGTTGGCCTCTTCCCATGACTCTGTCATGCTCCCAGTGGCCCTGCTGCTCCCCTTGCTCATTCTGATCTGTGCTCAGTGTGTTATCACACACTTTCCATTCATCTCCCCCCTCCACTCTCTCCCCAGCTCACAGAGCGCCAATGTGGCAACCTAATTCAGACTGTGTGATCTTCCAACCCCTCTGTGGAGTTGTGACATGAGCTTTAGATACCAGTGTTAACTCTTCGTGCTGAATATTGCAGGGTCGGGGTAATTGGAGCATCAGATTGTGGTTTTAGCTTGAAAAAGAACATGTTGAAGCGAGGTAAGATTTTAAGCTTAGTAATTTCTTGCAGGGAAAACTGTTTAGACTTCTGGGTAATAGATAGATAACTGGATTTTTCACCTCTTCAGGTGTACGTGTCTGTAGTGTGTCCTTGTTGAAGCAGAGCTGTGGTTGTTGCAAATAAAGGAGTCTTCAATGCATTTTGAATTTTACAAACATCATAAAATTACTTTCAATTCACATAATCACTCGCTATGTTAAGAATGTGCTTCAGAAAATGTGGAAAAATGACTTGGTTCCTGTTCCTTGGCATGTGGTAACAGGTTCTATAGAAAGGCATCTCAACTTTCCTACCCAGAGAGGGAAATACTTGTTATACTCTAAAACATATCTTAATAGGCTCATATGTATGCATAGAATTTGAATTTGAATACCAGAGCTTCAGTTCTGACACTTGAGCACATGATTAAGACCAGGCATCTGGGAATCTTATTCCATGTGGACAGAAAGATTGGTCAGGATTTGAAGCCACATGTCTTAATCCCACTGCTCCCATTGAAGCAAAAGTCATGTTGCTAAAATTCCAAGGAATCTCTGGGGATATGCAAAATGCCTGCAAAACTGTGGAAGTAAGTTTTAA
>JAWWEV010000022.1:16947134-16958928 GCA_035583235.1 Hafferia zeledoni
GGAATCTTATTCCATGTGGACAGAAAGATTGGTCAGGATTTGAAGCCACATGTCTTAATCCCACTGCTCCCATTGAAATGGCTGTAGGAAGCCAAAGTCATGTTGCTAAAATTCCAAGGAATCTCTGGGGATATGCAAAATGCCTGCAAAACTGTGGAAGTAAGTTTTAAAGTGGGAAATGGAGAACTTTGCAAAATATTCCTGGAGGCAGAGTGAGGAAGATCCTTTGGCACTGGAATACCTAAGGCATTACCTTTTAATTGAAGTTTGATGCAGAACTCTTACATGGAGGGAGAAAATTGTCTGCAAATACATATTGTGACTAAAAAATGTCTCTGAATCGACATATGCAGATTGATGGTGCAGCATAACAATATCATCTCATCTGTTAAACTGCTTTCACACATGATTAAATCAAAACAAAATGGCAAAAATAGTTGTTGGGTTCCAGGTGGTCAGACAGTTCTGTTCCAAACTGTGTCAGCTTATTAACAGGACCCAGTGGGGAATGAGTCAAAAATAGACTGCTTGATTTTTGTGCATGTACATTTAATTAAACTAGTTTTTGAAAAGGTTGGATGTTAGACTGAGCAGAGTGAAAGAATTATTTAGTCTCTGAAGAATATCTTCAGGGCTAAGTCAAAATCTCGCAGGGATGGGGTTCAGCACTCGTGGAGTAACAGAGGGAAAGGCACACGTGTTGGTGAAACCTCCCCTTGGCATTGTAATTCCAAGGTGGAGGAAATGAAGATCTAAACTCCAAGTGACTTTGTCTATTTTGTTGAGAAAAGCCACACAACCCCGTTAGAAAACAAACCAACCCAACCCACAAATGAAAAGCGAGTGAGAATCTGTGCAGTGACAATGAATGCTCTTTTAGTGGGTTGGTCTGGGTTTAGGAAGACAAGAGTAGCAGATTATTTGGTTTGAGATTTAATTTGTTTCTGGAGGCCTTCCAAGAGCCATAATGTTTCCCAGATAATACTTCTTTGAAATCCGTGTGGGCTTTGGTTGGCTGAGACATGCCAGCTGTTCTCCTAATAATCCAAATCAATGGCCAACTGCTCAGCATTAGCAGGTTGGGTCTCTTGCTCGGTGCAGTGCAGACCTTGTATTAATAATGTCCCAGATGCTTCAGGGGAAGACTTCTCTGTTCATTTGCAGTTGGCAATCTCAGAATCAAAAAAAATCAGATTAACTGAGCTATTGCTTCTGAACTGATTACTGATGCAGGCTGTGATGCAGCTCCTTCTCTGCAGGTGTATGAACATGTTGGGAGGCCAAAATCTGTCTCTTAGGAAAATGCAGGTGGCTTAACGTGGGACAAACCCCACAAGAAAATATTCTGACACTGCTTATGGCTGACAAAAATTTAATACTGAGGTCAGGCTGAAGAGGCTGCAGCACCAACCCAGCTTTGCAGGGAGGAAACTTTCCATATCTGACAAGGAGATGCAACACAAATTGCCACATGGTGAGATGTCAATGCATTTCTGTAGTACCTTGCTGGGGATGTTCACAGGCTGAACTCTTCATTTGAGGGTCTTAGGAAAGCACCATTCAAAAGAAGCATGGCTAGCTAACCTTCTCCATCCCATTTCAAAGTGCAGTGTGGATATTTAGTGAGAATTCATGGGAGAATGGGAGGTTAAATCTTCCTTTAAACATGGAATCTTGTTTAAGTTAATGATCTCTTAAAGCATGCAAGTACTCTTGAAAATAATTGTAGCTGCAGTTCACAATTAATTCTGAGCTTTTAGGATTTCTCTCTGCTAATCCAAATCAAATTATAACTTTTTTAATGTAATTATGATCATGCTTCAAGTTCCACTTTTCTTTCTCTTTGCTTATTTAATTCAGTCTCTTTCAGACAGTCTTTTAACGGCCACATCTCCTCCTTCACAGCTTTCTTGGGCATGTGGTTTCTCAGTTTTTCACTGAGAATATGTAACACTAGTTTAGAAGTGAATAAGTTTACTTTAGGAACTCATGAAGTCTTTCAGAAATCTCTCAGATTGAGGGATTTTTTTCTAGCTGGAGGTCCCTGAGTTTGTCTTATGCCTTTGATCAGCTTCAGCTTCTCCACCTGAACTTTTTCCTCTAGAGAAGAGAAAATAAAATTAACTTTTAATGCCTTGATTTGGAAAACCCTGGTCAGTTTGGAAAAACTTTGTGCATATTTGTGCCTTTCACCTGCTGCTTCTTGGGCAGCCAAGTGAACTGTAGATAGTGGAGTATGTTCATGTCATATTTTAGGTTGTGAATATTAACTAAAATATTTGTGTGGTGTTTTTTAATTCCTGAAAAGAGTCAACTCAGACAAGGAGTAGGATTTACTAAAATAATAATCCTTCCCTAAAAGGGATTATTTAAAAAAAATTAGATATTTCTTTACCAAAGAATTCTCTTTAAAGAAGGTACAAATAAATAAATATGGACCCTGGCAGGGTATAAAACATTCCTGTAGTGATCTGGAATGTTGCTTTTTAGACAGGAGCTCCACTTCCAATACTAACTCTGTGTTTACTTTCTTTAAAAAAAGAAAAAGAAGTAATAAAAAACCCAGTGCAACCTTCTTCTCTCAGCTGTGGAGAGAAGTGAAGCAGAACTGAGGGGCCTTTAATAAGGCAGCAAACCAGAGGCAACACTGGAACAACTTACAGGTAGTCGATAGCAAGAGAGAAATTCCCCACTGAAGTTGTAGCCAGCACTGGTAAATCTTTGACACTTTTGAACCCCTTGCTGACAGGTACCAGAACTCAAATGCAGGTTAGACTGAAGTAAATGATAATCTGCTTGATGTACAGGCTCATTCTGCTGCTGGGGATTGGGGTTTGTTTTACTGAAGGTGATGGGAACACTCTCAATGGACTTGGGTTTAAACTGTGAACTGAGCTGTCCTGTCTTGTAGTTTTTGCTAAAACAATGAAAAGCAGGTTGTAGAAAATGGGTGAGTTTTTTGTTTTGCTTTTATTACATTCCATAGTGAGAATACATTTTCTGCTAAGCACACTGATAAGAACCCTTGTTTGTGTAAATGCTCTTGGGCACGTGGGGTTTGTTTCCCTTCTTTGTGTGGCACAGGAGCAGCAGCAACACCAAATGTGCTCTGGGCTGCCACAAACCCAAATTGCCTGGTTACAAGTAGGACCCCTGCAGACTTTATTTAGCTGGAATTTTAATTACAGTGCCAGCTCTCAACACTTACAATAAAACAGTGGGGACACAACTGCAACTTGACCTTTATAAAACATTAACACCAACCTATACAGGAACATAACTGCAACTTTAATGAATAAATATAGTAGGAGGCAGAATTCAAGAAGTTATGAAAATGGTATTCTTATAATATTTTGACTTTTGGAGAAAGCATAAAAATATGCTCATGTGAACACCAAAATGATGTTGGTGTGTTTGGTTCCCTGCATCCACCTTCTGGTCCTCATACAGAAATGCAGGAGAATCTTTGCATGGTTTCCTCATGCCCTGGGGAAATCAGGGAGGCTGGGAGGCTTTAGGGCAAGGGATGCTGCACAAACCACCTGGGAAATGCTGATGTGTAAAGGACAGCTCGTTTCTTTCCCCAGAAAAGCTGATTCAGGGAACTTCAGGTGCCCACTCATTCCCTCTGAATCTCATCTTGTCGCTCTTGTTCCTTGCTGTGTTCCCTGGGGAGGGAAGTGTTTGTGACAGTGGGTTGCACTCTGGGCCAAGTGCTCCTTCTCCTGTTGAGAGTCAGACAAGGAGGAGGTGGGGCTGAAGAGGAGGAATATGGAGCAGGATGGTCTCTGCTGCTTGGATGGGAATGGGTGACAGGACTGGCTCCCAACTATGTAAGCACCATAAATGGCCACAAACCCAAATGTGTTTTGGGCTAATTCTGGCAAAAAGTAGTCCCTGAGATGTGGTTGACAGCTCACAGTGTTTTGTAGTTCTGTCACCATGGAAAGATGATTAATAATGTGCTCCAGGACTTCTGTTGTTATTAATATAATATCTAATAGGAATATTTTCAGCAGAATGGCTCCTCTCTTTTGGTGTGCAATGCTTATCATGTTGGCCAGAGTTTCCTCAGTCCTCAGGACCAGGCAGGGGTGACAGAAACACAAGGGAGTGTCTTTAATTTCTCTGTGTGTGTCTTTGCATCCAGCACCACCTTTGAACACAAAAAAATGACATGGAGTGTAGAAATGCAGCTGTCAAGGACTGTGCTCAGGAGCTTCCCAGGGATTCATTGTGGCTGAAAGAAAGGCCACAATTTGCCAAATAATTGGTGTTTGGTCCAGTTATGATTTTTCTGGTTGTGGTTCTTCTTGTTTGGTTGGGGTTTTTTTGATTATTTATTTTGTTTGGGGTTTTTGGTGCTTGTTTTTGATCAAGGCTCTTCTAGTTAGAATTGCTATTCAGCCTGGCTTCTGTTTATTGGGGAACCACCCAAGTGTGCCATAGAAAAAAAAGCAGGCAATAGTGATTTTTATAATATTTTTCTAGAGCAATGACAGCAGTATTGTGGGAGTCACACAGCGTAATTTGCAACCAAAGAGCTCATTTCATTTAAATTTTTTAAAAGTTACATTTGTGGCACAGGAAATAGTCTAAAATTATCTTTAATAACAGAGTGGATGGGTTCACTCTTCCGATTAATAAGAAAATGCAGCTCTCCAAATGTTCTGATAGAGTTGGTGTTTCTTCAGAGGAATCAGTCAGATCTCAAATGCAGGTAGGCAGAAGTTTTTTGGCATGATAGAATAGCAGCTTCTGCCAATTGTAAATCAAAATAAAAAAACCTTTATTTAAAATGATATTATTACTTCTGGCACTTTACTTTTATTCTCTGAGCCACTGTCTTTAATAGCTTCTCCAATAAAGTTGGAAGAAATTGAAATACAGGAGCTTTAACACTTCCATAATAAATCTATTAATCATAATGCTTCTGAAAACATTAGGCATTGACTACCTACTGCTGTTTTTATAAGTCAGCATCATTTCCCAGAATTGTATGATGCTAACTACAGTTAGCCCTGGTGATTAATTGCAATGAAATTACCTGTATGATGAATGAATGCTGGACACGTTTGGCTTAACTCTTTCTGGCACTGTAGCTTTGCTTTATATCCTGATTTAGCAAGGTATTTAAGCAGCACCTTAATTTAAGTTCCCTCCACGCTCTGCAGAGCTTTGAGTTGCCTTCAGTGTTCCACAGGCCTAAACTCTATTACCTTCAGCCCAAGGGTTTCCTTACCCAGAGTGTCCTTTGGGAAAGGCTGGGCTGGGAGGAGGCTGTTCCCTCTGCAGTCATGCAAGAGGAAAGGTAGATGAGCTCCCTAGCACAGGAGTTTGCTGTGCTGAAGCAGATGATTTGGAGTGATTATGCTCAGAGCCATAAATACAGCAAGAAGTTCACTTTCCACGGGTGAGTGCTGTTCCTGCTGAAATTGGGGTTTTCTGCACAAGTCTGTGCCAAACTCTCCTTTTTGCTGTCTGCAAGTGCTGCTGAATTGCAGGGAACTGAGCAAGCAAATCTAGACTGATCTTTTTTATGTTCTCTTAATGTCCTTTTAAATAGAATGATCTCTGGATAGGGCTGAGCACTGCAAATAGGTGCAGGAGGCTGGTGCTGCTTCCTGGCAAGAGAGATCCTTGGGAAATTGGATTCCTGCTCAGGATGGTTGGGGGGGACCAGCCCTTGCTGGAACAGCTGGTACTGCCCCCGTGAGAACTGGCAGACTTAATAGTTTAATAAAAATATAAATATTTGTTAAGTATAATTAAAGACCAAACTTAATGCAGCCTGATTGGAAAGGATGGCTTATGGGTAAAGGCCATTAAACTGCTCTCTGTGTAGCTTTACTGGTCTCTAAACCCAGCTCTGTAACACGATCTTGCTGCCAGAGCTGGGGGTTTAGAAACCCCAAACTCAGCCTCAGTTTCCCCTCTGTGAAAGCAGACGAGTTTAATAGAGCCAGTCTCATTAAACAGAGTTTAATTGCTAGTTTAGGACTGGTGGGAAAGTGCCAGTTTTGCTCAAGATGAAGCACTCTTGATTTTATCTCGAGTGCTTCTTTCCATCAAGACGCCAGAAGCAGAAAGTGCCCACAAGGATCAGCTGAAGGGCCTGTTGAGACCCAAAGAAGCTGATGAGGTACCCAGAGAGTGGACACTTTCCTGAGGAGCAGAGCTCTTTTACTTGAATCTACCTGTGCCATATACCCAGGGCATGGAAATCTTAGCTGTGCTCACATGGCCCTGCTTTGCCCCTGTTACCTTCTCCTTTAAAAGGATTAATCACACATGGATTGGAGTGACTCCCCAGCCTGGGAGTTTGCCCATTTCCACAAGAGAAAGTGGTTGTTTAAATCCCTACTCACCTGACTGTTTGTATTTTTAATGCTTTAAATCGATCAAACAATAAATAAAGCCATGGCAAGCACTAGTGTTTTCAAAATAAATATTTTAACAGATATTTTAATAAGTATTGAAGGAGCTGGAACCTGCTTGTGCACAAGAATATTTGGATGCAATGATTTAAAAGGGTGTAGGAACATTTAAACATTGTTTTCAGCAGGAAGCAGAGGAAAAAGTGCCTTGTTTTCTGGAGTTTCAAGTCATGTGCTGGAATATCATTCCTGTGGTTTGCTCTTTAATTTTTCTCTGCAATGATTAATTGGATACAGATGAAATGGTTCCAACAAAAGGGATTGGCACAGCTTGCTGGTATAGAAGAGTCTTCTAAAACCTAGAGAGGAGAGTGTGTTCTCCTGTAGCTTAAAGCAAGGAAGCTTTCCAGATCCTGGTGAGATGCTGGAGCTACTTGGTACATGAACATCATGGCCTTTCCCTCTCCAACATAGTGTGCTATAATTCTGGAACCTTCTTTGTTTTTCCCTACATTTGTTAGAATTTTTTTTTTTTTTTTTTTTTGTCAATGCAATGCTTTCTCTTGCATTGAACAGATTTTTATCTTGGCTACATTTTGGCAAGAAAAATGATTTTTCTTTTAAATTTGATTCTGGTGGAACCCTTTTCCTCAACATCTTCAGCTTGGCAGCTGAACCAAAAATAATTTATTTGCAGAGCTCTAATGGTGTCAGTACATTGCTTTCCATAGGACACAAGCCTGCATTTCCTCTCTGGAATGCCCTAAAGTGATCATTATTAATGATAAATGACAATGGTTAGTTTGCAGAGAATTTAATAACTTGGATGTTGCTCTGAAATGAGCAAAGCAACATGGGTGCCCTTGAAGGATACTGAGCACATCTTCCTTTGTGTATCAGCTGCTCCTTGTTTTGAATAGATTATGGAAAAGCCACACTGATTTATTTGCCAACTGGTTTCTTCCATGAAGAGCAATGTTGGCAAAGGTGATGATGTAGCTGTGGTGCCTGAGCCTCCTTCTTGTCTTGTGTGCCAGTGGGAGACAGGAATGGTTGGTACTGCTCTTGTTTTCAGAACAAAGCTTAAGATCTGGTCAGTGAGAAGGGTTGGTTTCCATGAGATGAGTGGATTTAGGGAGATGCTTCAAGTGGGTTTGTTTTAGAGGCTTTGGATGGGGAAAAACAGAGAAATCTTCTATTGGAAGAAGGGAAGGAAACAAGGATAAGTAAATCTTTATTTCTAATTAGCAGCATCTCAATGTGTTCTAATAAATCATCCTGATCTCAAAGCTCCCTTTCTGCCATGCTGAAACCAATGATGGTGTTTGCCACCATTAATGTTCCTCAAGAACTCATGGAGAGTTCTAAACCTGAACTCTGCAAAGTCTGATGTGCAGTAATGATGCAAACGCTGTAATTCCCTCTCAATTCGGTGCTAAAAAATATCTAATTAGAAGGATTACAGGAACTGAGAAAAAATAGGGGAAAAAATATGTTAATTTTTCTCCAAGAAAAAGATATTGGTCTGAAGGGTCCAAGGGTTTTGTAGAAAACTCTTGCTGGGTACTCAGGAAATCTCACAGGAATTATAAGAAGTGCTGAAAGCTGATCTGTGAATGCCATTTGTAGCTGACTTCATGCCCTTCTGTTTTACCTTTTGAAGGCAAATTCACTTTGAAATTAACTTTGGCAGGGAGGTGTTGAGGTGTGTGAGTCAGCACTTCCTCAGATATTTCTGCCAGTGTTGTTGGGAAGACAAAGAATTGTGATGGATATTATCAATAACAGTGCTGGCCTGAAAGGAAAATTGGCAAACTAAGTTAAGAAACACTTTCCTGCCTTGTTCTGGCACACTCTACTAAAAAACTAAATTATAAGTTGTTATCAGTGTACAAAACTAAAATTTATCTTGAGGTTTAGGAACTTCTTTTGCCTTTTTTTGCAAAAAATCCTGCTGCAATTGCTTTTCCATTTGGAAATCTAGAAAAGCTTGGTTGGTTGGTTTTTTTTGTTTTGTTTTTTTTTTGTTTGTCTGTTTTGTCTGAAATAGTCTGTTTGGTAGAAGTCAGTACAGCATGATTGAAGCAATGAGGGATTTAATTTTTCTCTCCACAGTTTGGGATCTATATTTAACAACTCTTTCTAATAACATTTCCACTGTATTGATTATTTTCCTACAGTAGCTTCATTACAGAATTCTAGAAGGAAAATGGGCTTTTAGATGCCAACCCGAAACTCTTCACAATTTTGGGTATAGTGTTACATCTAATTCTGTGAGGACTTAATCACACATGGTTTGATTTCACTGAAACAACTCCCACTGAGTTCACTGAGAGCTGCCTGAGTCTTGGGTCAAAGAACTGCCATGTTATTGGAAGTACAATAAGCACTTTGATTTAATTTTCAATCTCTCTCATGGTCTTACATTTTAGCTCTGCTTTGCCTACACACAATTATAGGATTGCTTAGGTTAGAGAAGCTCTCTGAGATTATCAAGGCCAATCATTCCCCCAGCACTCCCAAACCCACCCCAAAATCATGTCTCTAAGTGCCACATCTACACAGCTTTTAAATCCCTCCAGGGATGGTGACTCTACCAATGCCCTGGGAATCCTCTTTCAATACTTCAAAACCCTTTCAGTGAAGAAATTTTTCCCAACAGCCAATCTAAACCTCCCCTGGTGCAACTTGAGGCTGTTTCCTCTTGTCCTACAGTTACTTTGGAGAAGAGATCGACCCCCACCTGTCCACAACCCCTTTTCAGGTATTTGCACAGAGCAAGAAGGTCTCCTGTGAGACTTCTTTTCTCATCCTTGGCAGCTCCTCACCAGAGTTGTGCCCAAACCCTTCCATCTCCCTTGTCCTTTGGCTCCAGCACCTCAGGATGTGTCTCAGTTCTCCCAGGGCACTGTGATCCCTGATTGCAGCTTTCAGGGACACCTGCAGAAGAAATTTGGAATATAAAAATTAGTTACACTTTGAAAATTATAAATTTTATTGATACAGCTCTTGGAGCTGCTGCGTCCCAGAGAGGGCTGTGGGAGCTGGCTGTGGTTGCCTGGGCTCCTTGGGCAGAAGGTGCCAGGTTAAGAGCTCTGCTGTGCCAGGGGGCTCACGGCATTGATTTTTAGCAGTTGCTGCCACAGAAAGGAAGAGTGGCATTTAAGAGAGACAAACCACCGTGTTAAAATTAATGCCTTTGATTTGCTTCAAATCATCTGTAATCCACGTGGGCCTGTCAGAATTTATACCTTGCTTGGTCACAGTGATAAGTCTAAAACTGTCACGTAATCACCATCAACCCTTGCACAGGAGAGAAATGACACATCCTGCTGCCTGCAGTCACTGCTGGGGTATTTATCTCTGCTTGCCTTGAAGGTTGGCCTCGGCCTAATTGGTGTTTCTCATTATTTATATTGCTAGGAAAAATAGGATTAAATACCAGGAGAGAAAGATAACGGAGGTTTTGCTTCATAAGATAAATAAAAATCAATTGCTGTTTGGTTCTAAACATGATAAACGTGGCTGGGTCTGTCGGTCTTCTCTGCTGCCCCCAAAGCCTTGAGGGGCTCCTGAGGATAGTCTTAATAGGATAAAGTGGCCTTTGAAAGGCAATTAGCAAGATGCCTATGAACTGGGCCATGTGTAGGCCATGCTGAATACCCTGCTGATTAATGCTCATCTTAATTCCATTTCTCAGGATTTATTTACTCATTTCACATACAATGTATTTATCTCCTTTAACTCTGCTCTGTGGTTTGGAGAATTCCACTGCCTTTGGAGTTCTTGTACAGCTTCACTTCTACCTGTTGTCCTGGTGAGCAGAAACAGCCACATAAGGGCTGTACAGCAATGGAAGGGGAGCTAAAGTCACAACCACTACAGTGTCTGATCTGTACCAATAATTATACTGGAATGGTGCTTGTGAAAAAGGGGAGCAGCAAGGAAGACAGTGGACTTTTTAGGATGACATTGAGCACCTTTTGTCAACTCTCCTGGTGTTATTTAGAGAAATGGTGTTTCCTGGGAGCTGTGCAACTCACACCATAACAGAGCTCTGGGGAAAGCTCTGCTCTCTTAGCCCTTCTGTGCTACAACCACTAAAATGCTTTTTATGTCTTTATTTTTAAACATCTTTCCTATGAAAGGAATTCCACAGTTTGTCCTTTCTTACCAAGTCTTCATCCTTGGCCATGTTTTCAGAATTCCAGGAACCTCTTAAGTGCCTTCCAGCAGACACTATTCAGGTATGTTTAATTAATACTGAGCCTTTAGTACTGTAACTTCTCTGTTCAGGAAGACTCAACCTCCAGGAGGCTTTGGAACTCATTTGATGTGCTTCAACACCTTTTGTGAGCTGCACTTGCATCTTTTATGTTTATTTTAGCCTTTGGGAATTAGTGAGCTGGGAAAGGGAGGGCCCTGCCACCCACCTGCTTCCTTGAGCTCAAACTCTCCAGCACCACCCCACCTACAGACCAGGAATAAGCAGACAAACAGCTCTGACCAGAAGGTCTCAGCAATCAGCATGTCCCTCTTGTTCTAAAATTAAATGAGATGTGGAACCTGTTGGAGGGGGAATAGAGAGAGGAGGTCCATTATTGAAACTGCATCCCATTTCCACCACACTCAACAGCATCCTGCAGCTGATAAATAGTTTTAACTGCTAGCAGTAATATGACCTCTGAGGCAGGGAATATCTTCCTCCATCTCTTTTCAGTTAGGGGGAATCTTAGTAGAGCATTGCTGGAAATAAAAGGAGATTACTAAGTTTTCCTGGCTTTTCAGTACTTCATAAAATGTTGAAAATATTAAAATAATTCAATATGTTCTTGAGAGATAAACATGAATAGGGCACTGGAGGCTTGGGAATCTTGAGTTAGGATGTTTCTCAGGGTTGTTTGGGGGGCACTTTGTGCTGTGCACAGGCTGTTGCTGCCAAGCTGGGAACCTGCTGCTGAAGGGGCCTTTGCACCCAGATGGTCATTTTGAGCCCATCCCACTAAAATAGTGATGGTCTGGTCTGAGCTGGAGGAGCTGCTGCCACACCCGCTGCCTTCATCCTTTGTGGGCTCCCTCGGGATCTTTGCAGTGTTTTCTACCCGGAATTGCTTTTATTTAGCTGGTTTCGCTGTGTATTGATCTTTAGCTGTCAGCTAATTCACAGGCAGCATTCAAGGAGCACGGTGTGTTTATGGTGGGGATGGAAACAGGAATTCACAGAGTCCTGTCCGTGTTGTTCCTTAATGAGCTGCAGCTCCATCTGGGGTAGGAACGGGAACGTGCCTGGGGCTGCAGGATGGCACTGCCAGCAGTGGGCACTGCTCTGCCTGTATCCATACAAGGGGGCACGATGGGCTCAAGCTCTGCCAGGGGAAATTGAAGTTGGAGATCAGAAAAAAATTCTTTGCAGAGAG